>JAPKLX010000137.1:236131-267935 GCA_026898415.1 Leonotis leonurus
GCGACAGACGCCTGGAATGAAGGAAACGTGGAGTCAACGACTATAGGCACAGTCGAGGACCCTATTAAAGTCGAACAGTTTTAGATCAGTTTTATACTCCGTCAGGTTCTCCAGACGAACAGTACAGAATTCAGTAGTAGGGATTAAAGTCTTGCGATTGTTGAAAAACAGAAGTACTGAGTTACAGAATAAACTGAAGGAGATGTGAGATTACAACGAAATAAACTGTATTGAAAAAAGACAGAATAAACCACACGAAAACAGTTGAATAGCCGAGTCGAGTCTCCTCTTTCCGCAAGACTGAAACGCCAAGGTAGTGCTTGTGCCAGCCTCGTGCCAGCCACATGCGGGGCCGCGTGCCGGGACCAAGTGCCGGGACCAAGTGCCGGGCCCAGCCGGCCCAGCCGGCCCACGGGCGCGGTCGCGAGCGCGGCGGGCGGCGGCGGCGGCGCGCGTGTGTACGGGCTTGGTCCAATTACTTAACCCACACAGTAATTAAATATATTAAATACCTAATGAATGTTCTTACAACATTCAATGTGGGATTTATTACAATTAAGATTCTTACATTAAGAGTCTTAAACCCATAACTCCTTTCCGTCAAGTGACAAACTTACACAACTATTTCTCACTCACCGGGAATCGGTTTCGAGGAAATAATTATACTACGATCATCTACTCTCAATGTAGATCGATCTCGATTCATTTAATTATTTTAAATTAAATGCCACGTCACTTTATTATAGGGTCAAACCTAGTTGACCACCACGATTCCAACAATCCCCCACATGAGTGGAAATAACCCATATGCAGATGCAGACACAAACTCTGTCCTCGTGAAATATCAGAGTATTAGGATAGGTGGTTTGTCACTTTGAACCTTCCGTAGTTGACACCATCGGATACACAGGCGGATTAGTGGCGCTATGCATTGAACTATTCCTCCACGGCGTGCACCGAGACAATGATGTCAACACCTTTGACATTTCAACCTTGTCCGTTCTCACGTTTTGTGTCCATTTCTGGCCCTGGACACCTCTTTGGATTCATAAGTGTTTTGTCTTTGAAGCGGCCCTCACTTCACACTTATATAGGTGATTCTTTCTTAGAGTATCTTGCCTTACCCTTTAGCTAAAGAATCATTAAAAGTCTGTTAAGACTTAACCTCACCACTAGGCAAGTTCTTAACACTCGAATTGCTTTCCTAGAGAATAGATGTAGGTGAGTGTTTTCCTACGAACTCTCAAAGCTTAGTTTTCCCATTGAACCAGGTTCTTGGGATCACCAGTCATCAAGGTTGGGTTACCACTATGACAGTTCTTCATTTCGTGGATTTTAATCCCATTCCCTCTAGCAACTTGAACATTTGATCTCGATTTAATCCTTTAGTTAATGGATCCGCCAGATTATCCGCGGACTTCACATAGTCGACAGAGATAATCCCTGTTGTGATCAAATGTCTTATGGTATTGTGTCGTCGACGAATATGTCGTGACTTACCATTGTACATACCACTCTTTGCCCTTCCGATGGCTGCTTGACTATCACAATGAATCAAGACTGGAGGCACGGGTTTGATCCAACATGGAATGTCTTCGAGGAAGTTTCTAAGCCACTCGGCTTCTTCCCCAGCTTTGTCTAAAGCTATAAATTCTGATTCCATGGTGGATCGGGCTATACAGGTTTGTTTCGTGGATCTCCACGAGACGGCTCCACCCCCAATCGTATACACATATCCACTTGTCGACAGTGAATCTTTTGTGTCCGATATCCAATTGGCATCGCAGTACCCTTCAAGTACTTGGGGGTATCTCCCATAGTTTAGCCCAAAATGTTGCGAGAATTTGAGATATCTCAACACTCTCACAAGAGCTTTCCAATGTTCTTTGCTTGGATTGCTCGTGTAACGACTCAACCTGTTCACGGCACAGGCTATGTCCGGTCGAGTGCAATTGGTTAGATACATCAGGCACCCGATCACCCTCGCATATTCTTCTTGTGCTACCGGGTCTCCCCGGTTCTTGCTCAAGTGAACGCTGAGTTCTAATGGAGTTTTGACCGGTGCGCTTTCGTAAGCATTGAACCTTTTAAGCACTTTCTCAACATAATGAGATTGTGATATACTGATTCCATCCGATCTTCTTAGAATTTTCATTCCAAGTATCACATCAGCTATCCCCATATCCTTCATGTCAAAGTTTCTTTTTAACATGTTTTTTGTCTCGTTAATTACTTGGATACTTCTGGCCATAATTAACATATCGTCTACATAAAGACACACTAAGATAAATCCATTATCAGTGTTTTTTATGTAGACACACTTATCACATTCGTTGATCTTGAACCCATTTGATAACATTACATCATCAAATTTCAAGTGCCATTGTAACGGCGCTTGTTTTAATCCATATAGAGATTTAACCAGTTTACATACCTTCCTCTCTTGGCCAGGTACAACAAAACCTTCCGGTTGTTCCATATAGATTTCTTCTTCAAGATCTCCATTTAAAAATGCAGTCTTCACATCCATTTGATGAATCTCAAGATTGTGCAAGGCAGCAATCGCGAGTAACACCCTAATGGATGTGATCCTAGTCACTGGCGAGTAGGTATCGAAAAAATCATACCCCTCTCTTTGTTTAAAACCTTTTACAACAAGTCTAGCCTTGTATTTGTCAATTGATCCGTCGGCTCTAAACTTTCTTTTAAGGATCCATTTGCATCCTAAGGGTTTACAACCTTCTGGTAGATCAACCAACACCCAAGTGCGGTTTTGTCTTATTGAATCAATTTCGCTTTGTACAGCCTCTCTCCACAGATCTGCATCCGATCTGGAAAAGGCCGCTTTAATGGTTGTTGGCTCTTCATCCAACATAAGCGATACGAAGTCAGGGCCGAATGTTTTCGGAGTCCTATTTCGACTGCCACGTCTCGGTTCTATGTTCTCTAGATCGGGTCTTGGTCGCTTTCGCGATTTTGGACCTTCATCCACAGGTTTTGAACTTGTGGCCTCATTCTCAACGTTTCTATCCCTAGCCTTGCAGGGATAGATATTTTCAAAGAATATGGCATTCCTTGATTCCATTGTTGTACCCACAGTCATTTCAGGTATCTCTGATTTGTGAACAACAAAACGATATGCACTACTGTTAAGTGCATAACCTATGAAGATGCAATCAACTGTTTTAGGGCCAATTGCAACTTGTTTTGGTGGAGGTACTTCAACCTTTGCCAAACACCCCCACACTTTAAGGTATTTGTAAGAAGGTTTCCTCCCTTTCCACAGCTCGTAAGGGGTAACATCCTTACCCTTAAGCGGAATCTTATTTAACAGGTAGTTAGCTGTCAGAACAGCTTCTCCCCACATATTTTGGGATAACCCAGAACTTATCAATAGAGCATTCATCATTTCTTTAAGGGTTCGATTTTTGCGTTCAGCAATACCATTAGATTGAGGTGAGTAAGGAGCCGTCGTTTGATGAATTATACCACTTTCGTTGCATAATTCCTCAAACGGAGCTACATATTCTCCCCCTCTATCGCTTCGAACCATCTTAATTCGACTGCTCAATTGATTCTCGGCTTCGATCTTGAAGTTCTTAAAAGCTTCAATCGCCTCATCTTTACTTCTTAGAAGATAAAGGTAACAATACCTTGTGCAGTCATCAATGAACGTGATAAAGTATTTTTTACCACCTCTGGTCTGCACAAATTTTAGATCACACACATCGGTGTGAATTAACTCAAGTGGCTTAGTGCTCCTTTCTATTGAATGGAAAGGCAGTTTCGATAATTTAGCCTCAACACATACTTCACATTTTGTGGTGTTGTTGATTTCGTTTATCTTTAGTAAATCCAAGTTTACTAATCTTTTTATAGCATTTAGATTAACATGTCCTAATCTACAATGCCATAAATCAGAGCACTCAATCAAGTAAGAGGAAGATGCCTTTTCATTCTCATTCATCACTTTGCGGCTTATAGCCAATACATTAAGCTTGAACAAGCCTCCGGAAAGATAACCTTTACCGAGGAACTTTCCAAACTTTGTAAGTACAAACTTGTCTGATTCAAAAACTAGTCTAAAACCTTTCTTAACTAGAATTGAGCCAGACACAAGGTTTTTGCGTATGTCAGGAACATGCAGCACCTCCTTCAAAGTGATGGGAATGCCGGACGTCATCTTGAGAATCACCTCGCCTACACCGGCCACCTCGGATGAAGCTTGATTCCCCATGTTGAGCTTCCTCCCCTCAACGGCTTTGTAAGTGACGAACTTACTCCTATCGGCACATACGTGGGCGGTAGCTCCGGTATCTATGTACCATCCGCCTTCATTCTCCACATGGTGAACTTCCTCGGTCACGACCGCAGCAAGATCATTCTCATCCCACTCGGAGAATTCCTTCTCGGCAACATGTGCGGAGTGCTTCTTCTTCTTGTTGCCCTTAGGTTCACGGCAGTCCTTAGACATGTGACCAGGTCGTCCGCAATTGAAACAGTTGCCATCGAACTTTCGGGAAGACGGCTTTTGTTTCCCCTTGCCCTTCTCGGTTGGACGAGTACGCTTCTTGGACGGACCACCCCTCTCCAACAGATTTGCCTTAGCATCCATAGGTCCTTTCACCTTAGGATCTTGCTTTCGCACATCTGCCTCAATTCGTAGTTTCACGATAAGGTCTTCAAGAGTCATCTCCTTCCGTTTGTGTTTGAGATAGCTCTTGAAGTCCTTCCAGCTTGGAGGCAACTTCTCGATCACGGTAGCCACCGTGAACACATCAGGTAGAGCCATTCCTTCGGCATGGACGTCGTGCACGATGAGCTGAAACTCCTGCACTTGGTCCATGATAGGTTTAGCATCTATCATCTTGTAGTCTAGAAACTTCGCTACTACAAACTTTTTCGTACCCGCATTATCGCTACGGTACTTTTTCTCTAATGCCTCCCATATCTCTTTGGAGGTCTTTACATTAGAGTACACACTATACAAACTATCTTCTAGACTATTTAGTATAAAATTTTTACATAGATAGTCTCCAGTGTGCCAGTTGTCGTAAGCTGCCCGCACAGTAAAGCTCGTTTCTTGAGCACTTGGCGTCGGCGGCTCATCTTCCTTTAGGAATCCGGCGAATCCCAAAGTCGTCAGATAAAACAGCATCTTCTGCTGCCATCTCTTGAAGTCGGCTCCGCTAAATTTTGGAGGCTTCTCGGCAGGAGGCATCATCCTCGGAGCCGAAACCCCCACATGGGAGGCACTCGTGTTGTGCCCGAAGGCCCCAACACTAGGTCCATTCAAGGATCCCACGGTTCCACTTAAAATGGAACCCACAGTGGCACTAGGTGTGGACCCACTGAACAATCCCGAAGGATTCGAAGCAACAGCAGCGACAGACGCCTGGAATGAAGGAAACGTGGAGTCAACGACTATAGGAACAGTCGAGGACCCACCAGCAGCAGCCACGGTTGCAGAAGCGGAGGCGAACGCAGGAATGGTCGCCGCAGCAGAGGCCAAAGCAGCAGCAGTGTTTGAGTCGGAAGCAGATGAAGACGCCATCTCCAGTACAAGTATTAAAGTCGAACAGTTTTAGGTCAGTTTTATACTCCGTCAGGTTCTCCACACGAACAGTACAGAATTCAGTAGTAGGGTTTCAGTCTTGCGATTGTTGAAAAACAGAAGTATGGCCATTAAAAACCCATTCAACAGCCCATCAATGGAGCGGGCCGTTACGGGAGTTACAGCCTCGTGTCAGCCTCGTGCCCGCCGCGTGCGGGGCCGCGTGCCGGGCCACGTGCCGGGCCACGTGCGGGGCCGCGTGCCGGGGCCGCGTGCCGGGCCCCGTGCCGGGACCGCGTGCCGGGACCAAGTGCCGGGACCAAGTGCCGGGCCCAAGTGCCGGGACCAAGTGCCGGGCCCAAAAGCCGAGCCCAAAATGTTCTTACAACATTCAATGTGGGATTTATTACAATTAAGATTCTTACATTAAGAGTCTTAAACCCATAACTCCTTTTCGTCAAGTGACAAACTTACACAACTATTTCTCACTCACCGGGAATCGGTTTCGAGGAAATAATTATACTACGATCATCTACTCTCAATGTAGATCGATCTCGATTCATTTAATTATTTTAAATTAAATGCCACGTCACTTTATTATAGGGTCAAACCTAGTTGACCACCACGATTCCAACATATCTTTGATGTTTACAAATTTTATTGCTAATCAAGGGGATGAGAATTTAAGAACAAAAGTTGAGAAATTCTAATCTGCGACCCGAGTCCTGAAAAGATTTGGGAGACTCGATTTTCATAAATTAATTTAAGTTTAATATCAAATAAAAATTCTAAATAAAAATTGTTTCTAAAATAAATTAATTATAATTTCATTTATAAATGTAATTTTCCGAATTCAGAATTTTTTTGTCTCATCCAAGAAATTCGGGACTATTCGAAAACTTGTACGTGAGATCGAAATTGGAGTCGAGATTAAAAAAATATTTCGAAACTCGATAATCTTGAAGTTCTAAACGTGATTGAGACCAAGACTAAGATCATAAAATTTTTAAAAAAATTGAGACAAAAACTTCAACACGGATAACTGATCCAAACATATTCTCACCCCTAATGTGGTGGAAGAAGGTTTGTAAAATATTTGAATCGATTTCTAATATTTTTATTCAAATTTCCATTCTTACTGATTTATAATATTCTGTACATATTGCCCTTAACTTGATTTCTTATATTTTTGTATTCATTACTCTTCTTTTACACATTATATTTGATCGGTTGCAAGTTGGGGAAGAATATCTTTTCGACAAAAAAATATTTGGAGAAAAAACAAAGAGAGTTCATGTGCCTTTTTTGATTTAATTTAAAATTATTATATATTTGATTTAATTTAATTTAAGAATATTTTTAATTTAGAATTTAAAATTTAAATATACAATTAAAAATAAAATTAATTTAAAAAAATCTGTAATCATACTCGAGATTGAATCCTAAAAAATTTCAAAATTCAAATCTGAATGCCGAAAAATTTAAAACTGAGGATCAATAGTGAAAATTTCTAAATCACAATCGGACGATATCACGTTCTCACCCTTGATGCAAATGCACAATTTGTAATAATGGGCCATTCCAGTTCCAGCAAAATGGTTAGAAATGAAGTTGTAATAATTTTTCAAGTTACAAGAAACTCCCATGAATACGAACATATATAATATATATATATATATATATATATATATATATATATATACGAGCATGGTTATATTGAAAATAGATCAGTTTGTGTTAACTAAAAATAAATTTGAACTATCCATATTTTTCATCCAATGGATATAATTAAACTATACCCTAATCAATAAACCCTAGTCAGAAAGAAAAATATTTTAAATAAGATATATACCAAAATTATCTTTTAATCTACAGCATTGATCTAAATAATTCAACAGTCAAGATTTATTTTTAGTTAAACAATTTTTATTTGATCTCTCCCTATATATATATATCTATATATATTTTCCATGTGGGCGAGCGGGTGCATACTGAAACATAATGCGCGTGACAATTTAATGCGAAGCAAAAAAAGATGAATAAAAAAAGCAAAGTAAGTCAATTTCTGGTCACTCCTCAAGTCTAACAGCTGGGAGATTTGCATCTAAATCACTCCTCACTCGTACAGCGTACTACTCTATTAATTGTTTGATCACTTCCTTTCATTACAGTTAAACTAATCCCAACCATCACATTAATTACAACCAAACAAGAACCGCAAATCCATACAAATTCAAATCTCTTTTTTTAATAATACTTGAGATTCAAATTATCCCCTCTTCTCTCCAGATCATACTCACTCTCTGCAAAATTGTGCTCTCTTATTTTGATATAATTCACCTTGAGATCTTCACCATCAGAAGAAGAAGAAGAAGCTGCCTCTGACTTTCTCACTCTCTTCTCATTCTCCCCCAATTACTCTTTAAAAGCGACACTACTACACGCACACTCTCTCTCTCTCTCTCTCACTCTCTGCAAATAGTAACTGAAGCTGGCTCCACCACCGACTGCTTCATTTCCCTGATCAAAACTCGGTACTACATATGTCCAGCATTCATTCATATCTTCTTAAACGCCTACTTTTCATCAATGCTCTCTGATTGAAAGCCTAGCACCTCTATCAACACCTCTTTTCTGCTTCACCTTTTTCAGCGCACAATTTCTCCAACTTCAGTACAAATTCGAATTAACCCCCAATTCTTCAATCAAATTGAAGCCCTAGCGTCTCGTAATCGGAATATTAATCCATGGATAACCGATCGCTGATGCCGATTAGGCCATCGCCGAAGCCGTTGATGCTGTTGAAGGATCATTTGTTGGACGACATGAGCTCCTGCTCATCCAACGGCTTCAAATCGTTCCCCAGGCGGCAATGCTGCACCACCGTCAGATTCCTGCACGACTCCGATCACTACCGCCGGAACAAGCTGCTGCAGCTGCAGCAGCAGCACAAAAGGTACACGAGTTTCAAAACGCCCGCGTCGAAATCCGCTCTCTCGGCTCTCCATTCAGTCATCGCAGCCGTGAAACGCCTCCAGTTCGGCTCCGCGATTTCTCCGGAGAAGAAGAATAAGATCAACTCGTTCCTGCCCCGGAGTTTCTCGAGGAGACTGTTCAGAAAAGGTAGCTTCTGGAAGAGGAAGCCCGAGCCGAAGAAGATCGTACATTGGAAGACGTTCGATCAGATTCTGAAGGAGGATTCTCCACCGTCGGATCACTCGATCACGACGGTTACTGATGATAGCAAAAGTTACAGCTGGTGGGGGAGCGATTTCACCGCGTCGGAGGGCGGTAACTCTTCCTTGGAGGTGAATTCGAATTTATCCGAGGATAAAAACGACGCCGTTAACGCTGCTGAATCAATGCTTGGAGAAAAAACTAGCGATCATGGAGTAGAAGTAAACGTACTAAACGACAACGTTTCAGGGGAGTCAACTACCTGCAGCAATGGAAGCTCCAATACCAACTCTTCCACCGAAACAAAGGTTCGAATTTCAAATGATTAATTATCCTCTTTGATTTTATTTTTTACTTTTTACATTCGTTTAAACATTAACCGTCACTACTTAGATAGCATAATAATTTATCTTCACATTTTCCATTCATTTAATTAAATATTCGCCATTAATCAATAGATAACATAATGGGAGCCGTAAAATTTGAACTTGGGAAAAGAGTAAAAAATGGGGAAATTTGAAATTGGTTAGAATATTATTAGAAGCTTCGGTAACGGTGAGAATTGACAGCGGTGAATATGGAGTAAAAACAGCTGGAGTTACACGTGAGGGTTATGTTAGAGAAAGATAGTATTGCAGTTTAATCCATGTTACATCTCATGGTATATATATAATTTATTTAAGATTTGATTATGTGTTTACTATTTATAGGTAGTGACTCGCAAGTGAACTAAGTAAATACAACTATTAAACAAACTTAGTAAGTTAATACCCTCTATCTTTGTCTTTACTCTTATTTTTCTATGCAATAGGGATTTGGCATAAGCGTAATACTCTCCCCACCTCTTTACACTTTTCAATTTTTACAATTATTTCTTATTTTACGTGTAAAAAACAAATAAATCTTTTTTACAAGTTACAAATAGAAATTTTTTTATTTTAGTTTTAGGGTCAAAGTCTTATAAAGATAATCTTATTTATTTGTCAATACATATGAAATTGAATGAACTTCAACAATTAAAATATGAAAGAAAAAAATTGACCTGGGTAGGTGGTGAAATAGGTCAACTTTTTAATAAAAAATATCACGTATTTCACTTATAAAATAATTTTTCAAACTGAAGTCTGAAATATAAGGTTTGATTATATTGTTTCTCTTTCAAACTCCAAAATAATGAACATATATTTTTCTTTATACAATATAATGTATTTCCTAATTAAGTGACCTCTCATGTTGTTTTAAGATGATTACATGTGATTTAATTAAAGATTTAAGATTATAGTATATGATTTCTTTATATGTACCATATATGGTTTGATTTCGTAGCATTTATTTTTTTCCTAAAGCCCTATTATTCTTAAAATTTGTAAGTTTTGGAGTATTTTTTATTTACGGTAATAAATTTTGAGATGCTTGTTCATCATACAAGAAAGGGTGTGTAAAAAAATAAATAGACCAGAACAGAAGTCAATGGCCCTCAAATAATTAAATGCCTTTTTTTAATAAAAAAATAATAATTACTGTCCAGAAGTATATATATCATATGAAGAAGTCATCAAGTAGTTATGAAATGTTATTAGCCATAAATACAATACTTTAGGAAAAACTTATAAAAGAGCATTGCCTTTTATGCGTAATATGTAGTACCATTTTATAAGATCAAATTCTTTACTTCTATACATTTCAATTGATTTGTTGTGTAATTCCAAATAAAGTTACATCCTATATTCCAACACGAGTATATTTGCATGTCTGCACTTGTTGTAATTTATAGGAGTAGGGCGAAGGCCCCTACAAGCATAAAGCAAGCTTTAAAAAAAATAAATAAATAAAGAAATTGGGGGAATAAAAGTTATTATTTGTATTATTGGCTTGTTGATGATGTGAAACAAAACTAATTATGAAACTTTATCAGCTTTTCATTTATGAGACATCAATGTTTGTGAATTGAAACCTCCCAATCAAGAAAGTTGCCCTTTGGGTTGTGGATGTGGGTGGGGCCCATCTCAACCCACCTCATTGTTGGATTGGACAATACATGATGCAATTCTCTATCCACTTAAGATGGGAATTGCTTTATGCTATGATTTTGTCTCATCAACATCAATGTCATTGCGTTTTGCGTAGGGAATGTAATCAATCAAGTTTGAGTAATATTTTAGCCACTCTATTGCGTTTGCTTTTTTTTCTCTTTCCATTTTTTGGAACGAGAATATCTGTTGTGTTATCTGTGTGTTTGATTGGTTTCAAAACTAATCAGTTTATGTCCATAGTAATGATGCATTTAAGTTTAGTGGAGATGATAAAAATTGAAGATAATTAATTTTCTCTTTGGAAGAAAGGAATGATGTGTGTATGTGTGTGAATAATTATTTATATATTTGACCAAAAACAGAAGAAATGGGGAAATGATCAAGAAAAGGAGCAGTTTAGTCCGGTGTCTGTGCTGGACTGCCCATTTGAGGACGATGATGAGGTCTCTTCTTCGCCTTTTCAACATAGAATCGCTCATGCTGAAGGTGAGATATATATACATATGAAAATGTCCAAATGGTTAAGTATGAAGAGGATGGGATTAGAGATGGTAATTTTCTCCTACCCGACCCAAACCCATTCAAGCATGACGACAATGGGCCGCCTAAACCCGACCCGATGACGTCATGGGCTAGGCTTGGGCCTAAATTTTAAATCCGATGGGCAAGTTTGGGACAATGTTTAGGTCCGGCATACCCAAACCCATCCAAACATTTAAAAATTTAATATTTAAATTATAAATCTGAAATAATATAAGTACTATTATTATTATTAATAATAATATATAATAAATATGCATTAACAATCATATTAAAATAAAATATATAAATAAAATAATACAAATAATATTATGGTTATTAATCTATAATAAATATAAATTAAAAAACATATTAATAAATATTAAATTATATAAATATATTTTAAAATAAATTAATTATATATTTTTAATATATTAAAAATTTTAAAAGTAAAAAAATTATTATTTCTGTCCCACTTCATTAATCTCAATTTATAATGAATTGAGTGTATTAAAATAATCAAATGAAACTAATGAAGTGGAACGGAAGGATATGAAAGTCTCTGGGCTTGAATTATTGGCCCAATCAAATTATGGATCGGGCTTTAGCCCATCCATAAAATCATGGATCGGGCCTGGACATAGGGGTCAACCCGGCCCATTGACATCATTAGATTGGATTCAATGTCAAACATTCTATGTCTTAAATTTTAATTAATTTTTTATTTTTATTTTATTTACTTTCATTTAATTTTATAAATAACATGAAATGTGAGATATAAATGTGAAACACCGGCTCCAACCCAATATCAATTTACAATATATTAACACGAGAAGATTATTGGAAAAATGTTCAAATGTTGGAGCTACAAATGATATTTTCTCTTGAGATAATACAGATCAAATATGTCACAGGACTATTATTATCATATACGTGTGTTAAAAATTGATTGTTAATTATCTTAAGAATACTTGCTAATCCCTTCATCTTGCGTTTGATTAATATGCATAGGAACTAAGAAGAAACTCCTCCAGAAAATACAGAGGTTCGAGTGTCTCGAACCCACAAACCTAGCTAGACAATTTGCATCACTACCAAACTCGGATGATCAATCCTCCCATTCCCCTCTCCCAAAAGAACAAGAACAAGAACAAGAACAAGAACAAGAGCAAGAGCGAGGATGGCAAGACGAAGATGAAGAGAAAGCAATTGAATTTCTTGATCGAGTGAAGGCCGGCATGCCATCTTACAACAGCCTCAAACTCAAGGCAGATATGTTGCTACTAGATTTCTTCAAAGAAGGCAAAGCTAGTGATCATCAAACTTTCATGATCAGCCATGAAAAACAACGGGATAAATCCTCATTCTTCGACGAGCTAGTGGAGACAGCTCAAGACTGGATAGACGAGCGAAAGCCCCGCAAGTTGTTCATGGAATGGGAGGTGGAGAAGAAGAGGCAAGTTTATGTTGAGGATATGGAGAAGGGTGGGGAATGGAGAATATTAGATAAAGAAAATAAGGAGGTGGTTTTGGAGTTGGGGAATGAGGTATTTGGTGTCCTATTGAATGAGATGTTGCTAGACATCACCATAAGTTTGGATCAATAAATTAAACCTAATTAAGTTAAAAATAATGTTGATTACTGTCTGTCTGATGCTTCTTTGTAGGAGGAGAATTTAATGGCAGGTTAGAGAATTTTTGTGGCCATGTTTAGAGAAAGAATTAGTTACTGGTTACTATTTTTTCCATCTCATTAATAATGACCCACTTTAATAAAAATTATAAATTTTTTTTGATTGAAGTGAGTCATTATTAATAAAACTGGGGAGGAAGTACCACTTTCTGCATTACTATTTTATCTCTACCTCATAGCTAATGTGCTAGTTTTCAACCTCTGGTTGCGAGGAATTTTAATAATATGAAGTGGCTAAGATGTTTTGTTTTTGTAGAATTCAGTTCCTATTAGTCCTGTCGACGATATCTGATAAAATTGAAACGATACAAACAATTCAGTTCTGATTAACCATTTCACTTTCACATAGTAGTCTACATGGAATTTAATTATATGGAGTACTTTTTATCATTGGCTTTTTCTCTTCTTTTTTCATTTTAGTGTTTTAATCTAGTCAGTAGAATTGTTTTTTTTTTTGGTGGAGTGATTCATACTTGGATGTTTTTATCCGCTCCATTATTTTTGTTGGTGCAAGGATTCGTTGTTCAGTTATTAAGAAGTTTAAAAAATAGCAGACGAGCCAAGTTCGGTCCTAGCAAAATGAAAAGTTTGGGTTTGATCGGGTCGGGCCTGAAATACTATGACCTCACCAAGCGTACGGTACATATCAGATTTTAGTATACATGCTCCCGGTTCAAGGACCGGCGGTTCCGGGCCTCGAACCGTCGGTTCCCAGTTCCCAAACCATTGAATCATAATCGGCCCGGCAGGCACGCTTCCCGATTCCGGTTCGGGCCGGTTTTAACCGCCAGTTTTCAACACCTTTTCCTTTTTTTAAATACTTGTAATTTTAATTTTTGAGTACATTTTTTTATAAATATATATTATAATATAAATATATTAATGCAATATAAACACAAACAAATTAAGTATTCCTTCAAATTGCATTAATAATGTTGAAATTTATAAATTTACAATCTAAAAAAATAAAAATTCATTGATTGAAATTGAAAATTACAATTAACTTGAGGAATGAATACTTCATTCTTCATACTTGTAGTTTACAACTTTACATAGTAGAAGAAAACAAAAATAATAATAAGGACTTGAGCTCAATTTTATGATTAAAATCGAGTAGCCTACGTATCCTCGTAGAGGAATCAAAGTCCACGTAGTTCTCTTACCTTAATGTCGTGGCATTCTAGCTTTCGCCCGCCCCCGATGCATCCGACTCGGTGATGAGTTCATTTGGGCTCTCGTCTCCATCATCATCCCAATTATTTTCTTGTTCTCTAAGGTCGGCCCTCGACCAATCATCAAGCAACATAGTAGCTTCAATGTTTCTTGGCTTCATGTTTGATCTCCTTTGGTCCAACACAAGGCCTCCAATGCTAAATTCTTGCTCGACCGAGACGGTGGATGCCGGGACGGAAAACAACTCCTTTGCCATAAATGAGAGTATTGGGTACTCCGATCTCATTGACCACCACTTTAGCACATCGATTTGTGGAGCACTATCTTCAACACCAAAAATATGTCGAGAACCCAAATATATATCCAATTCACTATTTCATTGACCTATAGGTATACTATGTGATCTATCTTGATACATGTTACTTAATTGTTGAACTAATGGATCTAATGAATTTAAATCAAGTGGTATGTATGAAGAGGTATTAGTACTATATCTAGGAGGTTCATTTATGTTAAGATTATGACCATAAATCATCCTATATTCGGCGAAAAGAGATCTTAATGTTCTTTCTAATCATCTTTTACTTGGCTTACATTAGGAAGATCAAAGTGAACATCCTCTCCATCAATTTGAATATTTAAAAAATCCATTTGTCTAAAAGCTACATAATAAATATCTAACATTTGACAAACACCATCATATTTCCATTTAGAATCTAAGCACTTAGCTACTAAGAAAACATCAGGAATGTAGGTAAAATATTTAAACCATTTTTGAACCATAAAATAAATCACACCTTGCAAGTTTGTTTGAGCAAAACAAGTTTTAAAACTAAGAGCAATATACATGCAATGTTCTAAAACAGGAACGAAAGTACAATAATAGACACCCGATAATTGTTTAGTAGCAATGTTAAACACATTCAATAAATCATATTGTAAAAACCCGAATAAAATAAATCCCTAATTATCGAGCTTAAGATATTTAGTTATAAATTCCTCTCCCGCAAATTTTTATTTTTATACATTTACGTATTATTGCCTAATTTCGATTAAAATTTTTATACGTTATTATAAGAAATATTTAATTGCATTGCATTAGCATCCATAAATTTTGATAATTTGTATGATTTTATTAAATAATTGTGTTCATAATTTTTTATGTGCAATTATCATGTCAATTTATTCCAACTTGTAATGCTTATAAAATTTGATTATAAATGTGAATCTTAATAATCTATCATATGTGTAAATATTTAGATAGATGGCTTGCATGTATAAGTGATATATATATATATAGGTGTATATATATGTGTGTAGTGAGCATGTATTGAGGTATTACATAATATGTATATATATAGGGGAATTATAATGTATTTATTATATGTGAAATTATCCAATAAATAACATATAATACACTTATACAAAATATAAATAAAAGATACTACAAATCCTACATCTAGGCTTAATAATTAGGATTTGAGAGAGATAATTGTTGGGAAAGTAAAATTTTTCTTCTTCCAAACTCCAAATCGTCACTTTCATCTCCCCCATGCAAGAAAACCCAAAATCACACTCTTCTCCCATCTTCTTCATTTTCCAAGACACTCATTCACTCTTACAACTCTCACCCTACACCTCTCTCTCCCCACAACCTCCATTGACACTCTCAAGCTCAAGAACACATTCCTCCATTGTTACACCTCTCTCTCCCCACAACCTCCATTGACACTCTCAAGCTCAAGAACACATTCCTCCATTGTTGCATGCACACCAACGCCAAGCTTCCATCCTCCACCCACACCTAAGAGCTTCACCCCCATCCAAACTACTGAGATAGGAAGAGGAAGGGCACTCCATCATCCATTATTCCAAGCTAGAGGAGGAGAGTGATAGAACTTGAGGTATATCATATTTACCAACTTGTATTCTTGAGTTTGAGCTATAAAACCCTTAAACCTCTTCCCCATTGACTTAGGATGGATTTTGTATGTTTTCTAAACATTTTTATATGATAAAGTTCAAATCTGTAAGGTTCTATGAGGAGAAACACGAAAATGAAGAAGTAGAATTTTAGAATCTGCCGATGAATTTTCGATATAAGTTTCTGCATGTTTCGTGTTGTTTTACTTCCCCATTTGTTTTGAATATTTTTATATAGAAACCTTGCTATGTTAACTATATGTATATAAAATTTTAGCTTATTATAAGTTCTTTTAGTATTTTAAAAAAATATGTGAAATAGGCCTCGCAACTGTGAAAACCTGAAATTTTTGCATGTGCCATTATTTTTAGATAAATTACTGAGCTTGCTTCGATATGATTTACTTCTCCTTTTATGATGAAAATTTATATGTAGATACCTTACTATGTGAATTATAATACTGTAAAGTTTCGTCCATTTTTATATTGTTTGTGATTTTTGAAAAATACTTGAAGTCGACTGTTTGAAGTAAAAATCCTTGTAAATGGTGACACTTTGTATCCTCAATTCATATGGTTTTATAAGGTGTAATTTATGTTTAAAATTTTCTGGGAATATTAGGTTATATTTAGAGTAATCTTACCAAGTTTTAGGGAAAAATATGTTATTTTGATATTTTTAATAAATCCTCCAAAAACGTTACACGAATCTGAAATGCTTTCTAACATAGCTGAACTAATTATCTCCGTTAATAGGATTTTATTAATCGCCTTTGATTGAAATTTTTACAGAACGTTATTTACTATATATTTATAATATCTGTAAGTGTTCAACACTTTTAAACAAGTATAATTATTTTTAAAGGATTTTACAAAATGACAGCCCGTAAGATACCTGTTTTTGGCAGATCTTAGTATACCTTGAATAACTTCTGCCTCACTTAACATTTTTGACTCTTGTTTTTTTTGAAATGATAGACGACTTCAGTAGCTTTCTAGATTGATAAATTAGAGGTTCTAGTTATTTGTAAGTTGATAGTTATGACCTTTCAAAATCTACTGATTTACATGCACAATCTGCCCTAGACTTGTTCATGAGAGTATGGAACTTTCTTTACTTTAAATTATGTTATGTGTTTATTTTGCATCGTATTGTGATATGTTAGGTGTATATGATATATGTGACATAAATTCCTTGTATAATTATTTGATATAATTTTATATTATAGGTTGTATATATGGAAATTGTTAGGAGTTATTCCTTTAAGCATTTGAAATGAAGTTATATGCTCATATGTACTTAAGTTGTTAATGATCTTAAACTTGATTGTATATGTTTATATGATGATATGTCCACGAGCATCATGCATATCATGAGCATTATTTACAAAATTTATGAAAAATATAGTTATATAATCAATGGCATAATTTATAAATGTTTCTTATCAAAAATCCGGGAGTAGGAATAGAACATAGGGACGACTTGTACGATTAGTCTCCTAAGTTGAGACTTCTATTGTAGGTCCCGTTCAGCCCGATAAGTGACCCGTGCATTTTCCCGTTTCAACTGATCCACAAGATTGAGGTGGGTTTCCTATTTACAGTACGGTATTTTCGAGCTAGTGAGCTCCAAATGTTTTATTAAATGTGAATTTACATGCCAAGTTTTTGTATTGCTCATGTGTATCCTAAATGTGATGGATCGGTTTTACCGTACCCGTTGATTGGCTTTGCCAATGATAAAGTTAACAATTGTGCCTTGATCCGGATCCGGCCAAGGTAGTGTACACGGAAAGTCCGGATCGGGTGAACTTGGCCAAGTTCCCCGGTCTTGGCGAAAGGGGATTATTCGCGGAAGACTTCAGTTTTCCCCGTCTAGTCGCAATGAGGAACACAATGAATGAGCAAAGAATGATGACGAGCTCGATATGATGGTAAAATGTATGTTTTCATATGCGTAGGGTGGGCTTTCATTTTAAAACGCCTTGCGACATATGGTTGGGCATGTAATATTCTTTTTATGAATGTTTATGCTAATTTTTTTACTGATAAAGGGGCAAGAAACCCACGGGATACATTAGTACTCAGCCCAAAATTTCTTTCAAATGTTTTTCACAGGTTGAGAGGCAGGCGTAGACGAGCTGGCGTTGGAGGTTGGTGTTGGCGAGGTTGTTCACCCCTTCGAGCTAATATTTCTTTTGATTCAATTAAACAAACCCCAAACTGTGCTAAGTTGAATTTTCGTTGTTTTTAGTAAACTTTGTTGTGCCTTAAATGGCTTGGACCTTACCTTATTTTGAACCTTGAAAATGCTTCGATCTTGTAAACTCTTAGTCTTTCTCAAGAGTTACTTTATTTAAATAGATCATTTCCAATGTCCTCATACATTGGAAATATGGTACTCAGAGTGTTCTCGATCCTTATTGATAATATTTGCTTGACCTATTTCATCATAAATTACCCTTATTTATTTAAGTTATAACATTCGTTGTTTTTGATCCTATTTATTTCAATGTTTACGGTTCAATGTCTTCATACATTGAACTCGTGTCGTATCTAGAGTGTCCAAAATCCTGGAGTTTACCCTTCTTCTTCTATTGTTAATCATTACTTTGTCGTTATGAAATATTTCTCAATTATATTTTTGTTGAATTCTTATTCCGCATAGGCCCCATCCTGCGGGGCGTGACACATATAAATCCATGCATTGGTCCCAATGAGAAGACAATAAAGTTAATTGAGTTGTTGCAAATTCTTTCCTAAAAAAATCACATAAATGTTCTTTATACTCTAAAGTACTATTAAGCATGCCATCAGTTGAATTCCATCTATGTGATACATCTCTAACAAAACCCCTATGTTGAATAGATTTTTTTTCTACAATATTTTTGTCATTTCTTTGCTAAAGATATATTTTTGCCCAACATGTTCACGACTTTTTTAATTGGTAAAATTGTATCATTAAAAATTTCAAGTGCATCTTGAACACAAATTTAGAATATGACATATGCATCTACTATGAAAATATTTACCGGCAAAATTGGGTTTACATGCTTCTATAAGTTGATGAATACTAGCAGTGTTAGCCGATGCATTATCAAAACCAACCGAAAACACTTTATTAATCAAATAAAATTCATTTAGAACGGTAACAATTATTAAAGCAATATTACTAGCCGTGTATGGCTCATCAAACTCCCTAAATGCAATCAAACGTTTTTGTAACATCCATTTAGCATCAATCCAATGACAAGTAATTCCCATATAATTATTCTTATGATAAGCATCGGTCCAAATATCGGCACAAATAGAAACTTTGTGATCTAAATTAGTAAAATATCTCATTAAGTGAACTTTTTTTTATCAAAATCTTGTCTCCTAATTCGCCTAAGCATGTTAGTTCTACCAATTTTTTTAGCTTGAGGAGCAAATGCAGATTGGACAGTTATTTCATACGTTTTTTTCTCGGCAAAATTGAAAGGTCTTTTTTCCATAGCACAATACTTACCCATAATATCTTCGGCATTGTTTTGATCATATTTAAATAAGGAAGACGTACTCGTCGTCGTCGAATGTGTTGTTGCTCCACGAATTTGAGTTTGAGTTGATGCCATCCCGTATTCTCCCGGATGATAGTTCTCCATGTAGCGCTTCAAAGTGCCGTAGCCTCCTCCGTGAATCCACTTGTAACTAGAAGTGCAATACTGCAATACGCCGTGTATTTCGTTTCGCCATCATCTTTTTCGCATTCGGTTAAGGCTCTACGGACCTTCTTGAAATGCACCGTGAAGTTATCCGAGTGTAGAGTTTGTGTGCTTGGTGGTGATGGTGCTTGGACTTCTTCCTCCTCCTCCTCTTCTTCTTCTTCTTCTTCTTCGTCGTCTCCAACGTTGGATGCTCGATTAACCTCATCGGAGAACATTTGTGATTCTATTCTACGAATTTCGGCCTCGTATGCTAGTTGCTCTTGTGTTTCGAGCTCCTCGGCATACTTTCTAGAGATTTCTTCCGCCGCCAGAGCTCGAGCTTGTTTCAATCTGACTCGAGCTCTTCCTCCTCTTGTGTTTTGAGTACGTGTATCGTTGCCTTGGTTTGCGGCAGTGGCCTTCCCCTTTCTCTTGTCAGCACGAGATGAAGACATGATGATAATGGAGAGTGAGTGTGAAGATTGAGATATTGAAATTGAGAGAGTGGAGTGTAGATGGAGAGATGGAGTGGAGATGGAGAGTGAAGAGATGGATTGGAGTGTAGAGATGGAGTGGAGATGGGGTGTAGAATGTTGATGGAGATTGAAATAATGAGATTAAGATTGAGATTGAGAGCTTGAGTTGAGAATTGAGAGTGGAGATGGAGTGTGATAACGATGATGAATTTTTAAGAAAAGGGGAAGAGAAGAAAAATGGGGGAGAAGAAGGTGGAAGGAAAGCAAAAAAAAAAAAAAAGAGGAACGACTTTTTTTTTTAGCCGTTAGGCACTTGGCTGCAAATGGGTAGCGACCGCTAGGGGGTAGCGGTCGCTACCCGTAGCGGTCACTACCCCTGATCTATGTCCGTTTGAACCGGCTGAACCGGTGGGTCCGCGATTAACCGGCGGGCCTAAACAGTAACATGGAACCAGTGGTTCAAGGGGAGGCCCGGCGGGCCTGAACTGCCGGTTACGGTTCGCTACATGCTTGAACCGTAACCGGACCGGTTCCGATCTAGGCCCAACGGGCCCGGGAGAATGGGCATGTCTAGATTTTAGTATGCTCTTCGTCCATATATATCTATTGGGCTTAACTCATTTTCCTCTCTTTATATATATATATATATATATATATATAATTTCAGGTAAAAAAAGGGTATTTGGTAGGAAATAGGAAGTGATCTCATCCACCCTTTTTAATTGATCCAACAGATGATAATGATTCCTTAAAATTCGAATTTTATGTAACTAAACGCATTGCATTGTTATTGAACAATGCATTAAGGGTAAAACTGTCCACTTTATTGGCGGTATGAATAAAGATTTGAAATTGATTTCTACTCCATAATTCTAGCAACTACCTAAATTAACTTTTCTTGCCAACGTGAACTGCCATATTCAATTTCATTCTTCAAAAAAAAATAATTGTAGCTCTGCACGATTAGAGGTTAGGAAGATGCACACCACCCTTGCGAAGATTGGGGGGGACGTAAGACTAGTGGAGACGACGACGATGACTTTCAATTCCAGATAGACCCAATACATCAACGGTGCAATCTTGTCCTAAATCCAGTGCATCGGCCCGAAGAAGACTAATTAAAAACCAAGAATATATAAGTTCTACAAAAATAATTCAATATCATGATGCAATACTCATAATAATATAATGCATTTTAGAATGTATTTCAATGCAACACAATATATAACTTCTACAAAAATAATTACATAATTTCAAACTGTAATATTCATAACTTGCATGATGCAATGTACATTATCAGACAATGCACGTGTTCATTTGTATCAATTCAATCATCAATATATATTTTTTAGAATGCATCCAAAAAACTATATATATATATATATATGTATACAATGCAATATTGATACATTATAATGCAACCATATGTAATATGACAGTGTAATTTATTTTTGATATATTATTTAGTTAGAAAAATTACCTTGATTTCCTTCTTCTCTCTCTCCCAGGAACACTAATTTCGACGAAACTACGTATGATTCTCAAAGCACGTCCTCATCATTCAATTATCCTAATTAAATTTGCAAATCATGTAACTGTTACTCCTATTATCCTTCATGATTTTTCAGTAATGAAAAATATCTATTAAATCCCTAAAAAAACGCATGCTCTACAACTAATGGTTTGGTTGTCTCTTCTCTCTCATAATGATAATTACTAATTTAGCCTTTTGATCAAGTTTATATCCATAATTTAATGTTTAAAAATCCAAAAATTACTATTTATTTTAATCCGTTGGATCATAAATATGGATGACCATGATTCCTTCCTATTTCCTACTGAAAAACTCTTTTTTCTATGATTTACATCCTCTCTTTATATATATATATATATATCGTCGATATATATCTTTTGGGTTTAAATTATTTATAAGAGAGAAATTATATAAAAATATTTTTTTATAAATTAACTAAAAGTAAATTTTGAGTTTTAAATTATTTAGATTAATGATATGGATTAAATATAAGTTTCATATAAATAGTATTTAATATATATTATCTCTTAAAATATGGTATTCTGTATTTTTAGAAATGAGATTCAAAATTATTTAATATTTATAGAAAAGATATTAATATTTTCTTAATTTTTATATACAATTTATCTTTCCATCTAATGTTTATTAATTAGCGAAAATTAGCAAAAATACTCACTTTTGATTGTTACTACGTTAGTATTGATTTTGGTCGTGTTTCGAGTCTCGCTTTGTAGTATTTTAGTAAATTATATTTTGTCTCTTGTTTGTTATTACGCCGGATGTTGAATTTGTGTGGTAGGTTGTTTAGTGATTAGAAGCGTTGCAAAATGGAGTCGTGGAGGTGCATTTTGACGCGAGAAAGCATAAAGAACGAGCCGAGGGTGCGAAAGATGCCTGGAGCGCGAAATGAGGCAGCATTTGCTACCCTGCGAGCGTTGGGCCTGCCACGCTCGCTGGGGTGGCGTGCGTTAGGAGGAAAAATCCTGGGGGCCAGCGATCGACCGCTAGACCCCCAGGGACAGCTGGACGAGGCGCACGGCAAAGAAAGGGGCTAGGGTCCAGCGACTGCTGTGCGCGATTTAAGATAGCGATTTTGGTTATTTAAACACGAGGTTTCACGTGTTTTACATACACTTTTTTTCCTTTTCACATTAGAACCCTAGAAACACCTTTTCTACTTTATTTTTATTGTAATTTCGCATCGGGACGAAGGAGTGAGGGCGAGTTTGATACTCAATCCAAGATTCTATCTTAGTAAGTTTGTTTTAACTCTTATCTTTGATCGTTGAATGAATTGAATTATCATTCTCTACCTAGGGTTTATGAATTTCTTTAATTGTTATTAATTGCGTCTTGATTCATGTTTTTTTTTTATTAAACTTGTTCAGTTGAATGTTTGATCACCATTTAATTCCCACAAATTCTAGATGATATTGAGAAATAATTCTAGAATTCGACTTAAGGTTTAATCAAACAACAATTCTAAATCGGAAACATTGAAATTGTAATTCATTTTTTATTTATAATTTTCTATTGTGTGATTCAAATATGAGAGTTCAAATTTCGGCTGAATTATCGAATACGAAAGTTAGTAATTAAGCAACTCTAGGAAATTATTAATTGCCTTCGAATCATTGTTCATAATTGAGGAATTCTTATTAGGGTGATCTAATGTGTGAGTCATGATTGTCGTCTATTTATGAATACATAAGTTAATAACTAGATTAACTTTTAAGAAGTCCTTGATGAATGAACAATAACATGAATATAAGAGCATTAATTAATTGATATTTTGAATTCTAGGCCCTTAAATCCCAAATCTCACCTTTCATTTATTTTTGTTCTTTTCTTTTATTGTTTACTCTTCTGTTTATTTTGGCTTAGAGTGTTTATGTTCAATTTCTTGTTTTAATAGCAGCAAGGATTATAATCGCGCTCCTAAATTTTCCATCGAAATTCGATCGAAGTTAACTTGTCACGCACAATAGACCTCATATATTTGCGAGAACTTAGGTTTACACAATTGTAATACCCCGTACTTTAATTTGAAAGAATTATCGAGTTTTAATATTAAATAGGGTATCATATCTGTAGGAAATTAAAATTTCGTTTCTGAGTTTCAAATATGATAATTAGCCAATGAATTTAACGATTATTTGTGATGTGCTTGAATTTATATTCAATTATTGTTAAATCCCTAATTAAATTATTATTGTTGAATGTTGAAACATTCAAATAATAAAAAAAAATATAGTATTATTATTACATGCTATTGGCATAAATATGAAATACTCCCTCCGTCCCACTTAAATTGAGGCATTTCTTTTCGACACGGTAATTAAGAAGTGTTATGATGAGTTGAAAAGGAGTATAAAATGGTGATAGAAATATATATTATTTAAATTTGTGTGTGTAATAAAGGTGTTCTAAAAAGGAAACGACTCAACTTAGTTGGGACGGCCCAAAAAGGAATACGTCTCAACTTAAGTGGGACGAAGGAGTATATTATAATTATTTGTTAATGACCCAATTAGATTAATAATATTTCAACTTGATAAAATAGAGAGCCCAATGAGATTAAAAGTATCATTTCTGCAAGGAAAGATCCAATAAGGTAAAAATAACCCAATTACAATTATAATACGTTCCTTTATGTTTATACATAGGGGTGTCAATCAGTACGGTATCGGTTAACCGGAACCGAAAAAGTGCCCATTTCAAGAACCGGTACCGGTACCGGAAATTTAACCGGTTAACCGGTTACCGGTCGGTTCGGTACCGGTTAACCGGTTTACCGGTTAAGGTACCAGTTTTTCATTTATTTTTTAATTTTTTAATTTTTTTAATTTTTTTATTTAATTTTAAAATAAATATAATTTTCATTTTTGACAAATACATTATAAAATCATATTTTTATGTATTATATTTTTATAAATTAATTTATCAACATTAAAAAATTAATAATTATTATTAATTAATATTTTATTTTAATTAATTGGTACTCGGTTCGGTACCGGTTAACCGGGTACCGGTAATATATAAATTTGAAGAACCGGTAACCGGTTAATTAACCGAAAAATCGGCACTCGATACCCGGTTCCCAGTTCGGTACCGGTTCTTCCCGGGAACCGGTTACCGTTTGACACCCCTATTTATACATGGTACATAAATACATTCTATAATTATAAAAAAATTAATAATAAAATAAATAAATAAAATAAAAATTAAAAGAAGTCATATACTTCTCCACCATTCATCATAATCAATCGATCTAACCAATTGTACAACCACTTTAGATAAAAGATTTAAGTCATTTTCTTGTTGAGGGTCCTGCAAGCGGAGAAGCAAGAACACAAAGGAGAAGGGAACCAGACAGCAACAATCACTCAGAATTATACTTCACTTCAACCTTCATTTCAAGTAGGCTATACATTTCAATTTCAGCTAACTTTCTAGCATGCTTCCAATATTTTAAATTTCAGTCTACAAGCATCTAGTTTAATTATATTGCTCTAGGCCTTGAATCAAGACCATAACATGTTTTAACAGGAAAGAATCAACATTTTACAGTTGAAGGATTGACTGCTCTCAAATCAAAATAGAATTCAAATAGATTTCAATTTTCACATTAATGTGATACCCTTTTCAACAAATCAAGTCCCTCAGGAAATAATCAGAACACATAAAAACAAGACTTAAGGAAAAAGATGAAAGTTTAATTCTACCTACTGCTAAGATGACGGAGAATTGAGGCTCGTCGAAGATGGACCTCACTGCTACGAGCGGCTGCTCTTCAACAGGGGTGGTGGAGTGACAAGGCAACGACTTTACTTCCATTGATGTGGTAACTACAAACCGGTGTCGACAACAACCGGGCAGCGGCCTCAAACGACGGCAACACCGCAACAAATGTTTTTAGGGTTAAAATAAATAAATTAAATTTGAGATTTTTCCTTTAAACTTTTTCTTTATTCGATTTGAATGTAATAGAGTTGAATCCCACCAAAAATTAGTCGGAATTCGATGTTTTTTCCGGAAAAATAATCCGACAGAAAATGTGGGTTTGCATTTCATTTGGATGGAAAAATCGAGAGAATGCAGAGAAAGAAGTGTTAGACTTGGGACGGAGAATCGCAACGGTGGAGATTCCGGTTGACAATCGAGCGGAGCGGCGACATGTGTGTCAGTGAAGACACCATACTTGTGCGTGTGTGTTTGTGTGCGTGAAGAGGAAGATAAAGTTCTAAGGGGTGGGTTAGAGCAATTAGAGTCGCAATTGGGGATGAGTTTTTAAGTTTCGTTCTAAATTTTATTAATATTAATATTATTATTTTGATTTTATGTTATTAAACGAAAATAATACTCCCTTCGTCCCCCAAAGATCTTCCCACTTTGACCCGACACGGCTTTTAATAACATGTGTTGACTTTGGTTGTTAAAGTGTAAAGCGATAGTAAAGTGATGTTAGTGGAGAATGAGTCCCACAAAAAGTAGTATGATATGTAAGATATTGTGAGTGGATAATGGGACCCACATTAAATAAGATTGGGTAAAATAGATGGTTTCCAAAAATAGAAATAAAGTGAGAAGAAAGATGGGGGACGGAGGGAGTAATATATAACTTAAAATCTGATAATAAACTACTATCGGGCCGGTCGGACTATTGGGCGCCCTGAATTTATATTTATGGCTCAAATAATTATTTACTTCAAATAAGCCCGACTTATTATATGGGCCGAGCCCTATTAATTTATTTGGGCTTCTGTTTTGCTTTAGTTAACTAAAATATTACTATTGAGCTGTATCCTATTATTTCTACTTGGACTGCAATAGTTTTGTTCATGATGAATTTATTCACTGGGCCGATTATAGTGTGGGATGAGATTGTTAAATATAATGGAGTCAAGCTCATCAGAAAATACTTGAATTGCATAAAATACATGAATTGGAGAAAATTGATTGTGGGCTTTATAATTAATTAGTTTGAGCTAAGTTTAATTAAATATTAATGGACTATTACTATTGAATTTTGATTAAATTAAATTAGTTGAATTAATTAAATTATTGCACTTAATTGATTAATAATTAATTGAAGATTAATTATTTAACTAAATTTTAAAATGTTCATGATTAATAATTAATCAAAAGTAATTAATTATTAAAGTGTGAAATCTTTATTAATAATAATAATTATTGGGATTAATTATTATTTAATTTATTTATAATCTTATTTATTATTAATTAATCATAATTAATTTATATGTATTAATTTAGTGAATTTAAATTAATTCAAATCGAGACATGAATCTTTTCTAAGGGTCTCCAATTACGCGAACATATCTAAAATTTCCGATTCTTATGTCGGATTTAATTGTCTCAATTATATTAATTGCAAGCAAGCAATTAATTATTTATCGAATTAGTAAACATTTATTTCCTTTGAACGGAACTAAGGTTTTCTCTGAAAACCTTAAAGCTTCGTTGTGATTTAGTAGAACGGATATGAAACCTTAAAACCTATAAAATCATTATGTCTCGAGTCAATAGAGATATTCTAAGAACTCAAACGATTCTAAATGTAACTCGTTACCCCAAGGTCCATCGATGGGGTGACAGCTAAGGAACGAGAAGGAGAACCAGACTTGTCAACTAATACTGGTATCTCAGGTGGGTTTACTGTAACCTATACTTTTGCTGTAATAAAACATGTTTAAAGAAAATGTGAAATGATTGTCATGCATAAAATTATTTGTGTTGGATGTGCGATTCCTATCTGTGTTGAGCCATGTTTGCGAACTGTTCAACTTGTGAATAACGACCGGATCTTGAGCTATACGTTGGTCAAGGTTAGTGTACACATGGGGAGTGAGATCGTGAGTCATTACGGACCGGTCCACATAAGGTTGTGTGTCAGTATTGACCGATCTGGTGGCACCCATTGGTCAATGTCTGGGGGAGTGTCACCAGTGTTGTTACCATTTTTAACGTCTAGTGAAGCAATAACTTTGCTCGCATCGTTGTTATCATTGATTATGTCTGGGGAGCGGAAACATTGTTCACCAACATCGGTTACATATATGGATGAGACACATGGAAAAGGGAGTGATCACTCCAACGTTTGGGTAAAATCATATGAATATTTAGTATTCACATATTATTTCAAGATACTTGTGTTATACTGTGATAATGCATGATCAATAACTGTTTGTTTTCGGCATAACCCACAGAGTACATCAACTACTCAGCCCTACTTGTATTTCCAAAAACTTGCAGGTTGAGCAAGGGGATATGATTGAAATGCTGAGGAGACGTTGCTTCTTGTCAAGTAGTAAGGGGTTAATACATATCTTCATATGTGTATTAATGACTTTTGTTATTCCGTTGCAAACCTTTTTATTGTGGTATTTAGCAGCTTTGGATGAAGTTTGAGTGTAAATTTTTATGCTTTACTTGAATAAATAAAGATACGTCAGTGAATAGGGAATGGTAAGGGTGTCAAACGGTAACCGGTTCTCGGGAAGAACCGGTACCGAACCGGTACCGGACCGGGAACCGGGAACCGGTTTTTCGGGAAATAAGCCGGTTCCCGGTTCTAAGTTTTAAAAAATTTCCGGTACCCGGGTAACCGGTACCGAACCGGGTACCGGTTTTATAAAATTAAATATTAAAAATATATATTTTATATATTTATTTTATGTTTTATATTTTTTATAAAATTATTTTATATATTATAAAATATTTATAAAATTAAATTAAATTATATTTATATTTAATTATTATTTTTTAAATTAATATAATTTAAAAATAATTAAAAAAATATTTTAAAATAATAAAATTAAAAAAACCGGTACCTTAACCGGTTCTACCGGTTAACCGGTACCGAATCGGTCGGTAACCGGTTAACCGGTTAAATAACCGGTTCCGGTACCGGTTCCTCAAATTGGGACTTTTCCGGTACCGGTTAACCGGTACCGGACCGGTTGACACCCCTAGGGAATGGTCATATTCTTATGATATTTGATATTGGATTAAGTGGTCCAGCGTCAGGTAAAGAAAATGCTCATTGACTCAATTGGTCTGGTCACATTGAGGGGTTGAGACTGTCATTATAATATTATTTTATTATGTGAGTTGGATGCTACTCTAATTTTGTCTTTATTCTAATGTTTATGTGACACTTTGTTTGGATCCTTTTAGAAATATTATTAAATAGTTCTGGCCCTTGTTTTTAATGGTTTTCATCATGGACCGGAACTTGAGGCCATAGAATTTCGGCATGCAATTCTGGACCAGTCGTATGTAGCGACAGGACAAAAATGCTCAATTATGGCATAATTAGTACAAATTATTTCATAAGCCAATACTTTTGAATATTTAATTCTTGTAGGAGCCACCGTTTCGTATTCTACTCTTTTACAATTTTTAGCCCCATGTTTTGGATGTGCCATGGTAGAATATTTCCGCGATAATGGAGTCACTCTCGAAAAGAACTAGATGTTGTCCTTAGCGGATTTAGCTATAAAAGCTATCTAATATAATGTTGCGAATAAAACTATATTTTTAAAGAATCAAATTATTCTCAAATTATAGAGGCATGAGTGTTGGGTTCCCCTTGTTAATTAGTGTGTGAAATCATTTATCAATCTGCTAATCTGCTGCTTATTTTATCATCATCAAAACGTACCAAACGTACTCTAGAAAAATAAATTCATACTCCGTCGAAAAAAATTATCTAGAGTCAATAATTGAGAATCAATTTCTAAATGGTACGTTTATTCTCTAATCCAACTAAAAATAATATTTCCGGCATTAGAGGAAAATATAACATGATAAAAGAATGTCGTGAAAATATTGTTGGATTTAATTGATTAAAATACACACTAATGAATATGAACCAAAAGTTCAATATATTTAACTGTCAAATGAGTGATTAAATATTTTATAATAATTATAAATGCACCATTAAGAACCAAAAATCTCTGAATGAGATCAATTATTTTATGCTAGAAGCATAACAATAGAAGCGTAAGATCTTTGAATGAGATCAATTCTTCTATGCTGAAAGCAAAACACTAGAAGTGTCAGATCTCTGAATGAGATCAATATCTCTATGCAAGAAGCATAACAATAGAAGAGTGAGATGTGTATTGGTGTAAAAAATTGTAACCCGCGAAATACAAATTTAATAAATCACTTCACTCCAAAGAACCTCATAAAGAGGATCGTCTTAAAGACGAGAATCACATTACATTTGCACGTGCACTAAATAATCATAATACTATGATTTTGGAATGACCAGATCCAAATTATTATGGGAATGAAATAAATCTGGTTTAAATTTATATTGAAATTGACTAGAAATTTGTCAATATAAGAGAGTAAAATAAATATATTATAGTTGTCGACAATAAATTAAGCCTCAAGAATTGCTTTCGAATTGATTATTTGGATCCAAAAGCTAAACTTGAAAGATAAGTGCCAAAAGCACTAAATAAAGTGAAAAAAGCAATTGAGGCGGAGTTAAGTCGCTAAATAGACGAAAATCGTTTGTAGTACATGCGTAATGGAATGTGGTCCCGACAGGACACATGAATGTTTTTATAATTAGAAATGAATAAAGTCGTCCATTGTAGGACACAATTGAGTGCTTGTACAAAATGATAAAGAAATGAATGAGTTAGTGATGAATAAAGCGAGGTTGACTCAAGGATTTGAGCAGAAATCCTAAATTAATTACATATACTCTCATATTGAATTAAAATGTTTCGTTATCAAATAATTCCGACAGTAACCATGGATATAAATATCCATTTCATTATAAGTTGTGACTATAATTTTGCAAAAAGTCACTAGACAAATATCTATGATTGTCCCTGGTGGACATGATATTTCCTATAATTAGGAAATATAAATTCGCAACATATTTTCTTAAATAAGATCACTGTTGGGAACCCCACAAGTTTATATTGTTTTGATGATGATATTCGAAACAACACTTAGTTAAAAGCTTGATTTCTAAAGACTAGTAATTAATGTCCTCTGTTAAGGAATATGCTAAATTATATAAAGAAGCAGATCGTATAGTTTTACTATCTGTATTATTCTTGAAAGCTTTCCTGGACACATTTAATTATAAGTATTCTAGTTTCACACTGCAAGATTCTTATTTAGAACTAGAATATGTTCTTTGTTTAATGACAGGCCGCTGTCATATTTAATTTTGATCTACCTGTTAAGATCTTAGTTTTTTAAGTATTGTTTGTAAAAATGAACAGATAGACGATGAAAGCACTATCTGTTCATATTGCCTTTCATTGTACTTGGAAAGAAAGAACAATCATGAGGAAAGAAGGCAGATAGCGTTTTCGTCAGTTAGCTGTTAAATGGTAACAGGTTGACTCATTATTTAGACAGCTAGAGATTTCAACAGCAAATGAATCTGCAGCGAGATGTGTGAAGAAATCAAAGACAGTGAGCTGTGAAGACTATAGCGAGCTGTGTGAGGAAATCAAAGACGACGAGCTGTATGAAGAAATCAAAGACGACGAGCTGTGAAGACTACAGCAAGATGTGTGAAGAGATCAACATATGATATTGGAACAGATAGTAGTCCACTATCTGTTCATTTATTATTCACTGCTCTCCAAGAAAGGAAGGACAGCGAGCTGTGTTCAATAAAGCAGGAAGCAAAATGGTTAACAACAGTTAGTACTCAACAAAACCTAAGCGAGGAATCTTGGCCACAACAGCTAGTGACCAATTATTTAACAGCGAGTGCTCGTGGATTTACCACAGCAAGTGAACTCGTGATCGTTAAGATACAGCAAGCTGTTCATATCACAAAGGAACAGCGAGCTGTTCATTTCAAAAGAAAGCAAGAGCACGTTCAAACATACAGCGAGAGATAGCTCTTATCTTATTGGTGGGCTGCCGACTTACCTAAATTAGTCACAAGTCATCCACTCAGTATGTTGTCACATCAACGGTACGTTTTAAGGAATGATGTACAAGATTTTCAAATATCTCTGTATGGTGA
>JAPKLX010000137.1:282935-297132 GCA_026898415.1 Leonotis leonurus
AAAAACCGTAGTGTATAATGGTACATACACTACAGTTGAATGTTGAATTGTAGTAATTGACATGAATACACTACAGTTTTTTCTTCATAGACTACGGTTTTGAACCGTAGTCTATTATCTACATAGACTACGGTTTTGAAACCGTAGTGTATACTAACAAGTATACACTACGGTAGTATAGACTACGGTCAAAAGGGTCATAGACTACGGTTTAAAACCGTAGTGTATGTGCTTTTTTCTACTAGTGCCTGTTCACAGCAGCGAGCTGTGTATAACAGCTAGATATCAACAGTTGGATGTCAAACAGCTAGACGCCAACAGCTGGACTTCAACAGCTAGACGTCAACAGATGATATACAGCAGATAGCTGTGTATATCAATAGCTAGACTTCAAGATTTCGAAGGTAAACGAAATCCATCTGTCCACAACAGATAGCTGTGTATCAACAACTAGTCTTCAAGATTTCATTGGAGCTGCATTGAAAGATGGACAGCTAGCTGTGGAAAAAGAAACAAGGAAAACGATCTATGCATAACAGATCGATCTAACAGATCGATAGCAGATCGATCTGTTGTCTATAAGGAGTCAGCTCTATGTTTATTGGATACAACCTGCTCGCCTAAAGGTTGTTTTAACCCACCTGTTCCTATGAGGTTCAAACGAGCTGCTCATCCCTGTTGGAGGAAGCTTTAATCTACCTAAATTGATAAAGCCTACCTGTCCTATGCCACGTCAACATCCACGTAGGACAAACTCCAACGGCTAGAAGTACAGTCAGCAATCAACGGTCAAAAGAGTATTTAATGCTTACTGCAAAAGCTGCAAAGACTTCCAACGACTATAATTCAAATATGCCTATAAATACTTCAAGCCTTCTTCAGAAATGGAGTGAGTGAGTTCGTGATATTGCCCAGAAAAAGCTACAACGCTACAAGATTCTCTCCAGTTTTCCATTGATTTATTCAACACTAGATATAGATTATATACATCCTTGAGTGTTGTAAATTAGAGAGAGATCACCATTATTCTGAAGATAAACCCGCTAGAACTTACATTAGTTTTGAGCCTACAAAGTCCATAGTTCTAGTTTTCTCCATAGCCAAAAGCTCGGAGGAAGAACGATTATAAAACCGAACCCAGATCTCGTACTCGACGAGTTTAAACAAGAGAGTTGTAATCTCGTACTCAACGAGAATAAATAAGCGAGTTTTAGCTCGTACTCAACGAGGATAAATAAGCGAAGGATCCAAGGTTAAGGGATTCATCGATCTAGCTTTGATCGATCATGGACGTAGGGGGTTTCCCGAACCACGTTAAATATTGTGTGTTCTTTTATATTTTGTATTGCATTAGTTTGATTCTTTGTTTATCACTTCACCAGCGAGCTGTGCATTTGAATCAACTTCATAAAGAACACTCGGTATAAATAAAACATATTTTCTAAGTGTAAGAGCAACCAACATACTCACAGCTTCAGCACACGATCTGTGTTTGGACAGATCGTCTGGTAAGCTCCAGCTAGCTGCCAGTCTATCTGCTCCTTGACAGATCGCTCACGCTCTGTGTTGAGAACTTACTTGAGCAGCTAGAACTCTCTCTACAACAGAGGAGATCAAATGCTATTAACAGCGAGCTGTTCTGGTATCAACAGCGAGCTGATTCTAACCTGCTGTTCAAACAGCCAAACGCTAAAAGTTGGATTGTGGTGTATTCCCCCCCCATACACCACACCTGCTCTCCCGGGACCCAACAATATATATATATCTTTGTATTGTGGACCACCTATATATATATTATTGAAGTTCTAGGGTTTTACACCCTACCAATTTTTATCTACGCTGCCTTTTACGGTTTTCTTTCTATGCAGTCTTTTCTCTCTTTATTCTATGTTGTTCTCTTTACTGTTTGAATTAATAATAGGAACTTAAGAACCATATTATATTTCTTAATAACCATATTATATTGCTCAATCAATTCGGGTAACCGAATCAACTTATTTTACAACAATTTTGACTTTATAAATTAATAAAAAAGTTAAAATTATAATATATATATATATATAAAGGTGTTGCTTGTCTCTTAAAAATGAATGATAATTTAATTTGAGCAAAAAACAAAAAATAATTTAGAGGTAGTCATGAAATTAGTCAACTTATGTACTCCACTCTTTATTCAATTCACTTTCTAATGTATTAACAACTAGTAGTGAATTAGTTACCAAGAATACTTTTTCGATTCAAATAGATAATGTAGTATTTGTTCACATGACTAATGTACGTTGTTAGATCGCTATTAGCATGAAATAAACTATCAATTTTTTTTTGTATCATACATGATTGCTTTAAGTATCTATACAATTGTAGCATACTTAGATTTATTAATGAATTTTAGGATAAATATAAAAGTTATATTATATTCTACACCAAGTTATATATAAAAAATTAAAGGTTTGTAAATTTAAGGGATACACAGTTGTCATATAGTTACACGGTAGAAATTTTAAGTACACCGTTGAGACTTGGCAAATTGGAGGGTTTGGCCTGTCCGGCCCGAGCTCGACGGGCTTTTCAGAAATTTGAGGCCCGCCCAGGCCTGCCTGAATATTTTCGGGCTACAAAATGTTAGGCCCAACCCGACCCTGGGCGGACGGACTTTTTTCTAAGAGGGCCCAAAGTTTAATTTATTTAAATTAAATAAAAAAATTCTTTAAAAATTTGACAATTACAACGTAAAATAAAACTATGCAATTAACACCTTTAAATGTTAATAAATAATTAAAAACATAAAATATAAACACATCATAATTTAAATTATATAACAATTCCAAAATAAACAATTAAAACTTTAAAAGTCTTCTCTTCATTATCTATCAAAGTCATGCAAAATATAAATACTATAATGATAATTTAAATTAAATAACAACTACAAAAAATAATGTTTTAACTTATACTATCGGGCGGACTTTTTATCTTAAAAACCTCAGACTTTTTCGCCCAAATCCCATCGGGCCCAAGGCAATTTTAGGACGGGCTTTTTAGGCCCGTTTTTTTGGGTCTCCTTTTTTCAAATCCAAGCCCTCCCAAACCCCGGGCTTTTGGGCGGGCCTATGGGTTCGGGCCATTTTTGTCAGCTCTATTTATGTGTAAACGATTAAATGTACACAATTACTCTATTTGTGCACGGATGAGGTTGCATGTTTAGGGGTGTAAACGAATCAAACCATTCATGAACTACTGCTTCCACCTTGGCGGGGTCTACTTTAATCCCTTCAGATGACACAATGTATCCGAGAAAAGCTACTTCGTTGAGCCAAAACTCACATTTACTGAATTTGGTATAGAGTTTCTCGTTTCTGAGGGTTTTCAAGATGATTCTCAGATGATTCTCGGGTTCTTCTCCACTCTTAGAGTAGATTAGAACGTCAACTATAAATACTAAGAAAAATTTATCAGGGTATGGGTGGAAGATGCGGTTCATCAGGTCCATGAACACGGCGGGTGCATTAGTGAATCCAAATGGCATCACTACAAACTCGTAGTGTCCATATCGGGTTCGGAATGCCGTTTTAGGAACATCTTCTGTTCGGATCTTTAGCTGGTGGTAACCTGATCTCAGATCAATTTTCGAGAAGACGCCCGCTCCCTTCAACTGATCGAACAAGTCATCTATTCGTGGTAACGGATACCGATTCTTTAGGGTCATCTTGTTCAGGCCTCGATAGTCTATGCACATTCTCAGGGTTCCGTCTTTCTTCTTTACGAAGAGTACATGGGCTCCCCAAAGTGACACACTGGGTCTGATGAAGCCCAAATCTAGGAGTTCCTGGAGTTGAATCTTAAGTTCTCCCAATTCCTTCGGAGCCATTTTATAGGGTGCTTTGGATATCGGTGCCGATCCGGGCTCCAGATCGATTGTGAATTCCACTTGTCAGTTTGGTGGAAGGCCTGGTAGTTCTTCAAGTGCCTCGAAGTCAGGGGATAACTCCCTCTTCCGGGAAGGACCCTCATCATGTGGTGTAGGTGTGGGTCCCGATCTCGCGAAGTCTCGGGACAGAGAGAGGTGGGAGTGGTCGTCCTCTGGAGCAGTCACCATCAGGGCCTTGACCTTACTGTCATCCTCTGCTGGCCGGGTCCTCACGAGTCGGAACTGTGTAGAACCCGTATCAAAATCCGTAGCTAGGGGTCCCGGTGGGGCATAGCTGGTCGTCGAATACCAATAGTCGGGCATGAGGAACCTGCCTCGGTATCCTGGTATCCCCGAAACTCTGGTACGGGTATCGGGTGATGAACATGCGATGGCGCTCGGTGCTCTACCGGTGGGTGATAAGGTACTGTTTATGCATCGTGCTGTCCTGGGATCACAGGAACTGGCTCAGGGTAAAGGAAGCTATAGGTCGGAGCAAGGGGAATAACCCCTACGGGAAGGTACGTCTGTAGTTGTGGGGCCCAGGTCGGATATACGGCCCCTCTGGTGGACAGCAGTAAGTGTCGAAGTAGTAGTGAATGGTGCCCACGAATCTCGGGAGGTCAGCTCCCCTGTCAAAGCTCCGGCCAATAGGTCGGATATAGTCTCCTGCAACCATACGGGCCCATCCCTGCCAGTTGGTAGGCAGTAGTGTAATCAATCGCATAATCCTATCCATACTTGTTGCTCCATGAGGCCTCGCTGCCGCCCACAATCTCCTATAATGTGATAGGAACTCTCCTAGATCATCTCCTAAGCATGGTGCGTATGTCTGGTACTAAAAAAGGATCGAAGCGGGGGTAGCTCGTGGGCTCAAGCGTCTCCGGTGCGTACGAATCATCCTTGCCATCTAAAAAAAAATATGCGTAATTAGACTTCGAGATGTTATAGTCTAAATTTTGTTGTATAAGCTATCTTGGCCCGGTTGAAGCCAACTGGTTTTCTTTGGGTTTGATTGTTATTTGAGGGAATTCCCTTAGGGTACATTCCTCCCTTAGAGCTAGGATTTTCTTCTCTTAAGACTTATCATTCTCGGATGCTTAAATTTTTGTTAACCGATTCACGGTTTGTTCTTAAGTTTGGATTCTGCGGTAGGTCAATAGTTATGTCCTGCCGCTATTTGTTATGTAATAAGATATCAGTTTCTTTCTCTTCCTCGAAAAGTTCGAGAGAACTCATTCCACGTTGTAATCTATGTTATTGTTTAAGGAATCACGCGTCTAAATGATTCCTTGGTTTCAGGGAAGGATTCTAAGTTCTTAAAAATCTAAACTTAGGTTGAGAGGATTGTTTCCTATCTTTCAAGACTTGGAAACCTTTCTTAGGAGGCGCTTACTCCCTTCTGCGGAGTAGGGCACGCCGGGGTGCTAGACTTTTGTCAACTCACTCAATTAGTCTAGTGAAACAATACTAGACTAAACTTGAAGGAAGACTCTTGAGTTCAGAGCATGAATGCTCTGATACCACTCTGTCACGACCGCATTCTACTAAGGATAGTAGAATCCGGGAAACCGTGACTAAGGGAGGGATTTAAGAAGCGAGAATAGAATGGGGGAAAGGAATTAAGATGAATTGAATAACGTTTACATAACTTAGCTTAGAAATTCATCGTACGAAGTCAACATAGGAATAACTTGAGTCATAAGCTCATACATAACCACGAATATTTAAGGAGACCGAAGTATCGAATTCATTACATAAAGGTTTCAACTAGCAGCGGAAAACTATTCGGATCGATGAAAGTTCTACATGTATGAGGACATGTAGAACCCCCAAGAGTCAACTGCTAAGAGACCGGAAAAAGCATGACGTAGCACCCCCTCCTTCATCATTTCTTAACCTGCACGTTTAGAAATACATGCAGGGCTGAGTACAAAAGTACTCAGTAGACACGTGCCGAAATCGCACTCATACAATTATAACTGTCAAGCCATTATAAATGAAACATAGGGATTTTTGTCTCTAAAGCACCTATGTTCACCAAAATCATTTCTCGTGAAAATCCTATGTTCGACTGCAGTCTAAGTTCTTTTGTAATCTGCCATATCCGAAGTTCTATGTGCCGAGGAGGTGGCCACCTCACACGGACACTGGACTGACCAACCCGCTAAGATGACTCGCGGTCCTTTGTGTACACTAGTCCGAGTAAGATATCTAATCTATTGGGACCCAAATTCGATTATAAATAAACAGATAGACATCATACATAAATCGAAACATTTATGGTAAGACAGTGCTTTGAAAATATCAAATTTTTATTCTAAAATCATGCACACATATTTTATAGAGTAAGAAAGCCTACTTGGATAGTCTCGATTAGTGTTGGCTTCGATCTTGGAGTGCGGATCCGACCTCTTATCGAAACCTTTAAATAATTCTCAAGTGAGATACAATTACTCTAGTGTATCTAATATTTTCTAAGTGTAAGAAAATATTATCCTTTACTATTTTGAGAATTATCCTTGGGTGTTTACTCGACTATTATTCGAGTATTGAATTTATTGTCTATAGACGTTGATTTCTCAAATCAACTATGTTTCTTAGATTTTAAATTTCCATTTATTATACTCAAGTTGTAATTATTGAGTAATAATAAATAATGAAGAAATTTCTAATTAAAGATTTTGATTACTTAATTCAAATATCTATAATTTCCTATAAGTTGGGATGCTCTACTTAATATATCTAAGTATAATTTATAATTTAGAGCAATTGTTAATATGAAACTCTATTAATAAATTAATTCTCTTTATTTTAATTAATTAAAATAAAATCTTAAATTTAGACCTAGTTCAAATAATTAAATTCTAGCTAATCAATTATAATTAATTCACCAAATTAAATAACTACTTTTTTTTTTCTTGGACTTAATCCAATAATAAATTCTTGATCTAATAGAATTATTAATTAACTCACTAGATAATCCCATTAGCCCAATTCTTAATAAATCTCGGCTCAATCATATAAAATTAATTGCTTCAGCCCAACTTCTTGTAGAACCTGCCCAATTTTAAATCCGAATCATTTGTTTTATTCTGAGCCCAATTATTACATCAGACCGGCCCAACCCTTATGTCTGACCCGATCCGTAATCCGGTCCGTACCCGGGTCCAATCTCTAGATCCTTCCAATTTTTATTTATTTATTTATTTATTATTATTATATTTTTAAACCTAGACTACTCACCCCATCCTTATTTCTCCCCAATTCACTCTGCCGCTCACCTCCCTATCTCCCTCTCTTTCTGCTCTCATCACCGCCGCTCACCTCGTCGGCGGCGTCGTCTGAGAGTTCTCTTTCCCCCACGTGTAGCCTTCCTTCCCTTGTGACCTTTCCCTCTTTCTCCGCGGAAGGTAGCACAGAAGCAGTCGTCACCGGGAGGGCGCGGAACAGCTGCGAAGCAGCCATCTCCGGTGCTGCTTTGCTCGTCCGAGGCTTCCCTCCAGCGACTCCTTCCTCGACAAAGATCGAGCAGGGGCTTTTCCTCTTTCCCGGAGTTTCTCACCTCCGCCTTACACTCCTTCAGCGTCTATTTCGTAGCTATACACTCGAACGGAGGCTAGACCCTCACTGAATCGTTCCTCCCCACTTCGAGCTTGCTTTCCCTCGGCACGAACAGCAGTGGAGTCGCCCCCTTCATCTGGCGTCGCTACCTTGCTGCTGCTGCTGACCGTTGCAGTCCTCGATAAGCCTCCTTCCTCTTATTCTTTCGCTTCATCTTCATTGTCTGTTTTACCTCAATTGCATGTCGTTTTCTCTTGAGGCTGGAGTCCAAATTCTTCTTAGTCTTGGCTTAAGTTTTATTTGGCTAATTATCGTGACAATTTCAAGTTTTTTATATCATGAATGTATTGCAGTTGTCGTTGGTTCCTTATTCTGATTTCCTTCTCGAATTAATGGAGTCTTGAGAGAAATAAATGTTTGTAGATTGGTTTCGGTGATTCGAGCTATTCTGGATTGGTTCGGAGCTTTTCGGGATCGGTTCGGGGTAATTCGGAATGGGTTCGGGGCTGTTCGGGGTTTGTTCGGGCTGTCCGAGTCCATTCGAGGTTATTCGGAGCTGTCCGGAGTTATCCGGATTGGCTCAAAGCTATTCGAGGTCTGTCTGAGGTGTCCGGTGTTGTCCGAGGCTGTCCGGAGTTGTCCGAGGCTGTCCGGAGTTGTCCGAGGCTGTCCGAAGTGGTTCGGGACTTGTTCGAGGTTGTCCGAGGCTGTCCGGAGTTGTCCGAGGCTGTACGGAGTTGTCCGAGACTGTCTGGAGTGGTTCGGGACTTGTCCGAGGCTGTCCGGAGCTGGTTCGGAGCTGGTCGAGGCTGCTCGGGGCTCACGGCTGGGGATATGAGGTGGCTCAAGGATGCGTTTTTCTTTCGTTAATTCACAACAGCTAAGTTTTCTTTTCTTCCCTATGTGTTTGCTTTGAGGAACATATTCATGTATTTTATTATGTGTTTCAAGAGTATGTGATAAATGTTGTTTGTGGTTAAACTGTTAATGATTCTTGAATGGGAAATATAGTCTCTAAAGCATGCTATTAATTGTAGATTTCTGGATTTTGGAGTATAGTATTGATTTTGGAAAGGTATAGTTTATTTACATGGTATGAGAAGATGTAATTAAGAGAAGTAAATGCTATAGGCAGAAAGTTCTTTACCTTAAGAACTGCTATTAACTCTCTTCTCCATGTTATTCTCCAATCTCCAATTTGGCAGCACTTTGGTTGTGAGTTAAGTGAGTTGTAATTAATTGCTAAGAATTTAATCTTTATATAGAGCAATGAGTGTCTTGACTTTAACCACTAAATGTCTACATGTTGTCTTCTTTTAGGGCTTTATCCTTTGGTTATTAGGAGCTCATGTATCAACTTGTTTCCTTGGACTTGCAGAGCATAGATGGATGGAGGGGAGTTGATTGAAATGGCAGCTGCCATCATCGAGCCAAGTGTTCAAATTTCCTGATTGGATTTTGATTATCTCCTAATTGTACTATTTCAGCTTTAAATCCCTTTACATAATAGGATTATAGGTTGAAGCTACAGAGCATTCCCATTCCTCTTGTATAAAGTTGCATCCTCAATCTCTTTTCTGTACTAAAATATGTTATGTACTATACATTGTAGTCCTATCTCATATATATATATATATTGTTGTCGTATATGTAAATTAAAATGAAATAGTATCTTACTGATTAATAATAATAATAATAATAATAAGTTTTATTATTATCAATAATAATAATAAACCCAATTAGGATTATTAGTGATAAAGATTCTCAACACTAGATAACAACTATTTTAGTCTCATTTTAAGATGAGATTTAAATTGAAACAAAGTTCAATTTACACAATGTAGGTCTTAATATTATCAATATGCTACTTGATTTTCTATTAATGAACCGAATTTAATTAACCCGAAAATTTGAGTACGAGAAAATTCTAACGGAAAGAGCGGGGCATTACAATTATTGAATACGAAAGTTAGTAATTAAGCAACTATAGGAAATCATTTATTAATTACGAATCATTGTTCTTAAACAAAACCATATCATTTAGAAAAACAAAACCATATCTACAAAAATATTTCATTTTGCAATATTCATTCATCAACATATTACAATACAATTACAATTTGTAGAAAAAAATGATAAACAATTTTTGCAACAATCATCCACTCATACATGGTAATTCATTACTTTTTTCCGATAAATATCCACTAAAATATTGCAAATCTATAGTTTTTTGCAACATTTATCGACTAAGATATAACAATTTATAAACTTTTACAACAATTATCCACTAAAATATTAAAATTTATAAAATTTTTGCAACAATTATCCACTAACGTGTTGCAATTTATAAACCTTTTGCTATACCCATTCATCAAACCATTATTATTGAATAGAAATAGCTTTGTCCATTTCACCTTCGATAGATGTTTGACTATGAATAGATTATGTTCATTAAACTCACACAGTTCCTCAAACTTCTTCAACAATTCTGCAGTCGTCTCACACCTACGCTTGAACCGAATGCCTAAAATCGCAAGCCCAAAATCAACTCTTTTCAATCGACAAAAGCAGTCAACCGCAATGTTCAAGGCACAGAGATTTCCAGAAGGATACCTCACAAGCATTTCATCGAACACTTGGAGGGCAACTGAGCATTGATTCATCTTAACCAGAGCAATCATATATCAAATATTCAAACCTAGATTTGGATGAAAAGTATCATCAAAATGGAATAAGACACAATATGCAAATTAGTATATAAATAATCAAAGTCAAAAATGGATGATTAAAAGCAATAATAGAACGTGAATCATACCAAAAGTATTCATATTTTGGACTCTTTGCTTCTTCCTCTGAAATCTTAGTTGTGTACCTCTTAAATTGTTCAATGTGGTGAAGCGGCGAAAGAGATGGATTAAATAGGAGGGGACGAACCCTAGATATGATTCATGTCAATTGTAAATGCATGGGCTTCGGTTTCCCAACACAATCAAATGGGTTTGAATTTGACTAATTTCCAGAAATGGTAAAAGGGAATGGCTGACAAAATTGGGCCACTTATATAATAGGTTGCGCGATCTTAATTCTTAGGTCCATTGAGTGGGTTAAGCCCAATTATTTAGGTTCAATTCTATCTTATTTTGCAGATTGAATTTATTAATAAGAATATTCAATATTAATCCAATATTTATTTTGAAGTATAAATGATAGATTACTTAAGAGTGATTATAAAAAACTAGTATGGTACCCCTGCGATGCACGGGGCGTAATCATAAAAATTTTCGAGATTAATATTTCGAGTAAATAAATATCGATTTAAGTTAAAAATTATAATTCTGCAAGTTACTTATATTCACATAATTATTGTGATTTATTTAAATGAGTGTTATGCATATTCAACAAAGTATAACAATATAAAATTTATCACATTAAATTGAATATTAGTGAAAGTAAATGCCAATTCAGGTCATAAATTATTATTCTCTAAATTATTTATGAGCACTAATTTTGTAATTTATTTAAAATAGAGCTTTCAATGTATCGAGGGAAATACAATAATTTTTTTTAAATTAAATATTCTCGAATTAAACCGATCTCTGAACTTTAGGGACAGTTAAAAGTTTTTATGGCTATTTGGTGGTTCGAAAAATAAAACACAAAAAAAAAACATAATTGTTTTCTTATGATCAAAAAATAAATTTAAAAAGCATAATAAATATAATTAGGTAAAATGATAATTGCTTTGATTTTCAAATATTTTAAGATTTGAATAATGAACTTTTCATAGTATAATTCAAAAACAAAAAATAGATTCAACATATTTGTGATATATATATAAAAAAAAAGATAAATATATGTATAACTCAAAATTAATCTTCATTTTCTACAATATATGTTATTTTTAGCAAGAACACCATATATTCTTATACTTATTATTATAAATTATAAATTATAAATTTTGAGCAACTTTTAATCATAAAAATAAAAAAACCAAAAAATATAAACCTAAAAAATATATGAAAATGGGTAGATAGTAATGATCAAAAGATAAATATAATTACGTAAAATGACAATTGTTTTAATTTAAAAAAATTATAAGATTTGAAAAAGAAAATTTTGGTACTATGATTAAAAAAAGAAAAATTTAACATATTTATGTTAAATATAAGAAAGGATAAATATATTGTATGATTCATAATTGATTTTAATTTTCTATAATAAATGTTTATTTGTATCAAAATAAGTTAGTACATACAGACTACATAAAAAATATTTTATGTCATGAACTTGAATTAAAAAAGTACAAAATAAAATTGTATCATACCTTAAAATGAGTAAACTCATTTTATGTCTCAAGTTTGTCCATAAAAATAAACAAAATTTTATCACACAATCTTATCATGAATAGATATGTCATGATCAAACAATATTATTATTGGGAATGAATACATTTTTTCTGTTTTTTTAAATCAAGACATTAAATTAACATTATATATGCACACAATGGACATTATATTGTACTTTTATCAATCACAAACAATAAAAAGCTAATATCAAATCGGTTAAACTATGCTATCAACATTGAACCCAAAAAATAGATGTTATATACAAATTTCGATATCAACATTCAACTATATTTATAATTTGTATATAATATAATTGAGAAATAAATTAAATTATGTACATATAATTGATCATTTTATCTAATTTTGAAAATTGTAGAATTTGAAAAATGAAAATTTCATACTATAATTAAAAATTGAAAAATTAAATAGAGCATTTTTGTGCTATATATAAAATAAATAAATATGTTTTTGGCTCAAAATTAATCTTCATTTTCTACAATATATATTACTTGTAGTAAAATAAGTTAGTCACCTAACCTACCTAACTAAATATTTTTTGAGCCCCAAAAAATGTACTTACAAATAAAATGCAACTATGAAATTGATTATAATATAAATTTGTTTTTACAAAAATAAAACTATATTTATGATTGGGTTATACATGAAAAGTACCATTTTCCTAACTAAAAAATGAAAAGTATCATTTCTTCTAAAACTATCTAAAAAGTACCCAATTTATGTGTTTTTGACTCTTATACCCTTTTCTAACATAATTTCTCTATTATTAATATAGTTAAAATTAATTAATACCTCAAATGGAATAAATCATGCATTTCTATCAAGCCCATCACACTTCCGTAACATATAAACCAACTTTATACCTTTTTGACCGATAAGCTACCGGGTTTTATCCATCGGAAGTTTTAGGGATCACGTCCAACCACCCGGAGCACCGTATGGTTTCCAGTCGTAGATTCCTTCAGCAGCCTTCAGCACAGTCCTTGTTCGTTTCCTACTCGGGGCGTAACAATATTTTGTTGGTAAAGAAAATACGAAATTGGATGAGCAAAAGCCCGATCTTTTATTAAGGAATTATATAATATTTATTACAATATAAGTAAATCTCCTTTAAGGAGGAGACAAACTTGTTTAGATACCTATGGTAGCTGGAATTGAAACTCGCATAAACTAGAAAGAGAAATACAATGTTTATTTTGAAGAAAACTTAGAAGATTTTTCGATGATCTAAACTTCCTCCATTGTCTCGTTTATATAGGAGTCTCTAAGCCTCCTGTCCTTGCTGCATTATTGTCTTGGATTCCTTATCTTGTGGATGATCCTTCTTTCACGTGAGGCTGGGTCCGTATAAGGTTGTCACCCCCCCTTTGTCTTTTTCTTTTTGGCGGGTGCTTCTCGATCACATGCTTTCTTTTATTGAAAGCATCTTCTACTATACCTTCACATGGCTTCTTTATTTTTGTTGGCCATCCTTCTTTTTTGGAGGGGCCCTTGGAGCTCGTCCTTTCAGAGAAGTATTCTTCTCCCCATACTCACTGGCTCGGAATTTCTTCTTATCTTGTTTAGGTAAGAAACCTTTTCCGAACTCGAGTTCTCGTTGGGATGGGCAGTCCGAACAGATCTTGGACTCACAATGGCCAAAGTGAGCCATGTTGCAGAAGTTGCGATGAGTTTCTTTACTCATTGCTATCTTGTTTTCCCACAGAAGGGTTCTTTTTCTTTCGAACGACTCCTCCGCGAACTTGGTTGTTTTTCCTGTCATGGTATTTAACAGGAATGTTCCATTCATCGAGTTCTGGAAGAACTTGAATGGAAACTTGACTTTGTCCATCTCCGTGAGACAGACCCATAATCCCCATGCTCGCCTTGTTGTAATTTGATCATCAGAAATTGAGGCAATCATTGGAACGTCATTAGATGGTGCCTTAATTTGGTTAAAGGCATGAATTTATATTTGTTTTGATGATGTTCCTCGAAACTACACTTTGGTGTTTTGGAAATCAAGTAGTCATTGTCATCTATTAAGGATTATCGCAAGTGTAATAGAAGCAGATCGTTTTTGGTACATAAATAACGATCTGTATTATTCTAGTAAAAGGTATCCTGGACACAATGATTACTATGATAACAAGTTTCTTCTTTTGTAAGTCAGCTAGCTCCTAATGTGGTGAGCAGATCGTTCTGATACATAAATAACGATCTGCTTCCTACATTAACAGCTCGCTGACATTGTTACTTGTTTCGTGGTTTCAACCTTTAGTTCATCTATCACAGATCACAAATGTAAAAGTGGCTTGAAGTTTCAAGCTGACTTATAACGATCTGGCTCTCTAGACTAGAATTAGCTATTTCATAGGATCAAAAA
>JAPKLX010000137.1:312361-433475 GCA_026898415.1 Leonotis leonurus
GCTGCAAAGTAGCAAGAAAACCGTGTGAAGCTATATATATATATATATATATATATATACATAGGTGTACTAAGCTAGAACAATAGAATAACAAGATCTATAGAGTTTCCAAAGCTTTAAGCCTTACAAATTTGGACAAGAATCCCATAACAAATCCTATTCTTAAATACTAGATTCCTCCACTGCACAAATCTACTTACATTTAAGTACAACTTGAGGGGTGTATACCAAATGAAAAGGAAATAGAAGGAAGATAGGAAGGAGGGAAGCGGCAGCAAGAAGGAACAGTGTTCGTTCACTGCACAAATCTACTTACAATTATATTATATAAAAATCATAAATATAGTTTTATTTTTGTAAACAAAAGTTTATAATATAATCAATTTCATAATTGTATTATATTTGTAGGTATATTTTTTGGGGCTCAAAAAATATTTAATTAGGTATGTTATGTCTACTAATTAACTTATTTTACTACATGTAATATATATTGTAGAAAATGAATATAAAATTTTAGTCACAAAATATATTTATCTATTTTATATTTAGCACAAATGTGCTCTATTTAATATTTTAATTTTTAATTATAGTATGAAATTTTATTTTTTCAAATTCTACAATTTTCAAAAATTAGAAGCAATGATCAATTATATATATCTAATTAAATTTAATTTTCAATTACATTACATAAAAATCATAAATATAGTTTTATTTTTATAAAAAAAAGTTCAAAATATTTTCATATTTGTAAGTACATTTTTTTGGGCTCAAGAAATATTTAGTTAGGTAGGTTATGTGTACTAACTTATTTGACTACAAGTAATAGATATTGTAAAAAAAAAATGAAAATCAATTTTGAGACACAAAACATATTTTATCTATTTTATATTTACCACAAAGTGCTCTATTTAATTTTTCAATTTTTATTTATAGTATGAAAATTTTATTTTTTAAATTCTATAATTATAAAAAATTAGAAGTAATGATCAATTATATGTACCTAATTAAAATTATTTTTGAATTATATTACATGCAAATCATAGAGTTATTTATGAAAAATGCCCTCTTCCATAACACAAAAATGAAAAGTGCCCTCTTTCGTAAAAATGTATGAAAAATGTCCAATAAGACTATTTTACCTACGCTTATCTATCCAAAATGTTTAATTGAGAACAAAATTTCTCTATTACATATATGGTTAATAATTAGTATTTCAAAATGATTTCAATTAATAAGATGTTCAAAATATTTTAAAATGGTAGTAAAAAATTAAAATATGGAAGGTTTTTCTTATTAAACCAAAATCTGGTCGAGAAATAATGAACAAGTTTTGTGTTTTCTATGACCGGGTTTTGAGACCAAAACCGACCGGGTTTTGAATATGTACCGACCGAATTTTTATTTTTCACAACCGAATTTTTATGAATTTTTTGAGCATATTACTCATTGAAATTAGAACATGTTGATATTTTGTTACAAAAATCTTTGCATGTTTGATATAAATCTTGGCATTATAAAGGATCTAAAAATGGTATCAGAGCTCTAAGTTTATTAAGGAATTATATCTTATTCATTACATAATAGTATTTATCCTAACGGAGGAGACATCAAAGAAAATATGAATCTGGACAATTGTCCGAGATGCTTTTGTTATAGGTATTTTCTCCAAAATTTGGAGATTACTGAAAGTAAGCACCAAGAAAAATTTCTTTTTTGGGCTGACAAGTTAGACGAAAGGACTCATGGTCCTGTATCTGTAAATGAAAGTTTACGGATCATCGTCATGATGAGTAGATACTAAGATCTACTCCGAGTAGGCCGTTCACTTCAAAGAGAAGTAGAAATGCAGAGGGAAATGGGTCATCCTACCCATTTCGAATGAGCCAAGAAAGAAGGGAGTTCACTCCAGTCTTCCAAGAAATCAACCCTGATAATTCAAAACTCTCGGTTGATTTAAGGGAGATCCAAAAGACAGTCCAAAACTACGGCAACTGCCTGTACAGAGTACCCTAGGAGATAAAAGAATATCTACTCAACAAGATGAAATTATAACCATCTTGAAAGATATTCAAATTCGAGTAGGCCAATTAGAGAACAGATCTCGTTCAGAAAAGAGGAATAAGATGCTATTTACCGATGGGCCAAAATATCCTTTACATGTAGAAAGATATGTACGAATGTTTCAAGGTGAAAAATCATGAATCACCTTGAAAGAATCGGACTTGATGATCTACAAGAGCTAGCAGAATCTTTTGCTAACATGAAGGTTGTTGATCTCAAAATGAACCAACATCAGATGGTGGAAGTCAATACTCCTCCACACATAATAGTGCCGCTAAATCAACAAGCGCCACCCGAAGAGGCCATGAGAGAAGCCCGTGATTTCCATGCGGGACCACCGTATACCTCGACTCTACCAGATGAGGTTGTACTAATGGAAAAAACAAGAAGAAGGCGACAACCTAGAATCCAAGATTCACCGGTTGGAAAGGCCACCATTGATCCCATTCATCCATATGGAGTGATGCTCGATCTTGATGAAGTTAGTTTCAAGGATCATGAATCAGTAATAGATGAATGGGGAGGATCGATGCGGATTGCAGCGGCAACACTCGACCTCGACAAACAAGGGCTAGTGAAAATTCTTGAAACTAGTCTTGCAGGAGTGGTGAAAATCACTTGGGAAGGATTCCACATTGAGTGAAAAAATCAATGCTTCATTGAGGAATCCTACACCAAAATTATCCGAAGGATGAGTGTCTTATTCAAAGATCATTTCATCGGCGAAGGATATTATGAAGGATTCAATAAAGAGAAAAGAATAAATTATTTATTGGCGCTTTATAATCTAAGGCTTGCTGTCTTAGATCAAAGAGCGCTCAATAAGTTCCTTCAACTTTTCACGATCTACCAACATCAGTCAAAAGCTGATGAAACAATTGCAAAGGAAATATTCTTCCTAAAATTTCCAAGCCCATGGAAAGAGATGCTAATCAGGGAATATATCCCAAAAGCGAATGACAGCATCGCCAAAAGGATATCTTATGTACATCAAAAGCTTTCAGAATTGTGTCAACAAGCCACCGCTCAGAAAAATCTAAAGAAGCTGCGAAGAATCAATAAAGCAGCTCCTCTAAATTGCGAAGATAATGATCTTCCAGTGGTTATTGGAGGCGAGCCATCAATAACAAAAAGCAAGAGGAATAGGTACCAACCTTATTCCAAAGAAAGAAACCCAAGAAGAAAAACTTAGAAACCAAGGACAATGTGGTCTAGACAGAAGGCTAGATCCTACAAAACCAGACAAAGAAGTGGACCAGCCAGAAGCAAGAGTTCATTCCAGGGATCCAGCTCAAACCGTTTCCAGGGAAGAACTCTAGCAAGAAAAACTTTCAGAAAAGCTCATACTAGAGCTAACGAAAGTTTTAAGGATTGTAATTGCTGGACCTGCGGGGCGAAGGGGCACATTTTAACAAATTGTCCAGACAATGAACAAAGAGGCATGCAAAAGTTCGAGTCTACACCAGACATCGAAGATGCCATCTACTACCAAGAATTTGGTACAAGTTTATCAGTTCGAAGATATACCCTCAGACGAGAGTATATACGAGCAGGAGGAAATCCTTAGTGAAGAAGGAGAATCTGATGGATCTACAGAATCGTCAGGTTGAAGCAGAATCTTGTCATCAAGAAAGAGAAGATTGGACTGGATTTTCCAGTCAAACGATGATCTCTCCAAGCCTGATCGACAAAATCATGAAGAAAAGCTTGAACATTCAAAAGTATCAAGGCTTTAATGCAAGCAATCTAGACAGTGTTCTTAGGAACTTCAGTCTAGGAAGAAGAAAACATCACATCGTCTATGGAATTACCAGACGAGAGATGTCACTTCCGATCGAGTTTACTGGAAATCAGGTGGAAATGCAATTGATTCCAGCAAGCGACATACGAGAGGATTTGGAAAAGCTTAAATTAGATATTGCTGAGAAAATGAAATGGATACATATTGGGGCAATACAGTTGGTGCTCAAATCAACGACGTTCACAGGGATTGACGCTCCAATTGACATAATAATATGTGATAGGAGGATCCGAAACCTGCAAGATTTAGTGATGGGAACCATTGCGGGTAATCTTTGTGCGGGTCAAGTCGTTGGGATTATTTATCCCAAGATTGCCTACAATCTCAACGAATCGGGCTTCAGTAAAGCTTTGACCCTTTATCAGGATTTCAAACGAAAGGAGTTATTGGATGAGGGAAACACACCTTATTCAATAACATATCAGATTTCGTATGCGCTTTCCAACTCTCATCATACAGAGTTATTCTTAGGAAAGCAATTCATCGAAATACCTGATATTTTCAAGAAGGTAACAACAATAATTGGTCCCGACAGAATGGAGATTCCACAAAAAAAGGAAGTCAACATTCAAATTCAAGAAAGGCCGGTCATAAGCATGGTCAAAGTCTTAGGATAAGTACAGGAAGATTATCCTTCCAAGGAGATAGAATTATATCTCAACCTTTTGGAAGGAAACTTATCCAAGAGAGTCAACCTCAATCACCATGGAAGGTACATGTTTCAGTCAATCTGAAGTGCCCAGAAGGATGGAGAGGAATGACAATCAAATTTGATATTACAAGATGGGAAAATAACTTTCCCTGTAGTGTCTTGTATTATCTACAACAGCCAGAAATCAATCATTACAATGGAACCCTAGACATTGGGGGTTTTATTGTAGAGATCAAAGGCATAGCAGGACGCGAAAATGTTCTGGTTCTAGAACTTGATTTCCTTGAAAAATACAAACCTTAAAAACAAGTTGACAATGGAATGAGAATTACGATAGAGGAAAAAAGACTCATAATCATATGACAAGTCCATTCTCTATATACTTTCCAATCGGGGTGTAATATGAAAAATATAAGGCAGAATACTTCGCTGCCTATATTGACTCCGGAGCAGGAATTTGCACAGCAAGAAGAGGAATCTTCCCAACAGAAGTTGAGGATACGTTACCACAAATTGCTGGAAGAGATTTCTCTAAAAGAATTTTACTTTTATACAAAGTAGTAAAACAGATGGAAATATTAATTGGGGGAGCAGGTCAAACACCTTGGTATAAGGTTAAAACTCCACCAATCTATTTTCATGATACTGGAGCAGACATTCTGTTGGGAAATAATATCTTACAGATGTTCAAAAGATACACGCAGGACAATGAAAGGAGAAGATTAGTGTTCACAACCAACTGTGAGCATAAAATCATTGTTCAATGGCTGCAAGGGGCCTTTAATCGCCAAATAGCAATAGTTTTTCGCAGCAAACGTGGTGAGAATGAAGGCTAACTTCGTCAACCGAAAATGAAAGATCAAAGAAGATTCAGTGAAGCAGTGCTTAGCTGTATCCAAGAAAAGGATCTTCAAATTAAGGAAATACATATCCTTAAGACATCTTTAATTTCTAACATAGAAATTAAAGTTCAAATGCAGGTTTCTCTTGCAGATGTTAAAAGGAAAATCTCGAGATGCTACAATGAGAATCTTTTAGCATGGTGGGGAAAGAACCAACTCAAAGCAACCTTAAAAGTAAAGTCAGAAAGGGTGCATGAGTTCGTTAGGTTCCGACCAATCCTGATGAACTTAAAAGATCAGGAGGATATGAGAATCATTATCAAGGAACACCTTGATTTAAAGTTGATCGAGCCAACCAATTCTCCTTACAGTAGTCCAGGATTTCTGGTAAGAAATCATGGTGAGATCAAAAGAGGTAAACCCAGACTTGTCATTAATTACAAAGGGATTAATGATATTCTTGAGTTTGATGGATATTTTATTCCAAGTAGAGATCACCTTATTAACTGCATACGAAATGCTAAGGTCTTCTCAAAGTTTGATTGCAAATCAAGATTTTACCAGATTCACATGGAGGAAAGAAGTAAGAAACTTACAGCTTTCTCAACACCACAAGGGCATTTTGTTTGGAATGCAATGCCAATGGGGTTAGCTAATGCTCCCCAGATTTTCCAAAAGAAAATGGATAATCTTTTTAAAGATTTTTTTTTTCATGTTTGTTTATATTGATAACATACTAATAATATCAAAAGATATGGATGAACATATCAAACATCTTGAATTATTTGCAGATGTTTGTTACAAGGAAGGATTAGTATTGTCGGAGAAGAAGGCAGTAATTGCAACCCAAAAAATGGAATTTTTGGGAATCGAGATAGATGAATCTAGAATTACTTTACAGGATCATATTGTACAAAAGGTCCAAAATTTTCCAGAAAATTTGAAAGAGAAAAAACAACTTCAAAGTTTTCTAGGAGTGGTTAATTTTGCAGGAATGTTTATCAAAAATCTTGCAAAGCACAGAAAGATCTTTAGCAGTTTGCTAAAAAAGGATGTTCCGTTCATCTGGACAGAAGAACATCGACAAGGAATGAAACAACTAAAGGAGGAATGTAGAAATCTCACAAAGCTCTCAATACCGCAAGATGAGGACGATCTGGTCCTTTATACAGATGGGAGTGATCATTGGTGGGCAGCTGTCCTAATGAAGATTACTCCATATGGAGAAGAACCGTGCAGATATTGCAGTGGATTGTTCCCAGAAAACGAGGCCATTAGATGGCATATCAATGAAAAGGAATTCTTCGCAGTTGTGAAGGCCTTTAAAAAATGGCCTTTATGTTTACTAGTTGTTGGTCCCGAAAGAGCAAGGTTTGGTGTATGAGGGGGGGGGGGGGGAATACACCAAATACAAACTTTTCAATTTACTCGGTTATTTATTAGAGAGTTCAAGCTATTCTTTAAACAAGAAATTGCTCGGCAGATGACTGACCAGATTGATCAACAGATCGATACCAGATCAGTCCAGACAGATTGCTCTCTAGTGTAAATGCTCAGATAATAATAAGAGTGTGTGCGGAAATATGGTGGATTTAGTTGGTGCTCTTATATTGAAAACCTTAAAGATTAACCAGATTGATTGATATGCAGTCTATATGAAAGTGTAGAGAGTTAGAATAATAAACAACTGAAAGTAAATATGCAGAAAGATAAATGACACAGTTGTTTAACGTGGTTCGGGAAATCCCTACGTCCACGATCTGATCAAAACTAGATCATATTATCCACTACTAGGATACTCTTCTTCTTTATACTCGTGGAGAACGAGTCACAAGTACCAATCAAAGCTAGAAGGATACTTATGCACGAAGTAAGGGTCGTGTCCCTTTACAACAGATTACCTCTACGTTACCACTAGAAAACTACTAGCTAGCAGGGTGATCTTCTTTCTCTCGATAAGACAGACTTGAATCGAGGTTGGGTTGGTGTGATGTAGAATCACGATTAGTTTGAAGCTCTTAGTCTGATGTTGAGATTGATTGCTTGAGAGTGACTTTGTCGATATAGCGCACGTATTTTTCTCCAGACCTTGAACTTCAAATATATAGGCTTTGAATTTTAAATTCTAGCCGTTGTTGATTGGCGTGAGATTGATTGTAGATTTCCAATCAATGATATCCATCATATCTGTTCTTGCCTTGTAGAAACGTTGACTCAATTTCTCTAAGTATGGAAAGCAGATCGCTTAACGGTTACTTTCCTTTCCTCGTGTCAATCAAGGATTCTCTTCCCAAACCCTATTGGATGGACTTCAATATTGACGTGGCAAGAGGATATGATGTGTAGGGTGATGTCATCTGGTGGTTTGATGACTCTATCGATCTTGTGTCTTGCTGTGATCATCGATCTGGTCGGTGATCTGGTTGCTGTCTGTTACAGCAGATCGATTTCTTCTCTTTTGTGAAATGTCTTGGTCTTCAACCTAGACTATTATGGAAATGACTTCTATAGGAATTGATCCTTTACATGTTAAGTCATCTCTTAATATGTTCTTTATCAGAATTCACTTTATACATAGTGATCTGTTAACATGTAGAACAATTTAACTCTAAAGAAAAAAAAAGACTAAGTGTGTTTCGAGAGATCATCATCAAAACCAAAATACTTTAGGGTTCCCAACACTAGCAAAGAAATTTACTTTAAAAGTTGACAATACGCAGGTTAAAGCTTTCCAAAAAAACAACATAGAATCAAAGCTTGAAAAGGCTAGATTACTTAGATGGCAAGCTTTATGTAAATATTATATTTATGATATTGTTGTGTTAAAATCTCATGAAAATGTTCTTGCAGATTTTCTAACAAGGGATGGAGCCTGCTGAGATTGGATCCATCATCCTAGCCCAGAGGGATCTCCGAGAAAACTTAGAAATGCTTATTGAAGAATGGGACGAGTGCACTCTCCATGCTGATCAGATGGGAAAAATACAATCTACCGATAAGATGAAAATATCCGGTAGAATACGAGCCTGTTTTTTGACCTATACTCAGTTAGGGTCAGCATTGGAAAAGTCAATCATGCGGGCTTCTAGAAAACCTCTAGAAAAAATAGAGTTTCGTGTTCCGGAACCTAAACCGATAGAATGGGAATCAAATACCCCTCGAGCAAGTTCTAAGTCAGTGGAGTCTGAACCACTGGCTCAAGAAAAAGATGATGCAAAGGCTTCACCACCTGAACCATCATGTCAACCCACCACCTCTGGGGAAAAAGAGGGAGAGATTAATCTCAGGCCAATGACAGGCAAATCTGAGGTTAATACTAACATGATTGTTCTGTCCTCCTCTGAACATTCCTACCAAGCGAACTGGGAGAAACTACTTACAAGAGTAGGCATCAATCCTAATTCTAGCAGGGTTGATGTCTCGGGAAAATATCTGCGGGTATGGATGATGTCGGGATCAAAATCCCAAGATGTCAAGCAGTGGTATGAATTTGGGGCACTTGCCTCAGTTTATACTATGTCTCCATCATTTCCAGAGATCAAAGGTCTACCTCGATGGATCCAGGAAGCAGTGCATGCAACTTGGGCGTAATTAGTCTTTAAGTATCAATGACTTATAATTGTTGTGTGATACATCATTAGTATAACAAGATTGATATGTTATAGTCACATGTTGACATGTATGATATAAATTGTACTAAAACATTAGCGTAATCAATACAATTGATAAATAACTAATCTTTATTGTTAACACATATAAGACATAAATTATTGATAAATGATAGTCCTCAATTAATGTTCATGCTCAATCATTAATGTATTTGCTACCCCAAGCCATGACAAAGAGATGTGTCATGAGCATGTTAGATACAGTAATGTAGTCATAAAGGTATGTCTCTAACTCCATGTTTAATTTTTGACACAAATTGGACACATTCGTCCGGCGACCTTGAAAAGATCTGTGATAAATCACATCTTATGGAATTTTATGTGATTCATTAGGCTCGAATTTGTCATATGGACCAAAGAACAATTCAAATACCATTGCATACTTCGTAACTGAAAAACGAATGTTTAATCCTCCGACATGAAACCACTTCTCATCATACGAGAAACTCGGGTCACATAACTCGTGTGCCAAAAGGTGATGAAAAACCTTGTTCGTACTCTCAACTCTTCTCATGTTAATAAAATGACCTAAACTTTTACTCATACAAATCTCCTTCAAGATGGAAGGAGATCAGTACAAATTTATACGTCATCTATATGCCTGAAGTTTAGGTCTCAAACATGCAAATTTGGGTTGCAATTATTCAAAATTATATATATATATATATATATAAATATATATATGTGTGTGTGTGTGTTGAGAGAGAGAGAGCAAACAATAAATCATATAAATATTATAATCAAAATATAAAAAATGCACTCAATTGTGTACCATTTGTGCAACTGTTCCCTAAACTGTGAATACGACCGTGTAGAACACAGTCGTGCCCCTGTACATGTACACATGTGAATTCAATTGTAATTATTTAAAAAATAAATCAAATGTGCTCACCGTATGCAATATTGTATTATATCATATGCATATTCAACATTATTCTGTAACTATGTACCTAAAACTATAACGGTTCAACTAATTGTATATTGTTTATACATTAAATTGTTGTCCAAAATTTCATGTTTTAAATCAATAAAAATTATAATAAGTGTAATTTCATCTACTTTTCAAATAAATAACACTAAGACGACCTTAAACACCCAAATACATAATGAATGCTTCAAAATTTTAAAAACTTACCAACGGCAGTAGGGTTGTAGACTCTGACTCTAATGCTTATGCGTCGATCTCTTTCTCCTTAACATATTTCCCCTCGATTCAAATTTAGTTTCAGTTATTGATGAAGATTTGTTTAGAGTACACAATTGTACAATTGTATGTCTATATATAGAGACCGAGAGATGATCATAAATAAGTGCTTGAGGAGAAGCAGACCAAAGATCATTAGCAGTAAAATGAACATCGAACATCTTAAATTTGTATATAGGTCGACGCCTTTAAATCAAATAGTGCAACTTCTTTTAATCGAATTGGGCCGACTTCTTTTAAATTTTACTAATGGGCCGACTTCTTTTGCACGAATAAATAGACATAAATAGGTCAATATAAGTTGGATTTTGAATTTATATAAATTGATCCATTAAAATTTAATTGATCTTATTGGGCTTACTTTTGTTAGGACCGAATTGGTTAATGGACCCATTTTGACAAAATAATTTATATTCAGGAATAATCCATCCTACTTCACATTTATCCAAGTAAAGCTGAAAATCTACAATAACAATTCATTTTACAATTTTTAAATGTATCAAGTGAAAATTTAGACTACATTATTTTATAATGTTAATAATTATTATGATTTTACTCTTTTTTAAGAATAGTATGAAATTTATAAAAATAATAATTCAAAAACTTATTACTCCACCTAGAATTTGAATTATTGTGTCATTATAAATTTTGGTTTTTATATGGGTCATTAAATTTTTTATTGGAAAATTTTGTATCTATATGGTCCAATATAATTATTTAAAATAATAAAATGAATATTATAAAAAAGTATGAGATTTAGATTAATTATATTTCAATAAAAAGATAGTGTTAAGATCAAAATTTTGAATGTTAATAAATAAATTTAAAATGATTTTTTTTCCTTCACGTTGATTTTGATTTGTCTTACAAAATTGCTATGTTAGTTAAACTTATATAGTGAAAATTAATTGTAATCTTCCTATGTTAGGCCATAAAAATTACAAGGTCATTTCTAAAAAAAACATCATTTCAAACTTTAGATGACAACATCAATTTTATTTATGTGCATATCAAGAATATTACAAGCAAATATAATGAACAGCTAAATTTTCTAAACCATGGTATTAAAACATTTTTATGTTACTTGAACTTCTATATTAGGCAATAAATATTATTGTTTTTAATATATTTATTGTTATTTTATGTAAATAATATTTCCTCCGTCCGCGAAGTATCTTTCCTTATTTCCTTATCGGTCCATCCACGAACTACCTTCCCACTTTAACTTTCTATTTTGGCAATTCCTTACTCCACTCACTACTCACTAAACACTAGACATCATCAATAATGTGAGCTTCATTATCCATTAACTAGACAATATTGATCACTATACTTTACAAATTACCTACTAAAGTCAAACCATTTATTAAAATCCATATACAGTCAAAGCGGGAAGCTACTTCATGGATGGAGGGAGTATATATTTATTTATCTGCAACTTATTATTTTTACCTATAATTTTATATCTTTTTATTTATCTTTATTTAATTTTTATTTGTAAAATTTATACTCACATGGTTCCAATTAAATGCAAAAAAATAAAATAATAATTTGTGTCACAAATAAAAAAGGGATTCAACATTTAATTATACTTGAGATGATTGGAGCATATGTAGTCATTTTTAGCATGATTGTAATTTTAAGGGGAAATGATTTTAAAATACACTGATTATAGTTATTTTTTTTAATTTTAACACGAATTATTAAACATTTCTATAAATACACGAACTTTATCACTTACTCAATTTTTGACATAATGTTGACTTTACACAAAAATCGAAACTGACATGGCACAACTTATCTGACGTGGATTTTTTGAATTATTTAAAATCCATGAACTTTTAACATTATATTAATTTTAACATGAACTTTAGTACTTACTCAATTTTTGACATAAAGTTGATTTTACACAAAATCAGGACTTATGATTGGATTTTAAATCAAATATAAATATTTATAAAAAAACGAATATTGGAATCGAATCGAATAATTCAAATATCTACATCAAATTGAATACAAATCTAATTTTAATATAAAATATTTGATTTGATTCGATTCTTTTACAACTCTATGTGGCGGCGCCATAATCCCGTGAGGATGTGCTCGGGAAGTTAAGGCAGACGCTAGGGCCGCAGAAGTGTAATACGGTGCTGTAAAATATTCGATTTGTATTTAATAATCTTGAATAAGATATATTCTTAAATGCTAAATAATTAATAATTGAAGTGAAACAAAAATATTAATAATTTAAAATTCACGTCATAAGTCCTGATTTTGTGTAAAATCAAACTTTATGTCAAAAATTGAGTAAGTACTAAAGTTCATGTTAAAATTAATATAACGTTAAAAGTTCATGTATTTTAAATAATTTAAAAAATTCACGTCAGATAAGTTGTGCCATGTCAGTTTCGATTTTTGTGTAAAGTCAATGTTATGTCAAAAATTGAGTAAATGATAAAGTTCGTGTATTTATAGAAATATTTAATAGTTCGTGTTAAAATTAAAAAAAATGACTATGTGTATTTTAAAATCATTTCCCCTAATTTTAATTTTGAAAAAATAATTACTTCCCTACATCAGATTTGCAATAATAATTTCCAATTAAAATAGTAATAGATCACTTTCAGAATCCAAAAGATATTTGATCAAATGCAACTATATTTGGAATAAATAATGCTAGGTATGGAATATAGTGGATTATGAGATTAGGAATTTGTGGATTAAGACCTTAGAATATGTCATTTGTCCATGAAATATATTTCTAATTTGACTCGAGGCGAAATTTATTGTAGTATTTTTAACTTTAATTATGATATGTAGTGAGTGAAATTAGGGTCTCACTTGATATATTGTTTTAAATTGTGTAGTGTATAGTTAGTGAAATTTTGGGTTCCACTTAATATATTATATTAAATTGAGTTGTGTGAAGAGTGTTGTGAGTTCACTTACTATAAATGGAAAGTTTAAAGTAGGAAGAAGTTTCGTGAACGGAAAAAATATAAGCATAAAAAAAATTAGGCTCAATCTCATTTATAAGATGATTTTTTTAAAAAAATTTCTGAAATGCTATTAACTTTAATATCAAATTTAATTTTCCAAATTGAAATTGAATTCCTACAAGTGATTCCCATCCAGGATCGATGAAGTGCTATATGATGACTTCAAAATCAAATATAATATATTTCTTTACATTTCTCGTGAGTCACGTAGTCCTCCGAAATAAGAGATCAAAGTGATCTTGTTGGACTGAGTCAGAGTGCATTGGCTTTTTCGTTGTCCTTTCGCCCGTTGTTTTTTTCTTTGAAAAAAAAGAAAGAAGGGAGTCGATTTAGCCTTTTTTGGACCCATTTTTTGGATAAAAGCTCCCAACTGTCTCAATCGCGTATATATGTAAGAAAGACTCAATTGTAAGATTTCCTGCCTCAGGAGTACTATAGTAATTAAGAGAACACTCTAAAGGCTAGCAGCCGATGCAAATCATGCCCCTGCCTTGAGATGCCGGAGAAACCAAACAAGAAAAAGCCCTTTTTATCGTTTTAGTCAAGCGCTAGCGCGCTCCTGCAATTTTGGTGACGATGAGGATCGTGTTGAATAATCTGAGGTTCTAATTAAACCTCCCTGCCTGGAGAAACTATAGCCTCAAATCCCAAACATGGAACATTGGTTAGCTTCTTTTGTTTCTCAGTGACACCGCAATTAAAAGAGTTAAACACAAATTTCAAATCTAATCTCGTTTACAACATTAAATATTTTTCAAATATTATTAAATTTATAAATTGTTCAATTTTAATATCAAATTCAATTTTTCATAAATTCGGACTAACATGACACCTATGTGATTCTATGAGACATGTATTTAAAACAAAATGTATTAACTGACATCGTTTAAATATTTTTTTTGAAAAAAATTGATATAACTATAATCAATACTAATTCCGTCCCACTTCATTAGACTTATTTTATATTCAAATGAGTGTAGTATTATAATTAAATGGGTCTAATGAAGTGGGACGGAGGGAGTATTTTTTAGAGCATAATTCATATTTTTCACCAGCATGTGATGAAGTGCCGATTCTAATACGAATATAAGTTGTACATTTTTTTTATCTGAAAAGAAAGTTTATTAATTAAGTGGGAGAAGAAATGTCAAACTCAACAAGGTAACCAACCATACAAAACAAAGTACATCACATTTACATACCAGATCTACATTTCACCAATGGATTAAAACACCACAGTTGAAAATTCAAGTTGGTTGTAACATGTGGATCTTTAAATACAACCCAGCTCCACAATTTTACCCTTCATATAAGTTGTTGGTCATGAAACGAATGTTCTGGCGAATTTCAAATTTTCAAATTAAAGATGATTTTCAGTGAATAGCTCAAATCTGAAGGGAGATAGCTTCAGTAGAGAGTAACTTTAAATAGCAATCTTTCAGTCTACACTTAGTGTTTGACTGATGGACTAATATCTTAAGTGTTGCAGTGCAGAAGTGGTGATTTTAAAGGCTTACTTGTTTATCATAAATCTGAATGTTAATGTTCAACTTTGAACTTAATCAGTATTCAGTTTATGCAATAAGGCGTTATAGAAGTAATGAATACTAAAAGTAAATAGCAAAGACACAAGTGTTTGGTTTGCGTGGTTCGAAGATAAAAACTCCTAAGTCCACGTTAATCGATGTGAGTCGAGGGTTTCCAACTAAACGGAGTGTCTTACGGTGATCAACCTTGAATCTAGATTTACAGTAGAGTCTGATCACTTCCAGCTATAAACACTAAGTCTAAATCTAGAACTATTCTTTGGTTACAATGTATCACTAAGAACACACTAAAGAATTACAGTAGATACTTAAGTGTTATAAGATCTAAAAGCTTGAGAGCGATAGAAAGCTTGAGAGAGTTGAGAGCTTGAAAGCGTATGAAAGCTTGGTAACCGGTGTTTGAAACGTTTGAAGTGGTAGGCTATTTATAGGACACACTCAAGAATGTATCCATTGTGAGAGAGAGCGGCATCCGTAGCATTTGAAATTCTTCTCGTTGGAGTCGTCGTCATTTTTACCATTTTTAAAAAAAATTGGATTACATTAACATTAAATTACATGGCCGCGTCACGGAGGACTCGAACCCGAGACCTATTACCTTGGGCATTAATCTCACTACCACTAGGTCAACACACACACACCACCTTTTTGCCATTTTTGGTGTCTGCAATAAGGATTTGGTTTACCCTGCTCTGAGATCTATTCTAGAAATGGAAACATCTATAGGAAGTGTTTGATCCACTCAGTAGCTAGGTTCCAATAGTTTAAACTTCAATGCAGAGCTTTAGTTGACGGGAACTTCATACTTCAATATTTCTTGAGTCTTCAATACTTCTGGACATGACTTCAGGAAGTTGTCCTTCAGTGTTGGCTCCTTACTGAGTTAATAAAACTTCAGTACTGGTCTTGATACTTCAGTCTTGAGTTCTTCAGTAGGGTGTACCTGTAAACTGAACTCCTTAACATATGAGTGTAAAATAAGACTACGACCAGATTTCAGTTTTGGACTTAATACATCTTTCAGGGGAGGTTTTGGAATCTTAATCAAAACCTTTATAAATATTTCCCAACAATTTTCCTCTTTTTGATGATGTCAAAACCTAACCTAATAATATCTATCTAAGATAAAGAATTCTTCCTAAACTGGAGAATACATAATCTATAAGATAAGATGGGTTAGTATAATCAATTTATGGCGAACCAAAAAATATAAGATTATCAGAGCCTGGATAACTCGAATATTGTCTTCAAGTTGGGATCAATAATAAGGACAAAATATTTCATTTATTCCATTCAAAACTTCAGTACATGGGGAATCTTAGATCAAAAAAATGAAATAAAGTGAAATTGATTAAGCACACTAGGAAATGGATTTCTTCTCTTCAGCTTGATTTTTCTTAATCATTTCCTTCTGGACTTCAGGCGACACGACATTGAACATACGATAGGTAGCATTCCTGATTGTCTCATACGGTCCATCTAAGTTAAATGTATGACCTATAACCCGAGCAGCTATGATAGCTTCAGATTCAATAGGTCTTTTGTCCAAAAATGTACTACCTAGTAGAACAGGCCTTTCCCATGTCTTTGTTGTCGGTGCAGTGATCTTGATATTTGACTTGACAACATCTTCTCTGATAAGCTTTATAACTTCAGTATTTGGATAGTCATCTAAGTTAAGAAATAGACGATCTTTGTCAGTCTTTCTTGAGGCTCCATACATGGTCCAGTGCATTTTGGTAAAATCATCCTTGATTTATTCTCATTCATCATTCAGGTTTGGGCGAACCCAAGTATCAATATGAGTTCTAGTGGGAAAATCAGTTTGAGTATTTCTTTTCTTCCCTTGGACTCTGATAGAGTAAAGATTTGCAGCTCGAACAGTGTCTTCTTGTGCTTCAGTAGCTTGGCGTCGTGTTGTTCCTTCAGCTTTTTGAATTTTTCTTATGTTTCTCAAGGTATAACACTGTTGATCAGAGGAGCACCAGCATCAGGACTTTTTCTCCTTCACAAATTTCATCTTCATTCACTTCATCTTCTTATGATAAATGGCAGAGCATCTTTTCCTTTAGGCATAGAAGATGGTTTTTCAGAGCTGGAGGTATCAGGATGTACTGGTTGAACCTCAGTGGAAGTATCCTTAGAAACAACAACAACAGCGAGAGATGGATTCACCATCTTGGGATTTTCAGTATGGGCTTCAGCTGATTGATCAGTTTCAGATTGCACTAGTTCATGAGATTTAAGAACTTCAGTGGAACTGGCCAGTGGAACACTTGGTTTATCAATGGAACGAGTTTCAGTGAAGACAGTCGCAGACTCAATGACATGAACATTTGTACTCATATCATCGCTGGACTTCTTTAGTTGTTTAGATGACTTGTTGGATTTAGATGGAGGTGGAGGTGGTTCAGTGGCAGCATCAGATGGCTCCGCATCATTGGGACCTGAAGGCATGAGACTTGAGTCTCCATCCTTGTCATTCTTGTCATCATTGGCCTTCTCCTCAATATCAGATAAAATGAGTTCAAGCTCATCTTCTTCTTCATTCTCCTTTTCCTTCTCTTCATCAAGTAGTTCATCATCTTCAGCAATATCTTTGTTTTCAGGTCTTCCTTCCCCCTTTTTGGCATCATCAAGAACGAGATAGCCATGTAGAGATTGGTCAACATACCAAGACATCAGAGGAATGAAAGGAAGTTCAACTTCTAGATCATTTGTCATAGAAATCTGATTGCTTCAAGGTGATCAATCCTTTGGTGACATTGAGCAATCATCATGCCAACCCTATGTTGATGATCAGAAGTGGCGAGTGAAAGATCAAAAACATTTTCTGCACAAACAGAAGAGATATTGACATTGATACTCGTTGTGTCAGCAGAGATCTGAGCTTTATCAGCAGCAAGTTGGGCATCATCAATCGCCTTCTGAGCAGTATCAATCTTTTTCCTGATACGATCGATAGAGCGAGACCGAGTTTTAGAGGAGGTGTGGAGAGAAGTAACATCAGTCTTTGAGGGAAGAAATTTCAGTCTTGATGGTAGCAACATCAGTAGTGACTGTGGTAAGGTCAGTGTGAAGAGAACTTATGAGCAGAGGGGACTTTGTAAGTTGCGAGATGAGTAGGGAATGGGGTGGTCATCTCCTTATTTACAAAATTATGAAGATCATAATACTGATTCTGGATGGCTTTCTCGGTCTTCTCATCAACAAATGTGCTCTAAGATTGGAGAGTAAAAATATCTACGAGGGGAGTCTGAAGAGACTTGTTCTGGGAGGAGAGTTTGGTGATAGTGTCTTGAACTGTAGAAATCTTCTTCTCAAGCTCCTTGATGTATGAAACTTGCATGACATTGATCATCGAGGCAGTGGTATTTGAAAGCTTCAATACCTCAGCATCCGTGTACTTGGCTGCTGCAGACCGAGTCGCCAAAAATAACGAGCGATGGGCTTGAATCATAGCACCATCAGAGGATAGAACCTCAGGAATAGTGACTCAAGTGGGCACTAAGATGAGTGTTATAGATTGAGGAGGAGGCAAGGTAAGAGTTTCAGTAGAGGTAGAAACTCAGTGAGAGTAAGGGCGACCAACATCAGCTTTGGCCTTGGCTAATTGTTCCTCAATATATGCCTCAGTATGTAGAAATGCATCTATGACATCCTTGAAGTGGAAAACTTCTTAGAGTTCGGCCTCGTCTAACAAAATCGAGTTCACACCTAAAGTCTCGATCTTGTATGTGAGTGCAGTGGTGTATGAGAACCTGTATCCACGCCATGTCCTTAATCTTTGGCAAAGGTCAGAGAGAGATAGGTGTTTGAATAGAGCAGGGAAAGTCAGTCCCAAATACTGAATGGAGTGAAATTCCAAGTTGTTAAGGTAACGTTGGGTAGGGGTAGAGAGAGTGAGTGCTTGGGAGTCTGAAGAGGTAGAGGTAGTGGCTAAGGCATTAGGTTCAGGTTAGAGGGATTCAGGGGTGGGTTGAGGTTGAAATTGAGGTTGTGGTTTAGAGGGTGAGGGTGTGGCTTTGGAAAGAATTTTGGAAGGTGAGGGTTCAGGAGTAGAAGTAGTGGGTTTGGATGGTGAGTGGGTTAAGGAATGAAGTCCAATGGAGGGTTCGATGATGGTAATGGGTTTGGGAGTGAGAGGAGGTTGGGTAGTGGAAGGTTTTGAGTGGCAAGGGCGTTTGCAGAGTTTAAATTGGTCCTGGATATCCTCATAGTCGATGAATCAAGGACTTCCTCCAGTGGAATGAGTTGGGTTAAGGGTTTGGGGTTAGGGTGAGGTTCAGATTGCTCTCTCTCCTGAGGTAGCGGCCTAACCTGCACTGAGAGGCACTTGGAAGGGTTCCTCTTTCTCTTCACAATCTTAACTTCAGGGGGAGGTTTAGGAGTCTCCGTCTCTACTTCCTCCTCGTCGTAGTCATCGACGGCATGGAGAGGATCGATTTCTTCCTCTTCATCTAAAGCTTGTGCCTTCCTGGCCTTCTTCTCCTTAGGAAGCTCAATCTGAAGTGCGTGAGCCTTCTCGATCATACAAGATTGTACCTCGAAGTTTTGTTTCCCATCATCCAGCACTCATTGTAGGGTTTGTGGTGCGGGAATGCAGTCTCCGCACGTTGGTATGATTCTTTGATCAGTATAGAGGCCTTTGTTGCAAGGTTCAGAGTGTCTAAACCACTCATCGTTATTCCCTGACTGACTTCCTTCAGTTTAGCAACTTTCGCCATGAACAATTCTTCCATAACAGCCACCAATTGGCTCCTTCACAATTTGCAATACTCTTCATCAAACTGAGCTTTTTCCAGATAAGTTGCTCGTGGGAAGACTTCTTTCCCATGATGCAGTGTTGGACCACATCCAACAATATCCTGTACTCAGTGTGAATCAAGCCGTTATTGTTGTTGGCAGTAGAAAATTGCTTAGGCTTTCCATCCGCCTAGATTTCAGAAAAGAAAGCCTGAATGGCAGCCTTATCCTTCATGCACTGATTATGATTGCATCAACGGTTCCTAAGTTTAAAAACTGAAACCAGCAACTCAGTGTCGTTGAACCTCAATTGTTCAACCTTCTCCACGCCAGAGGTAGCTTCAACGGTGGAAATAGGCATGGATGTCTTCAGAATAGTTCCATCATACCCTAGATTGAGATAGAAATGCACAATCTGTTCATGATACAGACGTAGTTGGGCAAATCTGTCCAGTCCCTGAGACGTAATGACAAGAAACATTGCCACAACTTGATCAATCTTCATCTCTGTGAAGACTGCAGGAGGCTCGACATAGATAAGGTTCATTAGTTGAGTAAGGGTTATAGCCTGAGGTAGAATAGTTTTCTTTCCCATGATGTTGATAACCTGCAAGTGAAAATCAAATCAGAATCACACATAGAGAAGTTTGCAAAACAAGATAAAGCAAGAATCAATGTAGAAAGAATGAACGGTTGGATTCTGCTCTGGGTTTTGTAAATTGACGTTCAGGGTTGCTCCACGTAGTTGAGACGTCGACTAGGCGGGAAAGTCAAGAATGTGTGGTTCACGCGCGACGTTTTATATTACCTAAGTTAATCATCACAGTTAATTTTTACTCTACATGACAGAGAGAATTAATTGCATCGATATCTTTTCCAGATTTTCAGGGATTGACTAAGTACGAATCAACATAAGTACAAGTATAACACTTAGAGAATTCAAGAGCAAAACACTTAGAGAAATAAATGAGAAGTATAAGAAATCAGTTGTTGATACAGTGCAACTAAGTTTGCTCATTTCAAATTTGTTTCGAGTGGTGAGTTTAGATTTATTGATAAAATCATAAACACTTAGTGATACTTCAGGTTCTTTCTCCTTGTTGAACTTCAATATCTAAGATCTGTGCGTGTATTTTCCTGGATAAAATTAGTGTACAACTAATATAGAATGTGTGGTGGTTCGATTTCTGAAGTAACTATATAGAGTTACTAAGTGGCTAAGCCACCAAATTCTTTTATGTTTTTCAGGTCGAGACTTCAGTGTATTAGTAGCACAGAGTCAGATAACCATTAGGACATGTTACCTGAATGAAGTTTCAGTCTGGACCTTCAGGATTGATCAGGGTTCAGTAAGTCAAGTCTTCTAATTAGCATTTTGAACCTTACTTCCTCCAGTGGCTTTGTGAGAATGTTTGCGCATTGAATGTCAGTATGGATCTTCTCGATGATTCGTTTCAACGTGATCCATGATGAAGTGATGTTTGATGTCCACATGCTTGCATCTTGTATGTAAAATAGGGTTATGAGTGATGGCAATTGCATTGGAGCTGTCACAATAAATTACAACCCGAGTGGTGGGCACTTCATAATCTCTAAGTTGTTGCTTGAGCCATATGATCTGAGAGCAGCAACTTCCCGCAGCCATATATTCAGCTTTAGTGGTGGAGGTAACAATTGAAGTATGTTTCTTGGAGAACCAACTAATCAATTTGTTGCCCAAGAATTGGCATGTTCCTAAAGTTGACTTCCTATCCAGTTTACAACCTGCAAAATCAGCATCAGAATAACTAGTTAGAATCAAGTTGTCATCTGAAGGATACCATAGGCCAAGATTTGGTGTGCCCTTCAAGTAGCGCAATATCTTTTTTGCTGCTTCCATGTGTGACTCTTTTGGATTGGCTTGATAGCGCGTACACACTCCTACTGCAAAGGTGATGTCTGGCCTGCTGGCAGTGAGATACAGAAGAAACTCGATAATCCCTCTATACTCCGTTTGGTTGATTGGTTTTCCTTCTGGAACAGGTTCGATTCTGCCGTTTGTGTTCATTGGAATCTTCACGGCCTTGCTATTCTGAACACCAAATTTGTTGATCAGTTCCTTTGTGTATTGGGCTTGATTGATGAAGATGCCTTTAGGGGATTGCTTGATTTCAAATCCTAGAAAGAATCTCATCTCGCCCATCATTGACATTTGATACTCAGTCTTTATCAACTTGGAAAATTTGTCATAAAGCATCTAAGACTCTGAACCAAATATAATATGATCGACATAAATCTGAACGATTAAAATATCACTTTTATATTTAATGGTGAATAGAGTCTTGTCCACCGATCCTCGCTTGAAACCTAAATTATTAAGAAAAATAGACAAAGTGTCATACCAAGCTCTAGGAGCTCGTTTCAGCCCATAAAGAGCCTTGTGTAGCTTATACACTTTGGAGTAGTCGGTCTTGAAGCGTGGTGGTTGCTCTATATAGACTTCTTCCTTTAGTATGTCATTCAGGAATGTGCTCTTCATGTCCATCTGGTAGATCTTGAATTTCATGTGAGTAGCATAGGCAAGGAAGAGTCGAAACGCCTCTAATCTAGCTACTAGGGCGAAGGTTTCGTCGAAGTCTATTCTTTCTTCTTGACAATAACCTTTGGCCACCAATCTAGCTTTATTTTGAACAACTTCTCATTATTCGTCTTTCTTGTTCTTAAAGACCCATTTCACACCAATAACACCCTGATGTGTAGGACGATCAACAATTTCTCAAACTTGGTTCCTTGTGAATTCGTTCAATTTCTCTTGCATCGCAGTCACCCAATTCACATCTTGAAGGGAATCCTGGGTGTCTTTGGGCTTAATGTTGGAGAGATAGCAACTATATAGGAAATTTTCATCCGAAAAAAAGCGCGAGGTCTACTTTTAGTCTTAGTTGTTCGTCAGTGGAGATGTCAGTGGGAGGTTCAACAGTTGCTAGTGGCTGGACCACTTCAACTTGGATCTGATTCCTTGTTTGAATGTTACTTTCCAGACTACCAATCACTGAATCAGAGGAATGATCTTCAATCCATCTTCGTCTTCTTTTCTAATCCTCTTCTGAAATAATAACTAAGTCGAGAGCTCCAGGACCAGGTAGAGTTGGTGTTTGCACATGGAATGGATCATCATCTTCTTCAACCTGAGGGACGATTCTCCCTTGATTGTTGGCTCTTACATATTCAGTTTGTTGTTCGATTTCCTGCCAAATTAGTTTATCTGAATTGGCCAAAATATAGTTAGTAGCAACAATAATCTAAAGATTATTTGAGTTAGAGTTACTAGTCCCTGAAAATTGTGATGAAATCTCAGTGGTGAGATTTTCAGTTGTTGGCGTCGGTACTTCAGATTGGGAAGATTCTTCCTAGATTGGAATCTCGGGAATGGAGTTTCCATTGAAATTTGGAGGGATCTTTGAAGATCTAATATCCTTTTCTCAGAAGACTCCTCTTTATCCAATCTGAGTGTTGGGCCTTCTACTGAAGTATTCTCATCTTCTTCTTCATCTTCAATATTCTTAATGAGAACTTCCTTTGGTTTGTGTACTGAAGGCTGGAGGTTCATATTTTGAAGTCTTTGAGTGATTACTTTAGTGTCCTTTGACCTTTACTCAAAAGTAGATCATCAAAAATAACATAAGGTGTTACTTCCACCATCAGGCTACACTTATTAAAAACTCCATAGGCAGCACTCTCCTCTGAGTAACCAAGGAAGAATCCTGGATCAGATTTGTCATCAAAAGTTTTTAATTTCATTTTGTCATTATTGTGGATATAACACAAACAACCAAAAGAGAGAAAGTAATAAAGAGTGAGCTTCTTGTCATTCCATAACTAGTATGGAGTTTTACCTTGGCGTTTGGTGATGAGTGATCTGTTTTGAGTGTAGCAAATTGTGTTGATTGCTTCAGCCCAGAACTTCTTGGGTATCCCTGAACTATTCAACATATTTCTTGCAGCTTCCTTCATGGATCGATTTCTCCTTTCTGCAACGCCATTTTGTTGAGGGGTTCTTGAAATTGAAATTTGATGTCCAATCCTCATTTGAGCACAACATTCAGATAACTTTGAGTTGAGGAATTCAGTTTCTCGATCAGTGCATATGGTGACGACATTTGTTGACTTCTGGTTCTTCAGCTTCGTCAGTTGATCAGGAATGTGTTCCATAGTTTCATTCTTGTGGAAAAGGAACAAGGTCCATGTATAATGAGAAAAATCATCAGTAATAACAAGACAATATTTTCTACCATTACTACTGAGAGGAGTCACATGCCCAAATTGGTCCATGTGTAAGAGTTGAAGAATCTTCTTTGTTGATGAAGCTTCTTTTAGTTTGAATAAAGCTTTAACTTTTTTTCCACTTTGGCATGCTCCGCAAACGTGGTCTTTGTCGAAGATTAGGTTAGGCATCCCTCGAACTAGGTTGTGTCTTGAAAGTCGGTTGATGATTTTTTAGTTCAGGTGACTTAGCCTATTGTGTCATAACCAGCTTTGTTCTGAAGTGCTTTAGATACGAGGCAGGTTTCACGGGAGGTGGCTTTCCAATCAGTGGCATAAATATTTTCCACCTTGAAGCCTTTCATTATAGTAGCTTAGTCATTTATTATGTTTATCCTGCACTTATCAGAACTAAACACGACATTAAAACCTTTATCACACAATTGACTCACTGAGAGCAAATTGTGTTTCAGGCCAAAAACTAAAGAAACGTTATCCATAAACACATTCTCAATGATTAAGTAGCCCTTTAGTGAAACCTTTTGAGTTATCACCAAAGGTTACCTGAAGACCATCTTTCTCAGTGTAGTTGGAGAGAGCTTCTTTTTGAAATGTCATGTGCCTTGAGCATCCATTGTCAATGATCCAGCTTGAATGCTCTTTTGTTGCACATCTCCTTGGTCCTAAGCCCTACAATTACTGAGTCTTATGATCTAGTTGGGAACCAGACCCAGAGACTTCATGCATGTTATGCTTTGGCACCCATTGTTGCATTATGATGCGAATGTTAGTGTTGGCCTTAATTTGTTTCCCCTGAAAGTCGACATACATAGTCTTTTTTTCAGGTTTGACCTTTTGTTTTGGTACAAACTTCTTTCCAATGTTGACTTCAGGCTTCGTTAAAGCCCTGAAGTTTATTTTTTTTTGGTTTGTTGGATCTGAGTCCAACGTCTTTCAGTGTTCCCTGGACTTTTAAGTCCATGAAAACGAGCTGGGGGAGTATAGCGAGCATTTCTCTTTCTTGACCCGCTAGAGTCTGAACTGGGTGATGAAGTCCCATGTTCATAGCGATATTGACTGAAGTTGGGTGGGTGAATCCAAACGTCTTGAGTTTGAGCTTCGAGAGTTATAGCACCGTGGACTAGATCAACTTGATGTCGAAGAACAAATGAAATGTGAGCACTTAGATTTAGGGCTCTGTCCCTTGAACTTTCTCTGTTGAATTCATGGTTCAGGTTCAAGCTTTTGCTTGTTCTTGAAGTTTGGTTTCTTGGGATATACATTCCCAATTGCTTGTTGTTTAGGGTAAGCAACTTGTGCCTTTCCCTTCTTCAATCTTTGAGTTTTCAGAGATGAATCTTTCCTAAAATTTGTTCTTTCAATTTCAGAAGATATATTATTCCTGAGTATTTGTTTTGGTTTCTCAGTGGCAATACGTTTTGTCTTTCCCTTATCCATTAAGGTTCTCACTTCAGTATCAATGATCACCTTATTTCCTTGAGATTTAGGAATAATCTCAGTGGCTTTCACAGTCTCAATTTTAGTAATGTTTTCCTCATTGTGATTAGGTCCTTGTACAAAGGATATGATAAGAAATGAGGGTTTTGGTACTGTGAAGAATGGTATCATTGATCTATCTTGAGCAAAACCCAGGCATTTGGTCATCCCTTTTGGGTACTGAATTCCACAAAGGTCTTGATTGGTTTGACCAGATTTGGTCCAAGAGTCAACTTTTTCTTTGTAATACTCTATTCTTGTTGGGTACCGGGAGAGCATGTGTGGTGTATGGGGGGGGGGGGTAATACACCACACTCCAACTTTTTCGCATTTGGCTGAGAACAGCAGATTGAGAAGCAGCTCGCTGTTTATCCCAAAACAGCTGGCTTGTAATAGCAGTCGATCTTCTCTGATGTAGAGAAAGATCCAGCTACTCAAGTAAGTTCTCAACACATTGAATATAATATGCCAATGAACAGATAGACTGGCAGCTAGCTGGAGCATACCAGACGATCTGTCCAACTACAGATCGTGTCCAACTACAGGTCGTGTGCGGAAGCTGTGAATATGTTGATGGCTGCTCTTACACTTAGAAAATATATTTTGTTAATACCGAGTGTACTTTAAGAGATTGATTCAAGATGCACAGCTCGCTTAATTAGATAAGCTCGCTGGTGAGTGATAAACAAAGAATCAAAACAATACAATGCAAAATATAATAGAACACACAATATTTAACGTGGTTCGGGAAATCCCTTACTTCCACGATCGATCAAATCTAGATCGATGAATCCCTTAACCTTGGATCCCTTGCTTATATATCCTCATTGAGTATGAGCCAAAACTCGCTTATTTATTCTCGTTGAGTACGAGATTACAACTCTCTTATCTAAACTCGTCGAGTACGAGATCTGAGTTCGGTTTTATAATCGTTCTTCCTCCAAGGTTTTGGCTATGGAGGAAACTATAACTATTGGCTTTGAAGGCTCAAATCTAAGATAAGTTCTAGCGGGTTTATCTTCAGAAATATGGTGATTTCTCTCTAGTTTACAACACTCATGGATGTATATAATCTTTATCTAGTGTTGAATAAACCAGTGAAAACTGGAGAGAATCTTGTGGCGTTTGAAGCATTTTCTGGACAATGGAACGAACACCATTTCTAAAGAAGGCTTGAAGTATTTATAGTCATATTTGAATTATAGCCATTGGAAGTCTTTGCAGCTTTTGCAGTAAGCATTAAATGCTCTTTTGAATGTTGACTGCTGACTGTACTTCTAGCCGTTGGAGTTTGTCCTACGTGGATGTTGACGTGGCATAAGACATGTAAACTTATCAATTTAGGTAGATTATAGCTTCCTCCAACTGGGATGAGCAGCTCGTTTGGACCTCATATGAACAGGTGGATTAAAATATTGAACTGACTCCACATGAACAACAGGCCGTTCTGCTATCGATCTGTTGCACACAGATCGTTTTTCTTCAATTTCTTCTTGCACAGCTAGCTGTCCATCTCACTGTGCAGCTCGTTTGTGCACTTGCTGATAGATTTGTTAGACACAGATCGCTTGTATCGAGTTGTTCCTTGTATATCATCTTATGCAGTTTGATGTCAACCTGTTTGATACAAGGTTGATTCTATCTCGCTGCTTCTTCTTGATCTTCATATTAATCTGTCCATCGATCTAAAGATCTGTCCTCGATCTAACAATCTGTCATTGATCTAACGATCTGTCCTTGATCTAACGATATGTCATCGATCTAACGATCTGTCCTTGGTAAGTATGCTGGCCTCCTGTTCGATAAAATAGATGTTATAAAAACTAAATCTAGATAGATTAGGTTAGTCCTATGAACATATCATTACATCAATCTGTTCTCACATTTTGACTTAACCTACTACATAACAAGGTCGATCTTTATAGCACATATCGTTAATTTAATCTGGCCTTACAGGTTGATCTCCCTTCTAATAGATAGATAAAATAAGATCAAGCTCTATGACACAACTTGTTAACTCAACCTGATCTTACAAGTTAGTTGATCTACTATTGAGAACGCAGATGGTTCCTAGACACAATCTATCTTTCATCGATCTGTTACACACAATAAAGCATAAATACCTAAGCATCAATATACATTAAAACGTATGCACAGTTTAATATCATGCATCTATATTAAGGTTTCGCATTATGGTTTCGCATCATCAAAACATATAAATAATAATTTCCACAATCATCAAAAAGGTTCCCAACAATTCTTTCAGATAGCAGTTCATTTCTTTCAATGAGTTTCTTGATCTGAGATCGTTGAAACATGATCTCTTCAGTCTTGCTATCAAGATCAGTGGTCAAATTTGAGATGATTATCTCTTGTTCTTGAGATTTGATGCTTACTTCATTGAGTTCTTTGCAAACTCGTTCAACAAGTTCATCTTTCTGAATATTACTTTGAATGTTATGAAGTATGTTCTCAGATTTCTTGGCTAACTCAAATGTTAGCTTTTCATTTTCATCTCTTGTCACAACAAAGATAGCTTGTAGGTTTCGAAAATCCTTAGCAAGCATCTCATATTCTTCTAGGGAGATTTTCCCTTCAATGTTCTCGTATTGCTCATCAGGAATAACTTCAGATTTTGATATGATCTCAATATGCGATGATGATATGGATGCAGATGTATTAGAATTGAAGGTTCTAGGGTTTATATACCCATCTGGCATCACGTGAGCATATATTACCTGAGGAGTGGAGTCTGAGTGATTACCCATCAAGCAATATTCTTCAGTGAACTCCTCTTCGTCCTCAGTGGCCATTAAGCCAAGATCTTCATCATCTGAAGAATCTAAAAAGTTCTTTTCGAATACCGCTATGGATCCACATCATCTTCAACTATCATGGCCTTCATTTAAGCGTTGTGTTAATCCTTTCGCAACCTAAGTTCATCCATTTCCTTCTTATTGAGGTCGGGACAGTCATGCTTGAAGTGATCTGGGGAACCACACTCATAGCAAATGCCTTTGCTAGTTTGTCTTTCAGGTTTGGACTGTGAAGTAGTCGCTTCCTGAGTGTTGGTAATTTCAGTGAAGGGTGGTGTGACCCTTCTTGTTTAGTTATCTCTGTACATTTTCTTGTAACGACCGATCCTGAGATCTGCACGTTCAAAATATTTGGCCATTAGTACATATTGTTCCATGAGTTCAGTCTTTAACATACCTTCGAAGTCTAGTCCTTCAGATTTGGACTCCTTGACTGGACTCTTGTCTGCCTTGAAGGTGACTATTTCCTAAGTGGCGGGAGATGGAATGAGATCTCAAACTAGATTGGTTCTGTCCAGTATCATTTGTCTTACTTCATGGTTCTTCAGTATACTAAAGAGACCAGCGATTGTGAAGGTGTTGAAGTCTGAACGACCATTGATTTGGATTTGATATGGTAGCCATTCTTCGCGACGTAGACACCATACAAAATGGATTAACTTCACGTTTCTCGATGTGAGTCGAGGGTTTCCAACTAAATGGAGTGTCTTACAGTGATCAACCTTGAAGGTTAGATTTACAGTAGAGTCTAATCACTTCTAGCTATAAACACTAAGTCTAAAGCTAGAACTATTCTTCGGTTACAATGTATCGCTAAAAACACACTAAAGAATTATAGTAGATACTTAAGTGTTCTAATATCTGAAAGCTTGAGAGCGATAGAAAGCTTGAGAGAGTTGAGAGCTTGAATGCGTATGAAAGTTTGATAACCGGTGTTTGAAACATTTGAAGTAGCAAGCTATTTATAGGACACACTCAAGAATGTATTCGTTGTGAGAGAGAGGCGTCCATAGCATTTGAAATTCTTCATGTTGGAGTCGTCGTCCTTTTAACCATTTTTGGTGTCTGCAATAAGGATTTGGTTTACCTGCCCTGAGATCTTTTCTAGAAATGGAAACACCTATAGGAAGTGGTTGATCCACTCAGTAGCTAGGTTCCAATAGTTTAAACTTCAGTGCAGAGCTTCAGTAGACGGGAACTTCATACTTCAACATTTCTTGAGTCTTCAATACTTCAGGACATGACTTCAGGAAGTTGTCCTTCAGTGTTGGCTCCTTACAAAGTTCATAAAACTTCAATACTGGTCTTGATACTTCAGTCTTGAGTTCTTCAGTAGGGTGTACCTATAAATTGAACTCCTTAACATATGAGTTCTAAAATAAGATTAAGACCAGATTTTAATTTTGAATTTAATACATCTTTCAGGGAAGGTTTTGGGATCTTAATCAAACCCTTTATAAATATTTCCCAACATAAGTTGTACATTGAATACAAAAACACTATTGTAAATCATTTCCTAAAATTATAACATCAATGTATTTAAGAATTTCACTATTAAATTGCATATTCGAGTCTTCTACGCAATCTCATGATGTAGAGGGTGTTTGGCTGAGGTTATAAGCTCCTTAAAACAACTTATAAACTTTTAAACTCCTTAAAAGTGTTTGGCAAAGTCAGCTTTTAATTAAAAGCTTATAAGTTGTAAAAATAAGCTATTGTAGCTTATAAGTTGTTCAAAAAAAAATAAGTAGATTCACTCTAACTTATTTTTCCATTAACTTATAAGCTACAATAAAATTACATAAATAGTCCTACAATATTTTGTTATTACAAGCATTAAAAAAAAGAGAGTTTTCAAAATAAGTAATGTCCTTTTTGTCATTATAAGAGCTTATAAGCTCAATTATCCAAACACTTTCACAACTTATAAGCTCTTAAGGTGTGACATCTTATAAGCTCTTGCAAGAGCTTATAAGCTCCAAAAACTTATAAGCTCTTTAAAATAAACTTAGTCAAACACCATTTTAATATTCCCACATAATTGTTCCTTTTTATATTAGCAAAGTTTAAGTCATCATGAGATGTGTAGAATGCTCGGTTATGTAGTTTAATCGTGAGATTTTTCATTAAATATGTTGATGTTGTAAAAAGCTTAGTTATGTAGTTCAAATTTCAAATTTTTCATCAAATATGCTGATGATGTAATCATAGGATATGATTTACAATATATTTTCATATTCAATATTCAATTGGAACTCAAGAGACGTAATGTCTTGCCTCCAAACTCCTCGACTTCATGCCCCCCTCTGCGACAATGTAAAAGGGGCAATCAATCACTTGTTTGTTGAATGCCGGTCTTCGTGGATGCTGCAGAGTTGTTGCTTGAAGTGGCTGGGAGTACAGACTATACTCTAAAATACAGTCTCGATTAACTTCATTCAATTCTGTTTCTTGTTGGAATGTAAGAAATTTTAGACAATTCTTGGCTGCGATTTGTGAATGTGTTGTTTGAGTGATTTTGATAAATATGAGATTGTTTTTAATAATTGGGTATGAAATATTGATAGATTGATTACGAAAGTTAAATCAGTTGTATGATGTTGGGTGGTTAATAAGGTTAGTTACCCTAGTATTGAGCAAAGTTTTAGGACGTGAAGTTCTAATTCTCTACTTGTTGTTTAATTTATTTCTTTTATTTGTTCGGTTAACTGTTGGAAGGGTGTATGTTGCTGAACGTTCTTCACATTTCTCATCCCTGCTTACTATAATTTCCTTCTTTCTAAAAGAAATATTCTATCTATGTTCCAATTAGAACCGACCTCTCATTGCATGGTGGTGAAAAGGATGAAATATTTGTACTAATATGTATGATATCAATTTTTCCAAAAAAATATTGAAACGATGTTGGTATATACATTGTGTTCTTTTTTTTTTAATCAGATTTATACATTGTGTTTAAAAGGCACGTGTTGCTGAACAATATACGTATCACGTCAATTTCAATTTGTAGAAAATTAAATTTAACATTAAAATTGAAGATTCATGATATTTGAAAAAATTGAAAAATATTATATTAAAAATAGGATCAAAATATATACTTGTGTATTTTTCATACATTTAATAATTTCATAAGCGTGTGTCACTAAAACACGTAAGGTCCACGTCAATTTAATTTGAAAAAAGAATGAATTTAATATTAATATTCAACTAACCTATAAAATTTTATATTATATTTGAGAAAAAATGGAAAATCCATATTAAAATAAGATTGTCATAAGGTAGTATATCTTTAAAAAGGCCAACAATATAGCTCAAAGAAAAACAGATTAAAAGGTCTCCAGACACAGAAATAGAAATTCAACAAAGGGAACATTTAATTTTTCACCTTTTTATTATTAATACACTTTTATTAATTAGCTATTGGAATAATTCATTATTGGGTTAAATTACAATTTACAGTACAATTGAATATACAAGTCAATACTCTATAGTAGAGACGATATACATTTCAACATTTCAGGTATATTTTCGTATTTTATCTTCATCTATTTATTTCTCATTTGATTTAACTAAAAATGTAAGTATTTTTACTTAAATTTAGTGAGAATAACGAAATACAAGAAATATATGATATTAAGAATGTCAATCCAACTAGTCTGTTGGATTTCCGACTAACTCATTCAGGTTATCGATTTATTCGATTCGGGTTAAATAGGCTCGAATTTTTTTCAGATTGAAATTTTACACTTCTAACCATAAATCTTTGGTTTTAAGGCTAATCCACCGGGTCAATTGAACTAGAATGTTTACGAATTTTTTAATATATATGTATATTTTTTATAACTCTATAAATTTGTAAAGTAAATATGCAAAATATAATAACTAAAATAAAGTTTTAATACATAGTTAAAATTCAACTTTAAACATGAATAAATTGAAATATAAAAATGTAATGATATTGTAACAAAAATGTATTATAACTATATGTATATGTTTATTTAGTGATTGATTAACTAGTAGGTATGATAAATACAACTTTTACATATAAAATCAAATATATTTTATAAATATATTTTATTTTATTTTTTCATTCGGTTAATCGAATCAACCCATTCGATTTTCGAGTTATTCCTATCGGGTTCGGGTTATTTTCTGTCCAACTCATTCAAACTAAAAATATTTCGTATTACAAATATTTAACCCTAATTTAATTTAATTTGGAGTTGGTGTTCAAAACAACCCTACTTTCCAACTAAATTGACATCCTACCTTCAAAGATTAAATAATAAAAATTCCCAATATACATTTGAAGAGGGAATGGATGTATTAAACGGAAGTAGATATGTTTTTGTACTCCGCGTTAAGAATAAGATACAGCTGGATTAGTCACAAATCAAGTCAAAGATTGAAAAGTATAACCTTAAGTTTAAATATTTGTGTTATCACCAAAGTGGAGAAAATTCGATTTTATTATTATTATTTAATTGCTCAAAAATATATAAAACCTAACTCCACACTCAAAGCCGTGATTGATTTACATTTCTAAATTTACGAAATTGTGAATTATAAAGTTGAAGAAACTAGAAAATATATATATTATTTATGTATTATAACTAATTCCAGTATTTGTCCAAGTCACAAGATCCAAGTTCTCAAGTATTGACTAAAGTGGCATTTTGTTGAAGGAATAATCCCAATTGTATCACATCAATTGACTTTAAATGTTTATTATTAGTAGCACTTACACGAATGCTTCAAACCATTTATTCATGAAATTATAACACCTTTTGCAATAGTTACATTACTTTTAAATCTCTACAAATAATATTAGCATTTTCTAATTTTGCAATTGAAACGGTTCCGTTTGATTTATTCACCGTAAATTTGATGATGCTAATAACACACCCAAATTTAATTTTTACAGCTTAAGACTTAAGTTAAGAACTTCCTATTTTTTACTATTGAAGTATCTCAATTTTTTCCGTCCATTCATATATCTATTAGATTGAAAATGAAATCCATAATAAATATTAAGTAAAAAGCATACCAAGGCTCCAAACTATAAATTATAAAAGCATACAAATGTTTTCTTCCAATGTCCTTTCACGTGCACGTAAACATCCACAAGGCCTGCGAAACAAATATGAAGAAAATGAAAAGCTTTGGGGAATAAATTTTCGATGCTCTAATCAGTTCAAAGTAGATTTAAGCGTGTAAGTATGCATGAGAATATTTAGGTCGAAATGATAATACTGAATGTTCGTATGAATAACGCCTAACTATAATTGTTTGGCACAATTAGACACGCCTATAATTTTCCCAATTTATGAAGGTAGTGAAGTAAATTCATAAGGGCAACATGCCATGCAATGGTTGTCGCATCAGACCATCTCCTCAATGAGGATGAGTCACGTAACGTGGCCCGCCGAGTTTGTTAGAGAAAATATGTTATTATTTTAATACCATGTTAGACACGGTTAAAAAACATGTCTCTCGTGCTCATCTCAGATCTCTGGTCCCACAAATCCTCTCAGAAACCAAGATATGAGACCTCTCGCAAAGATTTTGCACCATATCAACATCATAAGTTACATCACATTTTCAACAATCCAAAATACTTCAATTGCAAAGAAGGTAAAAGTGGTGGATTTATTTTACTAAAATCCCTGATTTAGTAGTAATTGTGTTTAAATCTTATTTGTATTTTTGAGATAATATAATGAGTATCAAGTCTACATTACAAATAATGGAAATAGATCTTATTTGCCAACTCCTTCCTTCCCCTCAAACATGCTTTTCTGCCACTACCCATCTCCCATATAAAACATAAACTACACACACATAACATATATTGGTGAAACAAGATACACGTACATCTATATCTATATATATATATATATATATATATATATAAAGAGAAATAAGTGTATGCTCAAGTTTTTATACTTTTCTTGTGCTCACAAAAGTCTCTTTCTTTTCAGTCTATTTCCTTCCTTCTGCAATAAAGGACAAGCCATGCAACGAGAAATGTTCTCTTTTCCCTAAACTCCAAAACTATTTATTGCTATATAAAGTTCCAATCTTTACTTCTCTCTCTTCGATCGGAGAGAGCAGCCATGAAGAAGGAGGATCAAGCGAGGTCTCTCTTGGGCATATCTTTAACTGATAGGCCCACTTGGCAGCAGTTCCTGATTTGTTCTTCTGGTTTCTTCTTCGGCTACCTCGTCAATGGAGTTTGTGAGGTGTGTTTATGTGTGTGTTTGGTGGGTTTTGGTTGGGTGTCTATTTGTTTCTGGTTCCAACTTTCTTGATGGTTTGAATCTTGGGTTTCAACTTTTAATTGGGTGAATTGAATTCCATGATTAGCTACTTTATAGACTGTGATTCAAGAAAACATAGGAGTGTGTTCGAATTGTTGAATTCTATTAGAAGATTAGGTTTTGAATTTTGTTGACTCTAAATTACTTTCTCACTATCCACTTTTAGACTCGTTCATCGTTAAGATTGCTGTTATGTCAAAATCTTGAAGATTATGTGCATTATTTCGTTCTGAACTTATTGTATTTCCTTTTATTTTGGGGTTCTTGATGAAACGTAGATCTAGCAAAAGCTCTGCCAATGGTGAATTAGAAAATTGGAGTTGACTAATGATGCATTTTTATTTATTTTTATTCTGCAGGAGTACGTGTACAATCGTTTAAGTTTCAGGTCTGAATTGTGTTGGTTATATAGAATTTGGAATGGTGATGCAGTAAAAATGAAAAGCAGAGAAACTTATATGTGAAGTTTTTGATGAATTTGCAGCTATGGTTGGTATTTTACCTTTGTGCAAGGCTTTGTATATTTGGTGCTTATTTACTTGCAAGGCTTCACTACCAAGCAAATGGTGAATCCATGGAAGACATATGTCAAACTCTCTGCTGTGCTTATGGGTTCCCACGGATTGACGAAGGGCTCGTTAGCTTACCTTAATTACCCTGCTCAGATCATGTTTAAGTCGACCAAGGTATAAACATAATGAACACTTAATCCATATTTAGCTTGAACATTGCTCGTATCTTTACCTGTGATTTCGTTGGTGTAGCGTTTTATTGTTTATGACTGTAGTGGCATTGATTAGTTGATTTGATGTTGGGGTTTAGGTACTGCCCGTCATGGTAATGGGCGCTTTTATCCCGGGGTTGAGACGGAAATATCCTATTCATGAGTATATTTCGGCTCTCCTCCTAGTTGTCGGCCTAATTCTTTTCACCTTAGCTGATGCAAACACTTCCCCAAATTTCAATATCATTGGTATCGTGATGATCGTGGGGGCCCTAGTCATGGATTCTTTTCTAGGTAATTTCCAGGAAGCAATCTTCACCATGAACCCCGAAACTACGCAGGTACATATCATTTCGTGCATACATTTCCTTCACGTTGCAGCAATGACTCAGAACCGTGATCGTGATCGTATATCCTGGTTTGAACTTCAGATGGAGATGCTATTTTGCTCGACAGTTGTTGGATTGCCTTTCCTTTTGGCTCCCATGATTTTGACTGGAGAGTTGTTCAGAGCATGGAGTTCTTGTTATGAGGTAGATAGTTACTACTTTCTATTAACCAAACAACTAAAAAAAGTAGTCACATAATAAGTTTTATCATTCTGTCATTATTTATGGGAAAGAAACTGTTCATTCATATACTTTAACATACATAACATCTTTCCTCAATTTGTGGCACTAATCAAATTCTACAAAATGTAACTATTTGAATTCTAGTGATTTCTTGATTTAATTTTCTGCAGCACCCTTATGTGTATGGTGTGCTTGTGTTTGAAGCAATGGCTACATTTGTAGGCCAAGTCTCTGTTCTATCACTCATTGCTCTTTTTGGGGCTGCCACTACTGCTATGGTACCTTCATATCTACTTCACCTCAACACATGCAAAAAAACAATCTCTAACTATTGTTTCTGTACAGATAACGACAGCAAGAAAGGGGGTGACGTTGTTGCTCTCGTACTTAATCTTCACCAAGCCACTTACTGAACAGCATGGCTCGGGACTGATCCTAATAGCCATGGGAATCGTGCTGAAGCTCGTTCTGGACAATAAACCGGCTCCTCGTGCTGCTCGACTCGATACCACCACCATACAGGGAAAATCACTGATAGAAAGTAACAGGGTAAAGGAAAAAATAGAGAGGGGAGAAGTTGATGAAGAGAGAAGGCCTCTTGTTTAGAATTCATGAACTTGTATAGCTAAGAAAAAAACTCAGTTTTATATTCTTGATTTACTTGTGCATGGATATCCCTGTGAGTGGTAGCAAATACAGAGTACAAGATATGGGCAAAGATCACTGATTGCCATATTTTTTTGTGTTAAAACTAAATTTTCATAAGTTTGTGTAGAATGATGTATAATTCATAAGAAAAGGTCAAGTAATATATTCTGACATGGTTGATTGAACTTGAGGCTCATGCTACAAATATTTTCATTTTTCTTTTTAGTTGCGTTTTAGTTGGTAGAGATAGAAATGGGCCAAACCTAAGCCTGATTTGAAGTTTTAATCAGCCCTAGATTATTAAAGTTGGACCTTAGTTCACTAACTCTATTTTCCCTTTTTATCTTTTTTCCCTTTTATCTTTTCTTTGTATTATCAATAATTAATTTTCCTTAAAATCTTGTTTTCTTTAATGGATAAATTTATTCTTCCAAGATAAAGGTTAAGAGTATAATCACTATTTAAGTTCCTCATTTTTTTAGTCACTTCCTTCTATCTGAATTATAATTTCACAATTAATTTATAGGAGTGATAATATTATTCCTCTTTAGAGTATGAATGATAATATTATTCCTCTTTAGAGTATGATGAATGATGAATCAATTGTGAAATTATAATTTAGATATAAGGAATAGATAAAAACAAGGAGAGACTTAAAGAGTGATTATACTACATTCCTCATTTTAGAGAGATAAATTTATTTCTTAAAGAGAGCACAACCCAAATTCATTTATAAAAATATCATTATTATTATTTATTAATTTATATATTTTAGGGAATTTATATAATTAATAAAATTATGTATATATATGTGTATTAAGTTCATATAAAAAAGAAATTATATATGAGAATATAAAGAATATATCTCCTTCATCTCTCTAAAATTAATGGTTAAGATTAATTCAATTAAATATTCATATATTTCATTATAACGGGGATATGAATATATATATATATATATATATATATACACACACACATATATATAGTAAAGTTAAGATAAGAAAGAAATATTCGTGCATGTGTGAGAAATGAGAAGATATCTAGACCCTCCATTCGTCTACAATCAATGGTTAAAATTAATCAAATTTAATTTAATTATTTTCCATTTATATAGGAATGTGGAGTTTTTTTAATGAAAGTTAATTTGTAGAGAAAATCACAACTATTGATTTATTAAAATGGATAGTTGAGGTATTTTCTCATTTCCCACACAAGAATTCTTTCTTATATGGTCCAAAAACTATATATATATTAATTAACTGCAAAAAAAAATAAAAAAAAATAATAATCCAGCTAAAACCCTTGATCTATTAAAATAGATTATTGATATATTTTCTTATTTCTTACGTAAAGATAATTTCTTATATAAATAAAAATTTACTCCCTCCGTCCATGATAATCTTTCCCACTTTGACCCAGCACGGGTTTAGATAAAATGATTTGACTTGGGTTGGTAAAGGGTAATGTGTAGTGAGTGGAGAATGAGACTCACATTAATAATGATGTGTAGTGTGTAGTTAGTAGAGAATGAGACTCACATTAAAAATGATGTGTAGTGTGTAGTGAGTGGAGAATGAGACACGCCTTGATGTGTTGTGAGTGGAGAATGTGACACACCTTGATGTGTTGTGAGTGGAGAATTGATTGCCAAAAATAAAAATAAAAGTGGAAAGAAAGATGGCGGACGGATAGATATAGCAAAGTGGGAAGAAAGATAATGAACGGAAGGAGTATAAAATAATATTATGACTAGTATAGTAAGACCCACAATTTATTTAGATTGTTAATAGATGTGTTAAAAATAATATTTTAATCAACTATTGATTTTAATAATAATTTATTCATCAACATGTGCATTGTGAACTGTCATAACAAGTCTGAAAATGACATGTTTGCTCGGGGCAGTTGGGGTTTGGACTCTGTTGGATTTTAAAAATTAAGGTCCAAAAATAATCGGATCTAAAATATTTATCAAAACTTTTTTTGGGTCAATCAAATTTCGAGCTTAAAATTCACCCATTATAAACAATATATATTTCTTATTTTTATTTTTATTTTTATTTTTATCAAAATATTACATATGTAATATTTAATTATTAAAATAAAAAAATTATTTTCAATATTTTCTATAAATAAAAATATTCATCGTACAAAAAATTATTATAGATTTATTTAAAAAAAAAGTACATTACATGGATGGGTATATCCCTACCGACAACTCATAAAGGGTTAAATTGAGTATTATTTTAATAGGTTCAAAAATTTTTGAGCAGGTTTGAATGAGTTTCAAAATTTTAGAAAATTCAGCTGATATTTTTGATAGTTTTAATTAAGACAATACACATTCAATGCATTGATAAACAACTATTCAAATTAAATTATAAACATTATTATTAAAAAAATGAAAGATAATTGTCTTACATATATAATATAAATTATAATTATATCTTTTGTACGGATACAACTAGTGCTGAATGGGACACAACTAGTGCTGAATGGAACCAGAAATCCCCAAGAATGTGAAATTGAAATTAATCATTAATAATTGGATGGAAGCGGGTTAACTGATGTGCTGGCTTGATTGAACTCTAGTTGCCCAAAATAGAAATTGTTCAATAACGTTGATGATAATTACGCTTGTAAATGAATCAAATTCAATTGAATATCACAATATTTGATTCGATTCGTTTGATTCCTTTGTGAATACTAAATAATGATTCGTATTCGATTCGTCATGAATAATGAATATTCAATTCAAATTGAATATTTGATTTAATTTTTAATATAATAATATTTAAAAATAATTAACAATAATTAAATATATAATCATTCCTCATTTATAAACCTTAATGCAAGGATGCTTACCAGGTCCAATAAGAAGTTTTGAGAACATATCTTAAATTCGCCCTTGAATACAAAGCTTAATTGCCTACGTTCAATGTTCGACCTAAAACGTATATTAAACTGTATTACGTGGCGTTGTTAAGTTCAGACCCACTGTCCGATAAAGGGAATCAGTATCGGGCACGAGGAATGTTTCCAGCCAATATACTTCCAGTTATTATATTTAAGTCGACCCGAATGTCGTATCTCAACGGAAGGCTATGCAGGGTTATCAATAATTAGTACTAACATGCAGATAATGTAATCCTAAACATTCTAATAAGGGTAAGATAGAATAATTCTAAACTAAGACGATAAAGCAATAAACAAGGGGTCCACAAGCGATTGAAGTCTAGGGTAAAGATCGTCCAATCTAGGTTAATGCTTATCCCATCAAACCAAATCTTTAATAGATTTCCCCTAAGTTGATTAGCCAATAACTTCAGTATTCATAAACTAATCTGTGACTAGCACTTTCGTGTATAGATCACACTCTAATGACTTCCGTATTCTTAAGTTAATCCGTGTCTAGCACTTTCGTGTATAGAACACACTTAGAGTAACTCTAATCAAGAAGTGATTACCTATTTACGTTTCCGATTTATAGGTTAGGTTGTTTGATTATAAATGAGACATAGAATAATTCATATCAATCCATTCCACATCATAGAGTTGCACATGGTGATCAAGCATGAAAAACTCTTAAGCACGGATCAAACAACCATACAAAAGATCAGATTAAAACATCAAACCATAGAATAGAAACAATCACACCCTAGATAAGAATTTAACCAGCCAAATTGAAAAGCAAATCCATAGAAAGAGTTATTTTCATAAACTTACTAAGAATTCACTGTTTGGTAGCCTAATTCCTTCAACCCTTGGATACCCCAAGGATCTAAACTAAAAAGCAGTAAAAATAGTGTTAGGGAACCTCTCTCTCGAGTTACAAGGTTAGGGAATGAAAAATCTATGCTGAAAATACGCCTAGGAACACTTTAAAACGCACACATAACTGCTGGCCAGCGGCCGCTGGGAAGCCAACGGTCGCTGGCTGTTGCTTTCTGTCCTTCAGCGAGAAGCTGCCCAGCGATCGCTGGAATTGGGTGTGTGTTTCTGTCCCGTCCAATTCTGCAGCCCATCGATCGCTGGAATACCTAGCGATCGCTGGCTGCCCTTTTTAGCTCCTTGTTGTGTTCTTCTCTTCCCCGTTCCGTGCTCGCACGCTTCTTCTTTGCCCGGCTTTTCTCCAACGACTTTTCTAGCACTACCAACTCAAATTCATCCTATTTCACTCCATCCTACATAATACACACCAAAAACAAGAACCGGCATAACACAAACGATAAAACAAAAGATAAACATATAAAATACGACAAAACGACACACAAAAACATAACTAAAAACCTACTAAACATCCAAGTTAGAGATCAAACAACTTAATAGCGTGTATCATAGAACTACACACAATAGTCTCATTCTATATTTTAATTATCATTTAATATGTTATCCTAGCACTAGTACGTTGTACCTTTCTCAAGACTCATTTAATATGTTGGCTCTGTTTGGTAGTCTAGTTAGGTTTCGTCAAGTTAGGATAAAATTTAACAAGAGGGATGAAAACCAATGGAGAACGTGAATAGATAAGAGTGGTGAAAACCAAAGGAGAATGTAAATACTTTTATGTTCATTTGTGGCTTTATCCCTCAAAGCCAAACTATAGGGTTTCAGACCGGTTTGAGTGTAAAGCAATGATTAGGGGTGTGCAAAATTGAATCGGACCCGTTAAATTGACTTGGACAGATGAGTTCGGTCCGAGTTGGAACATATCCATAGAGTGTAATGGTCCGGTTCAGATCAATTTTTTTGGAACCGGTTAAACACCGGGTTGGTCAGGATAAAAACCTGCTCAGAGCCGGAACTGATCCGAACTGACCCGTAGATATAAAAAATATATTTTTATTTATTTTAATTTGAATATATATATATATATTTATTTATTTTTTTTGCTGCAAAGAATAAAATTTTTACTCTCTCAAACCCTAGTTGCTAGTAGCAAGTAGCAGACTCCAACGACGCCGGCATTTGTCAGCACGACGACGACTCCCCCAGCGCGACATACGCCAACATGAAACTCCAATGCGAAATGGCGGAACTCGAACGGCGCGCCAACTCCGAAAGGGGCAGCAAGTCCCCTAGTGCTGAACTCCAGCGGTGCGGTGGCGAGTCCCCCAATGCAAAGTTCCAACGGCGCAACAACTCCGAACGGTGCAGCAACTCCTACAGTGCGGCAAGCCCTCTAAATATATTTTAGAATTTTTATTCTTTTCAGTTTTCATATTCTTAATCTTTTTAAATTTTCAGAGTTCTCATTTTTTTCATAATTCTCGTTCTTTTCAGTTTTCATAATTTTTTTTGGTTTTTATATTTTCAATTTTTAAAAGATGTTGTATTAATATCTTATATTCAAAAAATACTTAGATGCCACGACAATTTCAATTTAAAAAAAAGTAAAATATTAATTAACTTTTTTTTTCAAGTTGGACCCAACTCAAACCGAATCCAATGCTCGATTTTGGGCCAGTCCGTGGTCGGTCCTGTTCTTCCTTTCGATCCAAATTATAATAGAAATTCGGTTTTTCAGTCAGACCCCGATGCTCACCACTAACAGTGATTTCTGGTTGATTCTCCGATAGGATGCCTTACAACAGTGTTAACCTTACTTCTTTGTTGGGCTGAGACGGGATTGTACATAAAAATAAAATAGAAACAAAACGCCGTTGCCGGGGATCGAACCCGGGTCACCCGCGTGACAGGCGGGAATACTTACCACTATACTACAACGACTTGATGCTCTCACATTTAAATGTTAGATTATAAAATAGAAATGTTACTATAAAGAGAAGTCTATTATCTCGCTCTCTCTCCCGCAGACCCTTGTATCCCACATCCAAGAAAACAAGATAAATCAAATCCCAGACTGCTTAATTCCAACTTAGAATCAACTCATTCTTCCAAAGGTTTTCACTTTTCACTCTTCTCTCTATGTACTTGTTTATGTCCAAATACAACTTCAAAAATTAAAACAAGTAAGAACCCCATAAATTTTGATGATGATTTTCCCCTTTTATTTTCCCTTCATTACAAAGTTCAAGTGGGTTAAGTTTAAAACCCTTGTTTTTTCTATCAATGCGTTAACTTGAATGTTTTTCTTTGGCTATTTAAATACTTCCCCTTTGCGTTGTAGTTATCACATGTTTCTGAATGCTTGAGTTCTAAAGTTTTTTTCTTCTTCATGTAAAGTTAATTGCCAAAAGCTTTGTTTAACTAGTTCTCATAGTTATTCCTATATGCTTGATTGCAGGGATTATGAGTTGTTCCCATTGGAGAGAGGAGATTGGGTTTTGATTGTAAGTCTTACTAGCTTATTTATTCCTTCCTGTTTTCTAATTCTTTTCTGACATATTCTGAGTTATTGGCTAAATGAAGCTGCCGTTGTTAATAATGTCAATTCAATTTGTAGAATTGGTGTTTTGATATAAATGAAGAGGAGTTGTTTGGAGTTAAAATGGTTATACGTCAAGCTCTTCTGAGTTTAATTAAGGAGTACATATACGGATCGAGTTTCTTAAGCTCTTGACCCATTGTTGAGTTGTGCCGAACACTTAATTACTTGATCTATATTTATTTCTTAGCATTAATTACTTCAAAGTTTACTCAAAGCTTAGTTTCTTTTATCAAATAGTAATTTGTTTTTTGGATAGGTGAAGTTCCGGCACTTTATTGTATGTCAGGCATCGATGTTCTTATAATCCATTATCTTCTGCTTCTAGTATACCCTAAGTTTCCTTTAGCTAATATTATTGTAGAGCTTCTGTGCCCCAATTTTCTCGTGAAATATAGAGATTGCAAATACCTACTTCAATATGAAAATCAGGCTTTGTTTTAATTGCTTTCACTTAGTGATTTGATATCTTAATATACATTTGCTTATTCTCCATAAGTGTTAAAATGCAGCTAGTACTGTGCTGTCTGTCTATCCATCTGCTTCTTCAAGAAACAAAAAATGACCGGTTCCCGTGTATCTCCAAGAACTGAAAACTTCTCTATCAGATGTAAAACTAGTCCACTTCATGGGGCGTCCTTTGAGATTGCTAATACCAATTACGTTACTCCTGTAAATGGAAAATATAGCATTAGTAATTGTGATCCTGAACCTTCTGAGAGGTTAAGCACAGCTGACCTAATAGCTGCAATAGGTTATTCATGGGGTTATGCTAGCAAATGCCTTTCTGTTCTTCTGCCAAAGCGTAATGCAACTTGCAAATCTGAGATTCTTCAGGAAGATGGTATACTTCAGTATTATACAGATGAAAGAACTTCTCATACATCTACTTCTGCTAGTGATCAACCTTACACGCCCGACTACTTGTCAAGTAAAGTGAAATCTGTAGAACTTGAGGAAGAGAATCAAGAGTACTCTAGAGGTATTTATGGAACTTCTTCTTTCTGGAGGATAGTACTTGCAAGGTCAAAGGTCATAGAGGGAATCTCCATGGAGGCATGTCTTTCAAGTGCAGGAATACCTTCTAATGGAAGCATATGCTTTTGGATGAATGCGATAGCTCTTCATAAGCCAAATAATTTGGGACAGTCTGTTGATGAGAGCAGAAGGACAGCTGATTTTTATGATGATCATTGTTCGACAGATTCAGGTAGTGGTCGTATGATTGGTGATGAAATTAGTTCGTTTCATACTTTAACTACTGGAATTTCTGCTTCTGAGCCTGAAATTCTAGAACCTTTTGGTTTATATTCTAAAAGAGCGGCCAACTTTGACTTGAAGCCATCAACTACTGCATGTTCCGACAAAAATGATTTTGTGCTTCCTATTGAAGCGATTGATAACAAGATCTCTACATCGAGATGTGATGCCAATTCACAAGATACCAAATTAGCATCACATTGTTATGATTGTGCAAGTAGCATAAAGGAAAGTGAGAAATGCACGCTTCAGAACCAAAAAGCTCAAGGGAAAACATTTGTCAAAGCAGATTCTTCTGAGGAACATATCAGCTTGTTGGGAGAGAGAAAACCGCTCTATGCACTTGCAAAACAAGAACATGCCTTTGCTGGAGCCATGTCAGGGATATTTGTGAGCCTCTGTCTGCATCCAGTGGACACAGTTAAGACGGTTTTTCAGTCATGCCGTACTAGTCAGAAATCCCTCCACTATATAGGCAAATCGATTATTGCTGAGAGAGGTATATTGTAGCAAGAAACTTGGCAACTTATAGGAAATTATTATTTCACTTCATAAAGTTAGATTTACAGTATTCTTGGATAGTCATCTGCCAAGCGCCCTGGACCTAATTAGGAAGTTGTCAGGTTTATCGGGTCTTTACCGTGGAATCTCCAGTAACATTGTAAGCTCAGCTCCAATATCTGCTATCTATACATTCACATATGAATCAGTAAAGAAAAGTTTGCTTCCTTTTCTTCGCAAGGTAACACATTCTTCTCTAGCACTCAAAACAATTTATAACAGAACTATTGTCACCAGTATAATTTATTATAAATATTCTGTTAAATGACAAGCAATGTATTAATTGATGACTATTGTTTCACAGGAATATCATTCTTTAGCACACTGTACAGCAGGGGGATGTGCAAGTATCGCTACATCATTCATTTTCACTCCAAGCGAACATATAAAACAGCAGATGCAAGTTAATTCACAGTACCGGAACTGCTGGTATATCTTGAAGATAATTATGTTTCTCTGTATGTTACATCCGAATTCCATACCAAGGAATATAAATTATTCGCCATAATTGTCATTGACTTCCATAGCTAACTCATTACAAAAACATGTTCAAATCTTGTGATCTGTTTGGGACACATGTTCAAATAGTGTAATACGCGTACAAAATCAATTTCCTCCATATAAATTGTTATTTCTTTTACTAATTTTCTAAGTTATTTTTGCTTTGAATTTACTTGGTTTGGCATGTCCATTAACCTGTTTTCAGTTCAGCATGTACTTTAAATATCATTTATTAGGCGTTATTCAGTTATTTGTTGTTGATGTTTTGCCTTCTAAACTGCACCCATGCAGGAATGCCTTGATACAGATTCTCCAGAAAGGTGGGTTGCCTTCATTATATGCTGGATGGGGAGCCGTACTCTGCCGAAATGTTCCGCATTCTGTGATCAAGGTAAGGTTTGAAAATTTATGCAATGGAGTTGTCTTATGGTTTCAACTACTCATTGTTGATTTCAAGTGTTAGACTGTGTGATATAGTATTCGTTATTTCATATGCAGTTTTACACTTATGAAAGCCTGAAGCAGATTATGTTGCCATCATTCCAATGGAATGCTCAAGCTAATATAATAATGACGGTTTGTTGTTTACTCTCTGAAGAGCAAGAGCTTTAAGTTCTGTTCTTCCTCTAGGTCTCACTTTTTTGTCACTGCAGTTAATCTGTGGAGGCTTGGCTGGTTCCACGGCTTCGTTGTTTACAACTCCATTCGATGTTGTCAAGACAAGATTGCAAACCCAGGTAAGTTTTCCATTTCCTCTTTAATTTGCTTTTATTACTTTTACCCAGTAAGAGGCATGAAATGCTTCCAGTGTTTTAGATTTCTATCTTACTAAGGATCATAATTTTCTTTATCTTTCTTTTTTGAGTTTAGTGAATTAATGTTCTTAGTTTTCAGTTTTGAATTTGATTAATGAGAATATGCCTCATAGAAATGGATCTAATCTAACAAAATCACCATTACAGATTCCTGGATGTATGACCAAGCATAGTGGTGTACTCGGTACTCTCAATGAAATATGGAAGAATGAAGGGTTGAATGGTATCTATAGGTGAGTTATATCCTGGAGAAATTTTAACTCATTAGTTGCATCATGTCTTTACTTTTACTGCATAATTTTTTTCTGTCTGCAGATTTTTTTTATTAATTTTTCATGCTGAGTTGCTGAATGTCTTTCATCTTGTTCTTTGTTCTTTCTGGGCAGAAGTCTTATTGAACTTAATTACTACACTGCACACGACTTTTACTCTGTTAAAATGAAGCTTATACAAGCCCTTTTGATTGATCATTTCATTCTTGTGGAGATAGTTCGTCATTCCAAAAATATAGAACCGCCTTATTGAACAGCTACTGCCCTTTCGAATTTCTTGATATTCAGTTTGTTACCAATAAAGAAGAACTAAATGCAATCATTTCATTTAAATTTAATGCCCAACATAGATGTGACTCGTGTAATCTCCGATCGTGGATTCTCCAGGAAAGATTTGGTTTGTGTGATTTTAAGGTACTCAGAGTTTTAGGTCTTGATTTGACGAGCCATGTTTTGTTTCCTTTTATTAGGGGCTTGACTCCGAGACTAGTGATGTACATGATTCAAGGAGCACTTTTCTTCGCCTCCTATGAGTCCTTCAAGAATCTGTTATCTCTGGACTTGCCCAGACTTTTGAGTGCTCACAAATTCGAGCACGAAAAGAAAAATGAAGATGATCCAAATATATTACCTTCTTCTGTATCGGTCACTGCATAATTTTCATTGTTGAAGATGCAATTAAAATTGTATTTTAAATCATTAATTTTGATTTTTTTTTTCATAAAATATGAATATTTCCTTTTGATTGTAGCAATCATATGAGTGAAAATCGCAAAGATATATTCCCTTAGTCCTATTTTTTGATTTGATTAAATTTATTAGTGTCTTTTAGTCAAATCTGAATAGATAGAATATTAAGTACTTCTTCCATGATCACGGGTTTATTATGGAGACTAAAAAAATAAAGTAAAATATTGTGTTTTAAAAAATATGAATTAATAATTTTTTCATTTTTGGGATAGTGACCACCTCTAATGGAACGATTTAATAAAAAATGTGGCAACTTTACGATTTAATAAAAAATGTGGCAACTTTTAATAAGACATAAAATATTTTTTAAGGTTTCATGTATATTATATAAAAGTTTTCAACATTTTTTCATATGATATCTTGCTTTTACAAAGTCTAGGCAAATGGTAGATTTGCATACAAATTTCTAAACGAATGCACTTACTCCATTAACCACCTCGATAATTATATAATAGCATGTATTTTTGAATTAATTGTATTGTATATCTGCATCTTAATATTTAAATTACGTGGATTTGAGCCTTTTTTTGATAAACAAGCTTACAATTATATGATTCATGAATATTGAAAAAGAAGTATATTAATACAGAACCTCACTAATTTAGGGACTCAATTTCGAACCCAGTATTTATAGGGATGACAATTATATACTCGTGTGTACATGTTCTTAATGGATTGAATATGACATCAAATATTGATAATTCGAGTCACGTTCAATTATCCTCACTCTTACACAAGTTGGGTTCAAGGCAGATATTAGAGTAGCCCTTGAAACAACATCACATCATTATATATTATTTCTATACTTATTAACTAAAAATAAATGTTCATTTCATTAAATTAATTGTGTAGATTGGGTTGAACTTTATTAAATAATCCACATGTAATTTGTTCCATATTTAGTAACAATTATTGTTTCTTTATGTTATCTGATAATTCCAGCATCGTGAGTCGTGAAATATAATTAGGTGTTTATTTTAATTGTATCATTAAAATGATCACAATTAAATGTTTGTTTTGGTTGAGACATAAAAATTTATCACATGTCCAAGGCATGTGTCTACGACTGATGTGACTTGTCATTATTTTCATCTTCAAGTACAGATTCCGAATTTCTAATAGTAACGTCAAATAATAGAGACTTATCTATCTTACGTTAGTGAGCATAATATTTTAACTATTCATAATGTGGAGATAATAATTTTTTATAATTAAAATGATACCCCTTAGCCTCTAGCATGCCAAGTGATATCAATTTTTAAAGCCAGGAACAAACCTCACTTCCGTTAGGATTTTGATTGACACATCATTTGACTTGAAGGTCACCTTGTTCATGCCCTTTACTCTACAAGATTAGTCATTATCATGTCTGACTAATCCAAGATCACAGAGTTGGAGATCAGTGAATCACTCCTTCACGTGGGTCATATGAAATTTACAACCCAAGTCCATAATCCAAGCATCACTGTTTAGTCCATTTTTGTGTGCTATCTCGATTGGTAGTCATTTATTGATTTTTATATATTTTAGTTCGTCTTTACGCCGTTTTTGTTTCTATATTGTAGTTGGATGTAGGTGTGACTGAAATAAGTCAAAAGAAGCCAAATCGACAAAGAAATGAAGTCGAGGAAGGCGGTCGAGAGTTGTCTAGGAGGCCACAGACTAGAAGTGCGCGAGACAGAGCAGGAGCCGAGGTGAGGGCCAGCAGTCGCTGGACCCTCAGTGCCCGCTGGACGCAATGTGTTGGGCAAACAATATGTCCATCCCAACGATCTCTAGACGCGATTTTAGAACGTCGTTTAGGCTATTTAAACACCCGTGTTGTGGAGGTTCAAGAATAATAACTTAATTAGCACTACAAAAAAACATGCAACAGGCGACGGAACTGACGACGGATTAACAATCCGTCGTCAGGTCGCGACGGACTAACGACGGAAATCAACGAATAGTGCTAACGACGGACTGGCGACGGACTGGCGACCAAATTTTTAGCGCGAAAGTTGACGCCATATCTAGCGACGGACTTGACGACGGAATTGTCCGTCGTTATATTTATTTATTTATTTTTTAATTAAATTTAATACGGACGACGGACTGGTCTGTCGTCCAGTCCGTCGTCCCACCCTATAATACGAGACTTCTCCTCTTTCACAGAACAGAACACAAAATCACTCTTCCTCGGCGTATTCCCTCCCCCACCGGCGATTTCACTCCTCCACCGGCGAAAAGGTAAGTTTTCTACCCTATTTTCATCCCTATCACTCATTCTAATCAATTCCTCACCTATTTTTTCATTCCCCCCCCAAGCTTCTGCCGCCGCACTGCCGTCCCCCTATCACCGTCGACTGCCTACATTCTCCGGCCACCGATGGCCACTTCTTCTCCGGTGAGGTAATGCCCTTAATTTTGTAATTTGAGGTACAATTAGAATTTAATTTTGTGTTAATTTTAATTTTTGCCTAATTAGAGATTAATTTTTCCTAATTAGTGATTAATTTTGCCAAATTAGGGTTTAATTGAAATTATGATTTTGTTTTAGGGTTTATGCTTGATGTGTGATTAATTTTGCCAAATTAGGGTTTAATTGAAATTATGATTTAGTTTTAGGGTTTATGCTTGATGTGTGATGTAAATTAGGGTTTAGGGTTATTTAGTGATCATGATTATTTTATGGTTTAATTATTAAATAATTATAGTGATTATTTTTAATTTTGCCTAATTAGTAATGAAATGATTTGTAATTATATGTTTAAATTGTTAATTTTCTAATTTATGTAAATAGTTTCATTTAGTTAATTAGTTTAATTTAATTGGTTAATTATAGTTTAATTGTTAGATTATGTAATTTAATTAGTTTAGATTATTTAATTTGTTTAAATTGTTAATTATATGATTAATTAGTTGAATTAGTGTTGTAATTGTTTAAATTAGTTAATTTTATTGTTAATTATATATGTAATTAGTTTAGATTGTGAACTAGTATATGTCTACTTAATTAATTTAGTTGTTTAATTAGTTTAATTGTTTAAGTATTTTTTAATTTACTTAGTTTCAATTATTAATTAATACTATAGGTTTAATTTGGTTACTTAGTTTAATTTAAATTGTTTAATTTAGTTAATTAGTTTAGATTTAATTTGTTTTAGGACCCGTCGTTCGCCGCCTTCCTGACTGTTTCCTCCGCGTGCCCCCTCCCCAGTTCTTCCTCAGCCTTCCGGAGCCGCCTTCTGTCGCTCCCGTGCCGCCGCCTCCGGTGAAAGGTAATTGTTTAATTTAATTAGTTAATTAGGTTAACTTAATATGTTTACTTAATTGTTCAATTACTCTAACCAAATTGAATATTGAAATAATTTAGTGTTCAAATTGTTAATTAATATTAGTTAATTTGTTAATTGAGTGTTAGTTTAATTATATGTTTAATTAGGGTTTCTTGAATTACGCCTATCGCCTCCCGACTCCTCTCTCAGCCTTTCCGAGCCGCCTTCTGCTGCTCCGGCGATCTCTACTTCGGTGAAAGGTAATTAAATTATAATAATATACTTATTTAATTACTTAGGTTAATTAAATGTAAATAATTAGGTAATTAAATATATTTGGTTAGACGTAATAAATTGTTTAGGTCAAGTTTGTTTAAGATTATTAATTATCTTAATTTAGATTAATAGTTGTTGTATTTGACATTGGGATAGACATAATTAATTTCTTAAGAATCTTCTCCCTTTGGGATAGATTTTGATTATGTCTTAAGGATCGTCTCCCAATATGATCAGTAATTGTTCTACGAACCTCGTTGTATTTCGATTTACATGTTGTGATAATTTGATGAGATGCACGAGTTGTTGTTATGTTTTGATGATATATATTTATATGACATGCATGTTGGGATAGTTTGATGACCTTAGCTGACTTGGTTAGATTAGACACAATTACTTATGTAGTTTACATAATATCGGGGGTAAAAATCTTGATTGTAACATGTAACCCTTATTAATGACTGAAATGATCGTCATCTCCAAATGCGTAACATCAAACAATCTAAGCATCAGCATGTAATTCATAAATGCAAATCAATGACGTACAAAACATTTTAAACGTAAGGATATTCCCTCTCTCTATTAAAGTCCAAATAATTTACCAATACATTATCGCCCTTTATTCAACTCCAAATAATTCAATTTCTGTACTGAACTCCAAATGCTTCAACTTCTCTATTGAACTCCAAATGATTCAACTTCTCTATTCATCTCCAAATGATTCAGCTTCTCTATTCAACTCCAAATGATTCAACTTCTCTATTCAACTCCCAATGATTCAATTTCTCTATTCAACTTACATAAAACAATCTCCTTTCATTATCACAAAAACAATTTTCTTAATAAATGTGTAATTTAATTAATACAAAACTAATAGTCTTGCCAGATCCGTAACTAATTTTACTTTGTTTCCGTTTTCCAATACTACCTATTAATAATCAGGGTTATAAAAATGAGTCGAGATTGGATGTATCTGCGTTTACTTCCAAATGGGGGATTTAATCCACAATTCCTTGCTGGGCTTGAAGAGTTCTTAAGATTTGCAAGTAGTCAGCCTCAGTTAATGGATGGAGAAAAAATCAAGTGTCCGTGTGTGAAGTGTAAGAATATATACTTTAGAAGTACAAATGTTGTACAGCTTCATCTGGCTAAAAAGGGTTTCACACGGGGTTACGAGATCTGGAGGTTTCATGGGGAAAATGAAATACCTTCATATGCTCAAGAAACACGTGTCGACGTAGATGTAGAACCCGAAGAAGAGTACGGGACATACCACGCGATGGTTCATGATCTCGGGGGTCCCTCTTTCAACAACCCAGATGACACAGAGGAAGATCCAAACGCTACAGCAAAGTTGTTGTACGAGTTGTTGGACGCTGCCGATCAAGAGTTATACCATGGGTGTAAGAACCACACTCAGTTGTCTTTTGTGGCTCGTCTGATGACTTTGAAGGCCCGTTCTGGGATGCCACAAAAATATTTCAACGAGTTGTGTGTGTTATTGAATGAGGCATTCCCAGATCACCACAAAGTGCCCATGAATTACTACAGCACACAGAAATTGCTACGGGCAATGGGTTTACCTGTAGAAAAGATAGATTCGTGTAGGAATCATTGCATGATCTATTGGGAGGGGGATTCCCATCTTGTGAATTGCAAATTTTGCAATGAAAGCCGATACAAAGATAGGAGTCGGGGACGTAAATAAGTGTCCTTTAAGAAGATGTACTACTTCCCTTTAATACCTCGTTTACAAAGTTTGTATGCATCTAAAGCTACGGCCGGCGACATGATCTGGCATTCAACCTCAGCTGATGATGGTGTTATGCATCATCCTGCAGATTCGCCGGTGTGGAAGCACTTTAATGTGACTTACCCGGGTTTTGCAGCGGAGCCACGGAATATACGATTAGGACTGTCAACAGATGGTTTTCAACCATACGGGCAATCGGGACAACAGTACTCATCCTGGCCTGTTATCCTTACTCCTTACAACTTACCTCCGTGGTTGTGCATGAAAGAACAACACATGTTTCTCACAGTGCTTGTTCCTGGTCCACAAAATCCAAAAGATAAGATAGATGTTTACCTACAACCACTTATATCTGAACTCAATCAATTGTGGACAGTCGGTGCCCATACTTATGACGTTTCAAGAAGATAAAACTTTCAGATGTACGCAGCATTGATGTGGACCATTAGTGATTTTCCGGCGTACTCGATGTTGTCTGGTTGGAGTACAGCCGGAAGATTAGCTTGTCCTCGATGCATGGAACAAACAGAAGCATTCTCCTTAACACATAGCCGGAAGCAGTCATGGTTTGATACACATCGCAAGTTCCTACCTTACGATCACCAGTTCAGGAGGAATAGGAGGGCATTTAGAAAGAATAAGATTGTTGCAGATGATCCTCCGGAGAGGAGATCAGGGGAAGAGATACTTTATCAGATTGAAGATTTGGGACTAGTAAAGGTAACCGAAGATTATGATGATAATAACAAGCGCATCTTAAGACAAGTTACCACTGGATGGCGGAAAAAGAGCATCTTTTGGGACCTTCCGTATTGGAGTTCTCTGCTCATTCGACACAATTTAGATGTTATGCATATTGAAAAGAATTTGTTTGACAACATTTTCAATACTGTTATGAATGTCCAAGGCAAGACAAAAGACACGGCAAAGTCGAGGGAGGAACTCAACCTCTATTGTCATAGACCCCAGCTGATGCGTGACCAGTATACTAATAAATAGCCTAAGGCATGCTATACACTTGACAAAAAGGAGAAAAAAGTCTTGTGTGAGTGGGTGAAAACCCTTAAGTTTCCTGACGGTTACGTCTCAAATATGGGTAGATGTGTAGACAGGGGCGGATCTACTCTTGGTTTGCACCGGGCTTCAGCCCAGTGCAAGTCCAAAATTTTTAGTGTTATATATGTATATTTTTAAGGTCCAATATAATATTAGCCCACCCCAAAATTTTTATGCATGTATAAAATATAGTGTTAAGAAAAATTTTATTTTTCAGCCCACCCCAAATGCAAATCCTGGATCCGCCCCTGTGTGTAGACATGAGTAAACTTAAGATGTTTGGGATGAAGAGCCACGACTGTCACGTTTTCATGCAGCGCATACTACCCATTGCATTTCGAGAACTACTCCCACAAGCTGTTTGGAAGTCCATAACTGAGTTGTGTCTATTCTTTCGTGATTTGACATCACGAAACATAAAGAGTGACGACATGGAGACACTTAACAATAACATCCCACTGATTTTTTGTAAACTTGAACGAATATTTCCACCAAGCTTCTTCGACTCAATGGAACATTTGCCTATCCATCTAGCTGACGAGGCAAGAGATGGAGGACCTGTCCAATATCGATGGATGTACCCATTTGAGAGGTACTTGATCAAACTGAATCAATTGTGTTTAATGTTTTCTCAATTTTAACTATTGTTTCATGCTTTCTAAATGAATCCTTGCAATACAGATATTTAAGAAAGCTGAAAAATAATGTGAAGAACAAATCAAGCGTTGAGGGATCGATATGTAATGCATACTTAGTGGAGGAAGCCACTGCTTTCTGTTCCTATTATTTTGAGGATCATGTCAGTACGAAACATAGAGAGGTGCCTCGCAACTACGTTGGAGGATGTTCGACTAGTGGGGTAGAAGATCAATCAGACTTGCCTTCTGTATTCAAACTTGCTGGAACTGGTTTTGGAAAGACAACGAAAAGATCGTTGGATCCAAGGGAATACAGAGCTGCGCATCTATATGTACTCCATAATTGCGTGGAGATCGATCCATATATCAAGTAATCTTTTACAAATCAAATTATACGACTATTTAATTTAATGCAATGTGTGGTTTTTATAAACTAATATGTACTTTTCTATGAAGGGAATACGAATCACATCTCAGACACTCAAATCCATGGATAACTGACATGGACATTGACAAGAAAATGTCTACAGAATTTCCTGAATGGTTTTGCTCCTATGTGAGTCAAATTTTCAGTAAACTACTTTAAATTATTTAATTAAGTACTATATAAGGGACATACAACTCCATAACTTGATAAGTATAAACTTGTGTGTGATGTAGGTACAAAATTGTGTAACTGATCCTGTTATGTGGGACATTGGACGTGGACCTTCACCAATGATTACATCATATCATGGTTATTTGGTGAATGGTTACAAATTTCACACGATATCACATGGAACTCACAAAGCAACTATGAGTAGTGGTGTGTGCATAAAAGCGGGTAACTATGGGGACTCGAGTCAGACGGATTTTTATGGACAATTAGTCGAAGTGTGCGAGCTCACATACCCAGGATTACACAATAAGAAGGTCGTTCTCTTCAAGTGTGACTGGTTTGATACCTCTCGGCCGGTACAAGGGTTGATACACAGTTCAAATTAGTGTCTGTAAATCATACGCGCAGACTTAGAAAATATGAACCATTTGTATTAGCCATTCAAGCTACACAAGTGTATTACTGTTCATATCCGAGTATGAACCAACAGTGTAGAGAATGGTGGGAAGCTTGTTCTATAAAGGCAAGGGCCACTATCGATGAGTCTCGAGCGGATGTGTCTACGTTGGAGTCACCGTTTCAGGAGGATGATGACGCTCATGTGGTAACTACTGTTGATGTAGTTGATATTACATCAGTTCACCGAGACGGTGAACATGTAGAAATTGAAGATGATGATGACCACGTGGACTCTGATAATGTCCTCGAAACAGAAGAAGAAGATGACGAGGATGATGAATATCAAGAGGATGAAGCTTCAGATGACGAAGAAGAAGATGAGGAGGATGATTATGAAGATGAGGATGAGGAAGATGAAAATGATAACGATGAAGAGGACGAAGATTAACACTTGGTGTAGAAAACTTAACACATTCAAATATTACATTATTAATTATAAATTTAACTTGTAATTATATGTTCAATATAAAACTTTTACGTATACGTGATATGTCTATCATGAATCTTATTTATCTATTTATTTTCAACATAATAGATGTCTTACAGTCGGCGAGAGGATGTGGGGACTCCTCGTGGTAGGGGTTCACGCCGATCACAGCTCTCCCTTGGACGGGGTAGTTCCCCGGGCTCATCGTCTGGATATGAGTCCGGTACCGGCGGTCTGAGCCACCATATTGGTGGCATACACATAGGCGGTCCGTCTTCTGGCTTTGACACTGATGGTCAGAGAGAGCGTAGACCCATAGGTGACTTTGTTCTCTCTGTGAGTGAGCTGGGGTACGTAAATGCAATCACATCTTCAATTTTGACAATTACTTAATTAGTTATTCAAAAATCTAACATAAATCAATCTAAAATTACTTATGCAGGGGATTTTACCCGCATGCCGACCCGGCAGATTACATTTGGGAACTATTTAAGATAGTTCCCAACCCGACTGGCTACAGTTGGAAGCTCACGCCTGAGGACGTGAGACAACGATATTGGGAGGAGTTTAAGGTTCGAAAATTTACTAAAACTTTCAAATTAATTCTTAATTATAACTTATAACTACAATTTCTAACATACATTTTCAATGCTAGAAAAAATTTACTTGGGAACCGGCACTCGATGCCAAGATTCGGGAGTTATGGTATGATAAGATCCGGGAGAGATATAAGGATTATATCTGCGGGATCAAGAGGAGGAGGAATGATCCGCCACCCAGAGGTGGGAAGCCTGGGTGGTGGACTGATGATGTGTGGATGGGTTGGCTCGCTTACTGGTCCCGGGATGATGTTGTGGCCAAATCCTAGGAAGCGAGGCGCAACCGGTTGTCTGAGCCTCAGGGACCGGGTACTGGTCCTATCAAGCATAGGGGAGGGTCCAAGTCGGTCATGCAACGAGCTGAGGAAAAGGTAATAATATAATTTAAATAATAATTATAATTATGTGGTACAATTTTAATTCATATACACATGTTTCAATGACACAACTCCATTGTGATTTGATGCATAGGGTCGTGAGAGGGGAGTAGCTCCGATTTCGTGCATGTTCGACTCCTTTCTGGACGAGCATCGATATGCGGACGGGACATACACCGATCCGAAATCTGCGGCGATAGCGGTAAGTTTTAATTTAAATCTAATATATATATATGTATTAGATTTTCAATATTTATAATATGTATACTAACAAATGTTCATTTCTCGTTTACATGCATGCAGACTGAGGTGTTTCGCCGTGCTGATGAGGAGCGGGCCCAGCTACCCGAGGGGGACCACGATGCCATCGACATCAACGAGCTGTATCTGGAGGTTCTTGGCGGCCCGGACAAGAAGAAGAGGATGTTCGGCACGGGAGGCGCGGCGAAGGCCTTGAGAGCATCCAGATTCGGGGGATCCTCGTCCACATCACGCGCATCCAGAGACGAGGTTGAGGAGCTGCGGCGCCGAGTCGAGGAGCAGGATCGCGAACGCCGTGAGTACCTTGCTGAGCAGCAGAGATTGGCTGAGCAGATGGCGCTCATGCAGTCTCAGTATGCCGAGATGATGCGCTGGATGCAGTCTCAGCAGGGAGGAGGTAGTGCACCCTTCTTTCCCTCTTATCAGCCTCCCCCGTCTGATGCCCCTCCCCAGTTTCCTCCTGATGATGATTATGATTCCTAGATGCTACTGATACACTTTACTATTTTTTTATTTTATGGTTTGTCGTGGGATGTAGCTGATACAATTAATTATTTTATTCATTATATGAAATCCGCGTTCATTTTGAATTTCATTTGATTGGTTCAATTTTAAATTATTGTTCAATGTTGGATTATATTTGTATTGTTTGTTATGATACGTTTTAGGTAATGAATAATAAAAAAACAAAATTAATTATTAAAATTAAAAAAATATATATACCTGGCGACGGACTGCAGTCCGTCGCTAGGTCAACGGTCGATACTACCTGGCGACGGACTGCAGTCCGTCGCCACTAACGACGGATTTAATCCGTCGTTAGCTCTCCGGTGCCGTCGACGGCCACCGGGAGACCTCGACGACGGATTTACAGTCCGTCGTCCCTAACGACGGACTGTATTTTTCGTCTTTCGATGGGCTAACGACGAACGAAATACAGACGGAAAAAATCCGTCGCTGGTCCGTCGCTAGCCTCCCGGGACGACGGATTTCTTCTCCTAACGACGGATTTTTCCGTCACCAGAAGCCCTTTTTTTTGTAGTGTAGTTGTACGCTTACATGTTTATACTTATTTAATATTTGAAGTAATAAACAAATTTTGATATATAGTTGCACTTAATATAGCTACTATGTGACTTTGATTATGGAGGTAAACAAGTTATGAGTATATCGACCTAACTATAACCTTTTTTCTTTCATAAAAAGATTTTTAATTGACTGAATCAAAATTTATTTTCACCGTAGTATTAAATTACATATTCAAATCATGTAATTTTCTAAGACTTTAGGTAGATTTTTATTTCCATATTATTGATTAATGTATTATGGATTATTCAAAATCTTTTAAAACAATCTGAGTGTAAATTAAAATTTAATTTAAACCTAAGTTTGATTAAGTGTGCATAAATATATAACTGCTTTACCAAAATAATATTTAATCAACTATATTAAAAAAGATATAGTGGAAAATGACCTAATGTCTTGAGACATAATATCAATTTTAAAATTTAATTTACAAATGTAACTTTAGAGGATAATCCAATAAAAGCAATCTATAATCCGGTAAATGATTATTAAACTCTCCGATCATCATATTCAAGATCTTTCGGTACATTTAGTCTAAAAATTGATACTTAAAAAAATTTATGGTGAAATAATCAAAGCTAAAAGTTAATTGATTTTGTTAAAATGTAAATTATATACAAAAATAATATATATTAAATTTGAATTGTCCACAATTGCAGATTAAATTAAAGCATATAACATGGAACTTAAAAAAATAAATTAAATAACAAATAGTTTTTCTTACTAAATATTCCTTCTTTTTTTTAAAAATCTTTTGAGTTTTATATGGATCTCCAGTTTATGATATTTTATTTTAATAAGAGTTAATTATACAAACTAGCCAAAGAAGATAGTAAAAGACAAATAATAGCCACAAATATAATACTATTTAAATTTTAGCCATTTTGAATGTGAATTATCATAATTACCCTTCTACTTAAATTTAATTGTATGAATGGTACGAATGGTATGAAAGGTATGAATGATATTCATTCATACGATTCATATGTACATACAATTTAATAAAATTAAGTATCACGTATGAATGGTATGATCGATACGATTCATACGTACATATAGTTTAATAAAATTAAGTATCACATATGAATGGTACGATTCGATACAATTCATACTCAAAAATGTAAAATATAATTACAAGGGTATTTTAGTACAAGAAATTTATAAATGGCTAGAATTTAACTATTATTATATTGGTGGCTATTATTTATCCTTTACTATATTTTTTGGCTTATTTTATATTATCACTCTTTTAATAACAATATTATCAATTAATGGAGAAAATTAATCATTCATGATACGCTATTAATTACACTATATAAACCCTCACCATATATTTAATACATAAGGACCACTTCATAGTTGACATAAATTAATGTGTTCACGTCATTCCACATCAGCATATAAGTTATTATAATTTTTATTTTTATTAATTTTATTCTTATTCTTATTATTTTGATATTTTATTTACGAGACATGTCACATAATTCGCGAGCGCATTCACCTTGCCATTTGTAGACGGATGATCATTTTTCTAAGAGGAGGTAGTATATATTATGTATAATACTTATATTATTATATACATTTCATTTTTCGTTGAAAAAAATATAGTTAATCCGTTAATATACACTTTTTTATTGGAGGGGAATTTGAAGAACAATTTAGGAAAATGCTAGTTTAATTATCTAATTATATTAATGTAAATTTCAAAATCTTAATCCACTTAAAAGAGTATCATAGCTTACTGTACGACTGTATCTTATAACATCAATCAAAACTCAATTTAAAATATTTCTATAAACAAAGCATAATGGTAATTAAGTAATATGCAAAATTTTACCTTGTCCGAGTGAACTGTATTTTTAGGCCTGAAAGTAGGTCTTCTTCTTCCTCGCTTTCTGAGTGCATGTCGTTAAGAAGAAGCTTTTTCTAATTTTAGAGGACGAAAAGGTAATCTATCGTGTATGTTTTTTCCGAACTTCTTTACTCTTTTATTGTTGGGAAATATTTATAAGGGTTTTGATTCATATTCCAAAATCTCCTCTGAAAGATGTAATAAGCCAAAACTGAAGTTTAGTCTTATTTTAGAACTCGCTTGTTAGGGAGTTCAGTTTACAGGTACAATCTGAAGGTACAAGACTAAAGACTCAAGCAAGTAACTGAAGTTCTCTCTAGAACTCAGTTTATATCCCAAAACTGAAGGATCATGCCTTGAAGTATGGCCTGAAGTTTTGAAGTTGAAGTCAGCGTGAAGCAAAGGTTCATTGCCACTAAAGTTCTCTCTAAAGATCTGCACCTGAAATCCAGTCTGAAGCTAATCACTGAGTTCCATACTACTCTATAGGAGTTACCACTTTGGGAAAAGATCTCAATAAGTGAAACTCAATCTTGTTGCAGACACCAAAAATGGCAATAAGGACCACGACTCCAATGGGAAGAATTCAAAGGTGCTCTATCTCACAACGGTCACATTTTATGAGAGACCTATATATATCCCGCTGCTTCAAATGCTTCAAGACACCGGTTACTCTGCATTCAAACTCTCAATCGCTATTCCGCTCTCAACTTCCATAGCTCTCAAGCCCTCAAGTTCAAGAACACTCAAAGCCTTCAGATTTCAGTTTTATCGGTGTTCTTTGTAGCGAATCAGTTTGTAACCGAAGAATAACTCTAGTTTAGATTAAGTTCGATGCTAGAAGTGATCAGACTTTACTGTCCATCTAATCCTTTAGGATTGATCACTATAAGACAAATCTCCATTTACTTGGAAACCCTCGACTAATATCGAGTACACGTGGACGTAGGAGTTTTTATCTCCGAACCACGCAAACCAAACCCTTGTGTCTTCGCTATTTACATTCAGTATTTGCTCTCTAACTATATATTGCATATTGAATACTGATTAAAAGAAAAGTGAACTTAAAGCATTAAGTTTTCTGAACAAACGAGTAAGCTTTAAAACCACCACTTCCGCACGTACACTTAAGATATTGGTCCATCAGTCCAACACTAAGTGTAGACTGAAGGATTGCTATCTAAAGTAATTAACTCTAACTGAACTTCCTCCCTTCAGTTTAAGGAGTCCACTGACAAGCTTTTAATTTGAAAATTCGAAACTGAGTGTATTCCCCCCCCCCCCCCAATACACTCAATATACTCTTTCGGGACCAACAAGTGGTATCGGAGCAGTGTGTTTAACTACCGCTGTTTCTAGAACCCAAGGTTTTTAAACTGATCTTTCAGAAAACCATATTTGTTCACTTGCATTCTCTAATATCTACAATAAAGAATACTCTCAGGTTACCAATGTTTTCAGTAGAAGACTATGATTACTGGAAATATAGAGTGTCTTCTTTCCTGAAGGCACATCATGTCATGATGTGGCAAGTAATCACTACTAGTCCAATCAAAATCATGAAGACATTTCCTCAAGAAACAACTGGCGTAAGAGAGTCAGGCCCTAAGTTTAAGCCACTCAATGAGTACACTGCCGATGAAAGGAAGATAGGTGGCTTGAATGACTATGCCAAGCACATCATTTCAGGCACACTGGAGAGGCCAATGCTTGTGCATATCCAACACTGTGAAACTGCAAGAGAGATGTGAGAAACTCTCGAGCCAATGTGTGCAGGTTCTGAGGAAATCAAAGAAAATAAACTTACCCTTGAATGTCAAAAATATGATGCTTTCTTGCAGATACCAGGTAAATCCATCAGTGAGGTGAAACTTAGGTTTATGCAAATACTTACAGCTGTCAGGGCACTAAAACCTGACAAGTACACTCAAAGGGAAATTAACCTAAAGATTGTATGGTGTCTTTGACGTGAAGACTGGCTGCCATACCAAATCCAAATCAATGAGCGTCCAGATTTCAACATGCTCACAACTGCTGCCATCTTCAGCATACTAAAGATTCACGAGACAAGACATAAGATATTGGACAACACAAATCCAATCATTAGAGATGCAATACCAGTTTCAACTTCACAAGACATTGTCGCCTTCAAGGCAGACAGAAGCCCAGCCAAAGAGACAAAGCCTGAAGGGCTAGATCTCGAAGGTACGACTAAGGCTGAACTGATGGAATAATATGTTCTAATGGCCAAACATTTTGAATGTGAAAATTTAAGAAGTGGCCGTTTCAAGAAAATGTACAGAGAAAATCGTACAAGAAGGGCACCACCACAGTCCACCGAAACATCCACCTCTACTCAGGAAAGGACTGCCTCTCAGTCCAAACCTGAAAAATAATATAGCAAAGGAGTTTGCTATGAGTGTGGAGCTTCAGATCAATTCAAACCTGACTGTCCCAACCTCAGTAAGATGGAAATGGATGAACTCAGACTACGAAGAGATCAAAGAAATGCAGAAAGGAAGGCAATGCTTGTTGAAGATGATCCAGATCAAATCAACACCCCCTCCAAATCACCATATGAGAAGCACTTCTCAGATTCTTTAGACGATGAAGATCTTGGTCTTTATGCTACTGAAGAAGAGGAGTCCACAAAAGTCTTCTGCTTGATGGGCAACTTAGGAGAATTCATTCCTCAGGTAATTTATGCTCATGTTATGCCTGAAGGCTATGTTGACCCCAAGACTAAATTTTCAACTTCATATGTATCCATTCCATCATCCATAACTGAAATGCATACTGAAGATCTATCCAAGACTGAAGTCATTTCAGTTGAGGATAATGATAATGAGAAAACTGAGGCAAGTGTCTCAATTGAAGAATATGAAGTACTAGCTGAAGATTTTCGTAATCTTCAAGCTATTTTTCTTCTAATCAAGGATGAAAATGACAACCTAACTTCTAAGTTGGCTAAACGACCAGAGAACTTGATACAAACATTACCTAATAACATCCAAAAGGATGAACTGGTTGAACGAGTTTGCAAAGAACTCAATGAGAAGACAATTGAGATTTAAGAACAAGAACATATTATCTTGAATCTGAAAAAGGATCTTGATACAAAGATTGAAGAAATCATGTTCCAAAGGTCTCAATTCAAGGAATTGAGTGACAAGAATGACCTTCTATCTAAAAGGATAGAATATTATAAGATGAAGGTCGAAACTTGGACCAAATCTGGATACACAAATCATATGTTGAGTGAATCTCAACGACCTCAAGGCGAAGGCCTTGGTTTCAATCAGGATAAGGCAACCGTGCCTTGTATGACTGTGCCTAAACCATCATTTTCAATTATATCCTTTGTGCAAGGACCTAATCATGATAATGAGGAAATGATTGCCACTGAAAATCTCAAGGCTACTGAAAAGGTTTCTAAATCCCAAAGGAAGAAGCCAATGACTAAAAAACAACCTAAACTGAAAGTTAACAAGGTTATCACTCATCTTGATGTGAAAGCCACACTTGAAAAGGCTAAGGCAAAGAAAATTGCCACTAAGGAACCAAAACAAGCTTTTAGGAAGCTTACCTCTCCTAAAAGCAACACACGAACTGATAGACAGACTTTCAGAAAGCAGAATGCTTTTGAAAATCGAAATGTTTACAAGAACCATAAGAACCAAGGACATGAGAAAAGTGCTACTGAAAAGCATGCTACTAGAAGACAAGTTCAGTCTACTGAACAAAACACCCATCAGAGAAATTACAAGGGTCAAAGTTCTAGATCAAAGTGCTCATACTGTACTTGTTCTTCAAGTGGATCAAGTCCACGAAGCTACATTTCACATAGCACTCGATCATAACATTGGGATTCGTCACCAATGTCACTAAGTATAGAAATGAACAAAAGAATTCATCACCTAGTTCATACTCAAATGGTTCAAGGTAATATAACGCTCGCTTAACTCCACCAGTTCAATCTCAAAGACCAAATAGGTCAGTAAACACTGAGAAGTGATGGAACAAAGCTCCCTCCAAGCCTGAAGTAAGCAAGAAGTATGTTCCAAAGAAGAAACAGGTCAACCCTGAAAGGAAAACTGACAATGTTGACCTTCAGGGGAGACAAAATAAATTTGCATCCAACACACGCATCATAAGACAAATCTGGGTGCCAAAGCATAACATGCATACTGAATCTGGGTCTAGTTCTCAACTGGATCCTAAGACTCAGTAATTGCAGGATCAAGGACCAAGGAGAGATGCACAAAAGGAGCATTCAAGCTGGATCATAGACAGTGGATGCTCAAGGCACATGACATTTCAAAAAGAAGCTCTCTCCAACTATAGTGAGAAAGATGGTCCTCAGGTAACCTTTGGTGATAACTCAAAATGTTTCACTAAAGGGTATAGTACTCTCAATATAGGGAATGTTTCAATAGCAAATGTTTCTTATGTTTCTGGCTTGAAGCACAATCTACTCTCAGTGAGTCAATTGTGTGATAAAGGTTTTAATGTTGTATTTAGTTCTGAAGAATGTAGGATTAACAAGCTCACTGATGAGACCACAGTTATGAAAGGACTCAGGGTGGGAATGTTTATGCAACTGACTGGAAAGCCTCCTCCCCTGAAACATGTCTGGTCTTAAAGAGCACTCAGAACAAAGCTGGTTATGGCACAAGAGACTTAGTCACCTGAATTTCAAAGTATCAACACTTTCAAGACGTAGTCTAGTTCGTGGATTGCCTAACCTGATCTTCGACAAATACCACATTTGCGGAGCTTGCCAAAGTGGAAAGCAAATCAAAGCTTTATTCAAGACCAAAGAAGCACCATCCACTGAGAAGATTCTTCAACTCTTACACATGGACCTATTTGGGCCCGTGACTCCACTCAGTACAAATGGTAGGAAATATTGTCTTGTCATTACTGATGATTTCTCTCGTTATACTTGGACAGTATTTCTCTATCACAAGAATGAAACAATAGAGCGCATACCAGCCCTATTCACCAAACTGAAGAATCAGAAGTCAACCAATGTTATCACCATACGCACTGATCGAGGAACTGAGTTTCTCAATGCAAAGATTTCAAAATTTTGTGCACAAATGGGGATAGAACATCAGACTTCACTTGCAAGAACTCCACAACAAAATGGCGTTGCAAAAAGGAGGAATAGGCCACTGAAGGAAGCTGCAAGAACTATACTAAATAGTTCAAGAATTCCAAAGAAATTTTGGGCTGAAGCAATCAACACAGCTTGCTACACTCAGAACAGATCACTCCTGACCACACGCCAAGGCAAAACTCCATATGAATTATGGAATGACAGGAAGCCTACTCTTAAATACTTTCGTGCTTTTGGTTGCAAGTGTTATATTCACAATAATGGCAAAGTTCAATTAAAAACTTTTGATGGCAAAGCTGACCCACGATTTTTCCTTGGTTACTCAGAGGAGATTGTTGCTTATAGAGTTTTTAATAAGCGTAGCCTTATAGTGGAGGTAACACCTCATGTTATATTTGATGAATCTATTTTTGAGTACAGGTTAAAGGATCAACTAGCTTGTATAATTCCTTGTCTACCATGGATTGCAGTTCATACTCCGCCTCTGACCAGAGGTGACAGTCCTTGTCGTGTACTCTCTCTTTGTAGTTCCAATGATCCAATTCATCTAGGTCTGAGACTGAGTCAGATGTCTCTCTCACTCCAATGAATCGGTCGGGTTGACGAACAACCCTCCCACTACGATGAGGCTCCACTCCAGGTGGTACAAGTGTTTGAGTTGGTGTTGTTGCAAGTTGTGTTTCTTGTTAATTTGGACAAGCTATGGTTCTCATTTCCTCAAGAACTATCTTACTTCTGGCCTTATGGTTGTTCACAAAGTCTTCTTCTAGAAATCGAGCTGGGTGGTGATCACGTCCTTTCGATCTCTAAGACTATAAAACTCTCACTTTTTCGTCTCTCTAGGATAACCCACGAGCAGACACAAGTCAGTACGAGGTGTCAATTTATCGCCATCATTTTCTAGCACATGTGCTAGATAACCCCACACCTTCAGATGTCTTAGAATGGGTTGGCGCCCGATCCACAACTCAATCGGTGTCTTAGAGACCGACTTGGATGCTACCAAGTACAATGTGTAAACTATTATCTCTAGGACATATCCCCAAAAATGAAAGGGGTAATAGGTAAAATTACCCAATTTTAAAAAGTAAAGATAAAAAATACCCACTTAAAAATATAAGATAAAAACTACCCATTTTTCACGATAATATGAGGAATTTCCTCATGTGCTCATGTTATTTTCATGATAACATGAGGAATTTCCTCACGTGCTCATGTTATTCAAACTATTTTGTGAAATGAAATACATGAGCACATGATGAATTTCCTCATGTGCTCATGTAAAGGGTAATTTTTATCTTTTATTTTTAGGTGTGTATTTTTTATCTTTTACTTATTAAAATGAGTATTTTAGCTTTTGCCCCAAAACAAAATAGGCAACTCTGCATAACTTATCATAGATTTCACTATCTCCATAAGCGTTCTATTCCGTCTTTCTGCTACACCATTTTGCTGGGGTATACCCAATGCAGTTAACTGGGATTTAATCCGTGCTTCCGAAAAATGGTTCAAAAATTCAGCACTGAGGTATTCGCTTCTTGTAATATCCCGTCTTTTGATCCTAAATAAAATTTTCGACGCTTTGAAATTCTCTAATTTCGCGTACTTGGATTAAATTACGAGACCAACATTTTTATAACAGTTTGAGGATAACGAGCGTTTCAGTAATTTAATAGTTAATATCATCATTTAACCGGATGTCATTCACAAGGATGTCCATTGAGGATGATTAATGCCTAATATGATTAGTGCCATTATTAGTATTAAGTTAGTACAAATAATTAATTGTTAAAATGAGAAGTATGATAAGTACTAATTATTGGGGTTTATTTAAGTATGTAAATTAAGGAAATTGTAACAGTGGGCCATGAACATGGAATACTATCGAGGCCTATTTATATTGGGCCTAAGAAATTAGACTACCAAATGGGTTGTATGTGCTACCAAATTTTAGTTGCCCATCCTTTTATGGGTTACCAAACGGGCCCAAAAGAAAATAAAGATGTGATACATATGTAAATATGCGTAAAACATATAATATACATACGTAAGACACAATGATGATTAGAATGTATTAGGAATGAGCGTGCAAACGGTTGAGATTCCCCATAATCCCCATAATCAGATTCTAAGCAAGACATTAGCGTGTAACGACAGTAGTAAGTAAGCAGTCTGCCCCTACTAATCCTAGCTGCACAGTGACTCTTCAAGTCTTTCCCCAATCGCCATGCCTGCAAATCCAAGATATTAAGTAAATCAGATTTGTAAAGAATAGGGTTTTTAAACCTCTATATAAAGGGGAAGAACTAAGCTTAAATCCACATCCAAATATCAATTGCACCGAAACGCTGCCGAATTTAGAACTCGAAGAAAAACCAGGAGAAGTGCAGTAACAGCAGTGGTGTTGCGCGAAAGAGAATATAGAGACAGCTTGAGGTAAGAATTTGAAGCTCTAGCATTATACGTTCATGCTTCTAAAACTAGATTTAGGAATGGATTATGCATGCAAAACAGCTTTAGAATGAACCTAGCATGCTTCGAACTTAAGAACTGCACTTTAAATTTAGCATGCTTGAACTATGAATTTAGGCGCTGCATTTGAACTTAGAAAAACAGAAAGAAAATATACGCTTAAGTCTTAGGTGAATGTTGTTATGCAACTCTTTCTAATCTGTAACATACATAACCAAAGGAGAACAAGAAGATTTACCTAATAAATAAGGAAGAGGTAGTGCACGGCTGTTGCACCAGCCGTGAGCTTCCTCGAAGCAGCCTTGGACCACTTCGGACGAGCTCCGAGCAACTTCGGGCAGCTCCGAACTACCTCGGACGAGTTCCGAACTACTTCAAGCCGCCTCAAACCAACCCCGAACCAATCCAGAATACACCAACCCAAAACAAGAAAATAATATCTTGACTCCTAGCTAAAGCTTAAGTTAGTCGAAAGTAGGAGGAGAGAATTAAGGTACAATAAAAGAATAAAAGGGCAAGAGCGAGAGGAGAGGCGGCTCGCTGAAGAGAGACAGCGAAGAGGGAGACAGCAAGAGAGGAAAGAAAGCAGATAGTGAAGAGAAGGTGAAACAGATAGTGAAAATAGAAGGCGAGAGGCAGACCGTGAGAACAGAAGGCACGAAGCAGATAGCGAAACCAGAAGGCGAGAGGCAGATCGTGAGAACAGAAGGCACGAAGCAGATAGCGAAACTAGAAGGCGAGAAGCAGATCGTGAGAACAGATAATGAGGTGGTGCATACTATCTGTTGGTGAAAACAGATAGTGACAAGCGGCGTGAACACTTTCTGTGGGGATGGAACAGATAGTGGGAGCGGGAACAGCTCGCTGCTGTCTTAGCGAAGAGCAGCTCGCTGCTGAGTGCTAGGGCAGATAGTGTGATGGAAACTACTACCTGTTAGAGACAGCGAGAGAAAGAGTGAGGGATGGACAGCGAAGGAGGGACAGCGAGTGGAGAGACAGCTCGCTGCCAAGAGACAGCGAGAGGAGGAACAGGAAGGACAGCTAGCTGCTGCGAGAGGAAGCAGCTAGCTGTGCGCGAGAGAGAAGAAGAGAACAGAGAGAGAGAGGGAGAAAGAGACAGCGAAGGAGAGAACAAAGGGAAGACAGCCAGCTGCTGCGAGAGAAGGCAGCTAGCTGCTGCAAAAGGAGAGAAAGAGCAAGAAAGAGACAGCTCGCTGTCGAGAGACAGCGAGAGGAGGGACAGCGAAGGAGAGACAGCTCGCTGTCGAGAGACAGAGAGAGAGGCAGCGAGAGAAAGACAGCGAGAGACAGCGAGAGAAGGGGGTAGAAATTTGTCTAAGTATGAATCCAGAGATAGTTAGTTATGGGCCAACTTAAAAGTTACTGGGCTTCACGATTAGATAAATTGGGCCAAGTCTAATTAGATAAATGATGGTCTAATTTATCCAGTGGGTTAAACCAATCTATGTTGCGGAATAAATGAATTATGTAGATGGATTAGGAATAATTCTATCAGATGGAATTTATCTAGTTATTTAAACCAAGCCCAAGGAGTAGAACATTAATTAATTTAGACAATTAAGTTATAATTGGTTCACTAGAATGTAATCTTCAGAATTAATTTAATTATGAATCATACTAGGATATATAATAGCTAAGTTATCTGAACCTATGAAAGACTTATAGATATTCTGAGTTATGAATCGAGATATTAATTTAGGAATATCTCTCGTACGTTACCCAATAAATATTTATTGAGTATAGTAGATCCTCAAACTATACAGTGACTTAGAAATCATCGAATGACTTATCTAGAAATACAGCTCCTAGACTCATGTACTAGTCGATCTTTAAGGATCGAGACTAAACACTCATGATAACCAAGGATAGTAATTCCTTGCACTTAGAATTTATTTGATATACGCGAATAATATATCTCACTCGAGATTCATATGAAAGGTTTCGACGAGAGGTCGGATCCGCATCACGAGAACAAGGCAAACACCAATCAAGACCATTCAAGTAGGCTTTTCTTACCCTATGAAAATATATGTGTGTATGCTTTCAAATGGAATGAGTTATTTTCAAAAGCACTGTCTTGCCATAAATGTTTTGATTTATGTATGATGCCTATCTGTTATATGCATAATCGAATTCGGGTCCCAGTACATTAGATATGCTACTCGGACTAGTGTACACAGGACCGTGAGTCATCTAGATGTTGACCGGTCGAGTGTCTGTGGGAAGTGGCCACTTCCCCGGCACATAGAAACTTCAGATATGGTTGAATACAAAGAACTAGGACTGTAGTCAAACTAGAATTTTTCTCAAGAAATGATTTCGTGAACATAGGTGCTTTAGAGACAAACTCCCTATGTTATATATGTATGAGTGCGATTTCGGCACGTGTCTACTGAGTACAAATTGTACTCAGCCCTGCATGTATTTCTAAACGTGCAGGATGAGAATGAAGAAGACGTGGGTGCTTTGTCGTGCTTTTGTCGGACTCCATAGTAGCTGACTCTTGGGGGTTCTGCGTGTCTTCATACACGTAGGACTTTATTATGCGATCCTGAAAGTTCCGCTGCTAGACTTTTTGTAGTAGATCTGAGGCTAAACTCTATATTCTGTTATGAAATGTAACGAGCTTATGACTCTGACTTCCCGATTTTACGGGTTTGGCCCTTATTTTATGTTATGAAATGAATAATTATCTTCTTCTCTTGTCAATTATTCATTTCGTTGGTCATGTTCCCGGCTTTATTAGAAATTAGTAGGAAGCGGGCGTGACACTTCTGCAATAAGAACGCAGACACTTGATAGTCTTTTTCTGATGATTCTCCACAAGTACCCTGAATTCCTTAAATTTTTGAAAAGAATCTAACTTGTGGTGCATCAAGTAGACATATCCATATTTCGAGTAATCATCAACGAAAGTGATGAAATACTACGTGCCACCTCTGGCCTGAGTCGACATTGGACCACAAATGTTGGAGTGAATGATATCCAACACATCTTGGGCTCTATTTCCTTTGACCTTGAAAGGTCTCTTGGTCATTTTATCTTCCAAGCAGGATTCACAAGTTGGGTATGGCTCATCTTGGAGTTTATCCAAAGGCCCGTGTACCACTAACTATTGAATCCTTCTAAGGTTAATATGTCCAAGCCTTAAGTACCATAGATATGTATCATTCAACAAAAGACAAGAAGATTTTGTCTTCTTTGAGTTAGTGGATAAGTTAAAAGTCGCACTTTGTTGCTTAGTTTGTGCAGATTTAGTATATAAGTTGTTTACCATCGTGCTTGTGCATACAACATAATTTCCATCTTGATAATTATATAATCATCAAAGGAAAATAAATATCTACTCTGGATCAGTTTAGAAATCGAAATTAAATTCTTTCTAAAACTGGTCATGAGCAAAACATCTCTCAATACTTGAACGGAAGAAGTGATCTTCAACTGCACATCTTCCACTGCAATGACCGCCACCTCGTAGCGTCGCCCAAAAGGATGAAAATCTCGCCTTCCTTAAGTAGTCTAGTTCACATGAATGCCTGCGAGTTGCAACAAACATGGTCTGTGGCTCTTGTATCTACTACCCAAGACTGGGCAGAACTAGCCATCAAACATGTTTCCACTACTAAGGCGTAAGATGTATCTCGACTCTTTCTCACTTCTCGCAACCCTAGACATTTTTAGTTTGTTTCCTCTTGGCAACCGAAGTTTCTCCTTCCCAGATGGTGTTTAGAGAATCTGGAGGACATTCTTGTCAAGAACAAACCTCTTGTCATTGTAGTCAGGACTTTGTCCAAATTATCAAAACAATCAATGTATATAGGACCGTCGAGTGTAATTAAAAAATGAGGTAAATGAGTTAAAAGTCATGCTTTAAAGAACAAAATTGAGAATAAATCAAATAATCCATCATAAATAACATGCTCAAATGCAGATAATCGAAAACCTTAAAAAAACGATCATGCATTGAACTTACTTTTTAAAATCAATCATGCAAGCCACGCAGTGTGATCGATTACACAATCAATTCTAATCGTTTTTACTTAGTCATGCAACTCAACAGTCAGAGGCCGTGCAATGCTGCTTTAACTGCCAAATTACACTTAAGCCATTCCCATGAGCCTAACACCAAAGAAATTAATCGACTTTAATAAGCCCACAGCGGATGGGTCATATTGCCATCAATTAAATTCTTACAACCATCTATGGAGAAGTCTTATCACGTGAACTGGTAAAATGTGATCCCGCATGGAATCAAAACAAATTACTTCACGAAAAGACCATCTCATGGAGACCATATATAATCTTAGCAAATTAAATTAATAAAATGCAATTACAATTATCGCTTAGTCATTTTTAACAAAAGGTTTTTAACATAGATAATCACATATTATTAAATGTCTAAAATCCAGATAAGATCTCCAATAAATTGACATATCAATTTAGACAGGTTACACATAATAAATAGCAAATAAAAGACACATTAAACAATTAGGCACATAATAAGGCAAATAATTACATAAATTATCCAAAATAGGATAAAAATTAACTAATTCCAAAAACTAAGGAATTTAAATTTGAATCCTCCATCTTCTTTGTCTTGTAGATGCCACTGGATACTGAAAACTAATTCCTAAGATTTAGAAAATTAAATTTTCAATGGATACCGAAAATTAATTCATATAATATAGGAAATCAAATCTCCTTTGAATTTCTGGAAATTAATTTCTAAAATTAAAAAAAATCAATTCTCCCTCGGATCTCGAGAATTATTTCTTTATCGATGAAGAAATCAAATTTCCATCGAATCTTGAAATTAATTCCTACATTATAAGAAATCAAATCTCATTCGAATTTGAAATTAATTCTTCAAATTAAAGAAATTGTTGGAAATAAATTCTTTATCTTATGAAAAAATCAAATTTCCATCGAATCTTGAAATTAATTCCTATGAAGTAGGAAAAAAAATCTCATCCGAATTTGAATTTAATTCTTCAAATTAAAGAAATTAAATTCCTTAGATTAAGGAAACTAATTCCTCAAACATAGGAAATAAATCCCTCAATTTGAGGAAACAAATTCCTCGTTTTAAGGAAACAAACTCCTTAAAATCCTCCTTCATCTGCAATTCGAATTTTGAATTTAACCGGACTAAAAAAAAATCCCAAAATTCAAAAAATTAACCTAGATCACGTTCGGACCTGCCTCGGGCCCGCCTCGACTGCAGCCGAAACTGCCAAGTGTTGTCGAGGGTTGAGGTACCACTGGCGCGTGCCTGCGCTAGTGCCCTGTGGCGCGCTGTGCCGCGCACCAGTGGCCTATCCCGCGTGCTAGTGGCCTGTGCCGCGCGCGCCCTGCGCCGGGGGGCCCCACGGCTCGCGCCACAGTCCTGTTCCTGCCTCCGTTTCTCTGCTTCGTTTTTCGTGCAGATTTATCTCCCACTCAAATTACATAATATATATGAAATTTACAGGGAAATATTCTAATGTACCAAATCTAACACGGCCAATCCCCGTGTGATTACATTAAAGACTCAAATTGGGCATCGAAAAACGAACAAACGAATAAAAGTCACGTAATATCATGATATAATGCTAAAAATTAAATCTAACATCCCTAATATCAAATTATGATCACAGGAAAATAATTAAAAATTAAATCCAATAAATATAATAAATTAAAATCATGTGAGCGGCTCTGATACCAACTGATGGAACCTGTATGAGGGGCTCACGAATTCGCAGGATCCACAAGTTTAATTAATCACATATATAATTACTTCTTAATCATATAAGAGAATATAAATGCGCAATATAATATATTATACATTCTCCTAAGCAAATCCCCCGCTTGTGGATAAACGATTTGAATCGTTAGTGTTAGTGTATCTCAACCGTACGAGTGTGTTGTAACAACAAAGTCAACAGCAGCTCAGTCAGTTTCCTCACTCTACTCACTCAAAGCTTCGATGTTGTAGGAACAATTATCACAACCAATGACGAACAGAAAGAACACAGTATGTAACTTTTGCGTGGGTTATAATTTATACCCACGTGAGTCGCACGACCAAAAACTCTTATTAAAAATCAAAAGGGGATAGTTGTTCACACTGCTGAATCTCTCAGCTCTAACCAACTATCCTATAAAAATACAATCTTCCTAACAAAACTAGAGAGATTGAAAACAAACTAAGGAGAGAAATATGGAGCAATGACAAGTGAAATTCTATCTCCCAAAAGCTCGGTAACTCTACTACCGACGGACCTCTCTATTTATATTCTTCACACCCCTTGAATTTCTCAACTAACGTGAGATGTGAAGTAGTGGTTTGATAGAGTAGCGTCCAAGTTTTTCTGCCTCCCACTCCTTGCACTCTTCTGTAGCACTTTCCATTCTTCTGCATCACACTGTTGTTACGAGAATCATGTCAACACCAGTGCTCACGTTCACCATGATGAAAGTCCTCCTTTTTGTATATGGAGAACGTGCCTTTTGACTCCTTCTACCAGTATGCAACTTTGGAGTACACAGTTGCACGTAACCTGTCCATAGAAGAAAGCAAAACTATATAGTAATGTGAGTTAAATGTTTGCGAAAACATTAATAGAGTTTATTCAACTCTATCAGTTAGCTATCGAACCACAATCCACACCGTTCAAATCTCCTTCTAGATCTCCACGAATTCAACCCTAGGAACTTCTATCATATTCCCGGTCTACTTACTAGAATATTGTGGGTGAATCTATCTAGTAATTTAGGAGAAAACAAGATCGAAAATTTTAAGCATAGAATACTTCAAAATTTCAAAAATTCAAGTGAGATTTTATCTCTCTTATGGCCGAAAATTATGTCTCTTGGGGATGTAATTTTCGCCCCCTTCTAATGCTCAATTTATAGAAATTGTGGGCTAGGATAGGGCTTCTAAGGAGAATGAATTAGATCCCAAATAATAGAACCATATCCTCACCTTTATCTCTTGCGGTTACAACTATAATTCAAATTTAAATTTGAATTATATTAAAAATTAATATGGGCTTGGACAAATCCATAATTTAATTAAATTAATTTTCAAATCTCCTTTGTGCCCAATTGAATTTAATTAATTGTTTGACCCACCTTTAGACTTAAATTAATTAATTTAAATTAATTTGTACTCCAATTAATTACTCCATGTAAACGCAATAAAGTGCACTTCTATTATAAATATTTATCGACTCCACTATAGGATAAATATTGAACTCATCTTGATTCATTTGAATTATGGACGTAACTCTTTTCTCATTAATTATTTTCCGCATTTGAAATTTTCTAAATTCATTAGTTAATTGAGTTTGTTGACAACTCACAATTAATTAATATATTTATTCGTGAGTGATCCGGTTCAGACCTTTAATGTTACATATATAATAAATTCTCAACCGGTCGGGTTTCTTATGTAATAAACCTTTCTGCACGCATCACGCGGATTTAATCAACTCGTGTCACCGAGACGCGATTCTGTACGACTGACAGTCGAGCACTTCTAGCTAAGTCAATCACTACCGCCCAAGACATCACTAATTAGAGTTACGAAAAACCCGCAAGCGTAGATGAATCAAAGCAACGTATAATCAACTGCCTATACTAATGTCATCGCCACAAATTAAGAAATGAATTAATTTTCGAGGCCTCGTTCTAAGTATCAGCACGTTAGAACTTATCTCACTGTGAAATATCTCAATATGTATACGCAAAGAATGTGTATCCGCTTATACATACCGACATCATTCTGCGGGCTAATGTCAGCTCTCGCATCAAATGATATCGCAACCTTTACCAACTAGACCGTCCAAGTCTGTCTAGACTATGACTTTATATAATAAAGGAGCCGACTGTGTTACCTTCTGTGATCATCGATCCAACACACAGTCTACAATTGTAATAAATGGACTTGTTTGCAATTCAATATATAACAATGATATATAACAAACCAATTATAGAAACATTTATTCTCATTAAAGTGCAATTGAAACAAGTTTAATACATCGTCCAAGTATAAAACATGCTTTTAGGTATACAAACCCTAACAAATAAATCTTTATCAAATTTTTTTACTACAAGCAAAATAGTTTGTAGTGACAATAAAACCGGTGGCAATAATTTTTTTCAATATAAAAGCTTTTATTGTGAATAACATTTTATGTCCCAAAATATTTTAATAGTGACAGAGTTTAGTATTGTCAATATTTTTTGTCACTATATATTAATGACATGTCACAGCCCGATCCCGAAGGAAGGCGTAAGCCAGGGTGTGACTCAGGGTTGGAATTAAGAAGTGGGAAAAAAATAGAATAAATACATAAGACACGAAATGAACAACCTAGTCAACGATCAAAGAATCTACTAATATTAATACAAGATTTGGAAGGATATATATAGAAGGTTCAAGTAGGTTACAAACTCATAGTGTACTTCAAGAAGAATAATAGAAGTATCTCTATACGAACAAAGAATAAGAAAACTCAATGTTTTGCAGCGGAAAACAATAGCTGAGACAAATATATGAAGATATCTATCTCTGGGCCAAACGAACGAACATCACTAGTTAACAACAACTCTTGCTCAACACTTCGCCATCACGTCAACACATAACCTGCACGTTTAGAAATACATGCAGGGTTGAGTACCAAAAAGCACTCAGTGGTTTAAGCCTATAAAAACATTAAAAATATAGCCATGCATTCCATCATAGTGAATCATAGAAGACTTGAAAATACTACTATATTCACAAAACATTTTCATTAGCATTACTCGCGAAACACACCGCTCTTTCAATACGCAGAACACACCGCTCTTTCATTCATGTCATCCATATCTGTTTCACGCCGGGGAAGGTGATCAACTTCCACAAACGCTTAACTTCTTCATCGGGACTGATCACATAAAGGCTCACAGTTCACAAAGTACCGACCCATACAATTCACAATACACCGACTTCACGTGTACACAAATCTTGGAAGGTAAACTTCAACCAACTCAAGATCCGATTGATTTTTCTCGTTGGCAAGCCAACACAGATAGGAGTCACACATCAAACTCATTCAAAATACAGTTTATGCATGACACAATCATAATTGACTTGCAATTATCTAAAAGAATAGCTCAATAGCTTCAAACATACATTTCTAGAAAACGGAGCTCAATAGTTCTAACTTCACATATATAAAAATGATTTGAAAATATTAATCATATCGCCCACCTGATTGAAGTGTAATCACTTATCTCGTTCTCTTTAAATTTTCTTGGCATAGCAATCCACATCCTTTACTTGATCGTCATCGAAACTATATTCATATAGAAAGCATAGGAGTCTATAGAGTCTTTAAAAGATCAAACTCTCTATTAAAATTCTCACTCATAGTCTCATCTTCATTACTAAGAGCTCAACATATAACTTAAGATTGATTAAATCTTAGTTCATTATACAATCAATCAACCTCAATATTTACTACTTGGACCTAATCTCATATAATTGAGACATAATTATCTTACAGTACATACTTAACCTTATGTTATCATTTTGAATCAAACCAAATTCTTATTAACTAAAATCAACTAAGCCCTTTTTGGTCCATTGTAATGAAATAAATGTCCAAATTAATAAATCTATTAAAGCCCAATAATTTTACTTATTGCATCTAGCTCATTATCTTAGAATAATGCTCAAACCCATTACTCCACTAAAATTCAAGAAACCCACCACACTTCTTCCTTCTCCCCCAAACTTTCAGGAGTATTCGACCAACACCTCCCCTCTCTCTTTTTATCCATTTTTCCTTCTTCATTCTCTAATTTCGCAGACATCCCAACTACACTCTCTCTCCCAAAAATCCTCTTCTTTTCTTCTGTGCAGAAACCTCCTTCTCAATTACTCTTTTCTTTCAATTCCCTTCTTTTAATTCTTCTACAACATTGAAGACCAGAACAATCCCTCCCAAAATTCTGATTTCCTTCACTCTTTCTCCTTAACTCCGGCGACCACCTTCACCTCCACATTTATCCTCGCCTCTGGGAGAAACAGTGGTAGCAACACCGGCTTCCGCTACCGCCGACACTCTTTTAGAACCCGGACACGCCGCACTCGTCGCCGTCTCTCCCTCTTCAACAATCGACTCCGGCAGACACGCAGCAACGCCGCCACCATCACCCGCTCCTTCTTTGGCATTCTCGGCGAGTCTGTCAGCGCCGCCGCTTCACCTCTGCTCGGAGAAACCCAACTACTGGTCCATTAACTCTCGACCGTCTCCTCCCCTTCTCTTTATTTCTTAATTTTTATTCTTGTTTACTAATTATTCACTAAAGTTTTGTGTGTTCTGTAATTAAAATCTAATTCTCATATCTTTGTATTGATATAATAGTTTCATAAATGTAAATTGGTGTAGTGTTTGGTTAAAAAGTTTCAGTTCGTCTCTCATACAGATTATATGAAATCAAATGAAAAACTGAAATCTTTATACTGCATATATTGCTAATTGAACTAAAAGCATGAAGAGAACCTACTGTTGTACTGTTAATCTGAGTCTTGGTGGGTAGAGTATTATCCTTCTCTTCTTCTTCTCTGATCGATGGTGAAGGAAATTTGAAGAAACGTTGTAGAACGTATTACTGCTTTCATTTGCTGTAGATAAATCCATACATTCAATATTTGTGTAGCTGCTTTGCTCGAACAGTATAAGGAATTAAAACTTAAATCTTGACACCTATCAAGATTTAGAAACGTGTCGTGTTTTGGAGAGACATGCGTTGGAAAATTTAATTCAATCTGGTCGGTGAAAAAGAGAGCTGGGTGTGGGTGTGGCTTGTGGTTAAGAGTAGACTGATTATTTAAATTATGATGGAATCTGAATTGGGTTGGGTTATGTTTATTGGGCTCCCACATTCTTATTAATCTCATGGCCCTATATCACCTTATTATTCTTGGGTTAATAAGCCCATTTAACTATAGTCCATTATTTACAATACGAAGTTAATCGTAGTTAATTTAATTAGCTCGATTTTTCTAAATCAAATCTTTTTACCTTCACGTAGAAGCTCTTTGAATATACAACAAGAATTCGATGTAGATAATTTATGAGCCTAAACAAACAAGAAGATTCTAATTTTATTTTGATCTCGTCATAATCGGCATTTAAAAGGTCGGGATATTACATGACATTTGTAATATTATTATTATAAACATGTTTGTTGTGATAATAATTTATTTCGTCACTACAAAATAAGACAGTGATGTGTATAATTCTTGTGACTAGTTATTATCACTATATGTTTGTGAAGATTATGTTTTTGTGACTGCAAGTATATCTACAATGACGATATTTTCAATCATCACAAAAAATTTTATAGTGACAATATTAATTATTGTCATCACTTATTGTCACTGTATGTTAGTGTCAGATTTTATTTGTGTCAATACAATCACATATTTAATGATAATTATTATTCACATCAAGAATGTATTAGTGACAAATGTTTTTGTTGCAATAATGAATATTCATTAGATGATAGTGACAATTGTAATATGGTCACAGTTAATATATATATATATATATATATTAATTATTTTTAATTGACACAAGAAAAATACATATTTAACATATTTAATTGTTGTCGCATTTTATCGTCATTATAAATATTTGTGTGAATCATATTTTTCAATACAAATATATGTAGTGGCAATATTGTAATTTGTCACAAAAAAAAATATTTTAAAATATTAAAATTGATGTTACGCAAAATGTTTACAATATAAAATTTTCGCTACGTAACTATTATAAATCAATTATAATTCTTACCTATTACATACACTTAATTGATTTGACAAGATAATTAGTAAAGGAACTTACATTAAAAATTTTAATGAAATTTGGGATGAATAAGAGTATATAGATAAATTAGTTTAGAGAAATAGTGTTAATACTATGTAAGATGAGAATAATATGTAAGATTATTTTACGACTATAGTTGATATAAGAACGAGTTAGTGGTAAACTAATTAGTAATATCTACTTAGTTGGATTTTGAGATAAATACAAGTATATATAATTGAAACGTTGTAAAATATTTAAAGTTGATTTTTTTTATTTATCATACTATATATAATTTTTAAAATTGACATAAATATAATTGGAACACACAAAGAAATGGGGGTATCTATTTGAGTACCGGATATCGGGTTTTACCCGAATTACCCGATACCCGAGCTAAATCGGGTACTCGAATACCCGAATTTACTGGGTTCGAGTCGGATTTTGGATAAAAAATAAAGATATTATCGGATATTCGGATATCCGAAATCCGATCGGGTAATACCCGAATACCCAGACTTTTATGTATCCACTTTAATTTTCTACAACTGCAACCCCTCTCTCTTCTGCAACACGTTTCTTTTTCTCCCTCTTTCCTCTCTCTTGCAGCTTTTATCTCTCCCACTTTCCTCCCTCTTCTGACTTCTCTTGTCACGACCCACCTTCACTAACTGTAGTAACGATGGGTATAATTGTGACTCGGGAATAGAATATAGAAATGAATAAGAATAATAGGTAATAGCTCGAAGGTGAATACATGATAAGTACTTCAATGAATAAGGTTTCGTGCATGAAACAAAACGTCTAGAAATACTAAATACTGAAAAGAGTGTTTGCAGCGGAAACTGGATCATTTTCTAAGTCTACATGTATGGAGACATGTAAACCCCCAAGAGTTAACGCTAATTGAGTTCGACAAAACCATCGCTGAGCACTCCTCCTTGACATCACAGCTCAACCTGCTCATTTATAAATACATGCAGGGCTGAGTACAAAAGTACTCAGTAGGCACATGCCGAAATCGCATTCATACATATATATAATTGTCATAGCCATATCACAGTGAAACATAGGGAGTTTGTCTGAAAGAAACCTATGTTCACTAAATTCTTTTGTGGGATCTAAAAGTTTGACTGGCCAGTCTAAGTTCTTTAGTAATCAATCATATCTGTAATTTCCGTGTGCCGGGAAGGTGGCCACCTTCCACGGACACCTTGACCGGCCAACCCGCTAAGATGACTCACGGTCCTTGTGTACACTAGTTCGAGTGGGGATGCTTACCCACTGGAACCCGAATTCGATTTCATAATCATAGCAGATATGTATCATACAAAACATAAAACATTTATGGCAAGACAATACTTGAAATAACAATTTCAATTCAAAAGCTATTTGAACAGAAATAACATAAATGCGGATAAACACGCATATTTTCTTTTAGTATAAGAAAGCCTACCTGAATAGCTTCCTTCGATAGGATCTGAATTCTTTCTCGTTTAGTATTTCCTTCTTCCGTAACCTTAATCGTAATTAAGAGGAAGATACTCATCGTGAGTATATAATTTATTTCATCTAAATAAAATGAAATAATATTCTATTATTTCATTAACTATTCTAATCTTTTTACTCGACTAATATTCGAGTACTTAAAAATTTCTATAACTATTTTCATAGTACTTTAAATCATCCTTTGATTTATTCATCTCTTATATTTTATTTGTTTTACCCAATTAATTTAATAATGGGTACTATAATTATTCAAGAAAATTTTCTTGAAATAATTTAATTCTAAACTAGAATGCTAAATTAAGTCTCTATTGGATAGTATTAATTTAATTAATACTATTTAAGAATTAAAATATTCATTGAAATATTACTATTAATTTCATAACTTAATTGATCTAATTATTGGATTTAATCTAACTATTAATATCCAACCTGTTTTATCCAAAGATTAAATTTTAATCCATTCTTAGGAGATTAATTTAATCCATTCTAAATACTTAATCTGGGCTCATTCTAACATAATTAATTAGGCCCATTCAATTTTAAATCCAAGCCCAATTTATCATCATTTGTTTCAGCCCACTACTAATTAATTTTCGGCCCGTAAGATACACTTGACCCGGCCCACTTGATTTATTTTAATTCAGCCCAAATTGAACTAAATTAATTTATTCTCGGCCCATTAGATTTAATTGACCCGGCCCGTTTGATCAACCCAGACCCGGCCCATAGGTGGGATTTTAAATCATCTTGCTCTAACCCTAGCCCATAGAAACCAGCCGCTCCCTCTCCATCTCCCAGCTCTCGGTCTCTCTCCTCTCTGTCGCTGCTCTCTTCTCCGGACGGCAGAATCTCGCCGGACTTCATCACCAATCGTCGTCGACCTCCTAGGTAAGTTTATCTCCTTTTTCTTTCTCTTAATCTTCTAGTTTCATTATTAGTTATTTCCCTTACAATTTCTTCAAGTTTTCTAACTCTCTAACAAATTTTCTGTCTCTTTTAGTCTATCTCTCCACTAAACGGCTGTCTGACGAGAAGCTTGCCAGAGAGCAGCAGCAGTTTCCCCCATCTGTTCCCTGCCGTCGCATTTTCACAGGTAATGCCAAGTCCCCTTTTCTCTCTATCTTTACTTGCTTTAATTTCATTTTAATCTCTGAAACTATACATCTCAAGTTTGATTTGATTTTGGTTTGGAACCTGATTCTATTTACTTCCAGTTTTAGATTTCAATCAACCACTAACTCTTGATCTCTCTCTGCTTTCGACCCATTTATGTTCTCGCCGGAGTTCTCCCGGTGGGATGCAGCAGCGGGGACTGCCGCTGAGCCCCTCACAGGTAGAGTTCTGAAATTGTTCTTGTTTTGAAAGGCTTCTTTTTGTCTCAAAAATGGTTCTAAAATTCGTATGGGTATAAGTTCTGGAGTAGGAAGTGTTCAAATCTGAATTTCTAGTCATGGATGTTATGTTCTGAAATTCTGAAACATTGTATATAGATAGCTCTATGTTTTGAAAATCAGAATATGCATAAGTTCTAAATTCTGAAATGTGTGTCTATGTTCTTATTACTATGTTTTGAATCTGAAAGTCTAATTATAAAACCTGTGTTTTGACATTCTGAAATATATATATATATAACTATGCTTCTGAAAAAAAAATATAAAGAGGATATAAATATAAATCTATGTTCTGAAGTTGATAGTAAGCATAGGCTGTGCACTAAAATTCTGAAGCACCTGTTTAGATCTATATTCTAAAGTCTGAATTCCTAAGCATAGTTCTATGTTCTGAAGTGGATATATATATCTCTATTCTAAATCTGAAAGTATGTAAAGGTCCTATGTTCTGAAAATCAGAGCACCCATTTTTTTTTTAAAAGATTGCAGGCTCTGTATAGAACCTCCTTTTCCTTCAAACGGTTAAATATATATATATATATATATATATATATATATATAAGGGAACTTACTCTTTCTCTAGGATTCGGCTAAGAGAGCTCCAAACTGACTTCTGTGAAGAGAAGGAAGAATAGATTATTTAAGCTAATGTTAAAACCTGTAATCTAAATGCTTAACACTAGTATTACCTCAGTGGCTCCTTAGAATTCTTGGGGTTAGGGTGGCTTGGAGTACTTCTTAAACTTGAACTGGGGTAGCTAAGAGAGCTCTTTTCTGGAGAGGTGAGTGCTGCTGTTTTTGTTACTATGGGAGTGAAAGTGAGTGTTGAGGTAATATATGTGGGAGAGTGTTCTTTTGGGTTGGTTTGCAACGTAGATGTTATTGTAAGATAGAGATGTGTTTTAGTTTCTGTAGTATAAGCAGTAGAACTGCTGTTGTCTTTAACATATAAGTCTCCTAAATTACACACTCTAACCCTCTATGTTACAGCTATAACTCAAGTGGCCTTGCTATGCTTCTGATTTTCATTGACTTTTGGGTTGCATATTAATGTGAGAGATTGTCTTATGGTGCAGAGATCAAATGGTGGAGTGTAGAAGGGTGCTGCTCAACCTGCAGGCTGCAGCCATGCTGCTTTCCAGCCCTTTGCTTTTACTTCTTCTGCTATTTCCTTAGTCTTGTAATAGAAAGTAGTGTTAATGGTAGTGCATAACAGGTGGTTTCTCATAACTTCCTTAGAAACAAATTTGCAGACTGCAGATTTGGTGTTGTTTTATTTCCTTCTACTTCTTCCCTTATACTTCTAGATGAGTGACTATCTTTCCTTATTATAATGTTAGGACACGCAAGTTCCAGATTGCAACATGAAGTCTATAAGCTGTGATTATACATATCTATATGTACATGTATTCCACTTATTGTATTTAGTCGCATTATATCATCTAATTTCATGAATGCAGTTTATATAATTCTACTTAATAGTAATATTTAACATACTCTTTTCTAATTGTACACAACTAGAGTGCAGAATCTTCATAGCACTAATATACCATAATCCTATAATTATAAATCTTCACTTGCGACATTAATTATTTGACTAATTACAATTATAAACCATAATCCTTTCCAAACATCATTTCTTTATTAATTCTAAAAAATGTACCCTTCTATGATACATCACTACACTACAAATGGTTATGGCCTCTTCTAGATAATTAAAAATATTTAGTATCTAACTAACGTTTCGATAATTTCTAAGGCACGCGACTTGCCTTTGCAAAGGTTTTTTTTTTAAATTTTTCTTATCGAACTTAATTATCGATTGTGCACTAAAAGAATCATTTAGTAAGACTCTTTAATAAATCACATCATCTAACGAGCTTGCATAATGTCTATTATTACACAAAAACTATAAGGTGCACAACAACAATTGCTACTAATATCAATTAGTAAATCGACATTTTAATATATAACGAAATTTTATTATCACTTTTCGATACATAGTATTATTAGGAGAAATTTTACGGGCCATTACATCTCTCCTGCATCTTCTCTTCCTTTCTATCCTCTCTCCTCTACATTTTTTTTTCTACCTCCTCTCTCTTCCTTCCTTGATTCTATCTTTCTTCTTCCTTATTATTTCTTCTCCATTGGCATATCTTCTATTTTTGCTGTGTTGCTCGTCGCTCTAGTCTCCGCTATAGTTGCAATGTGCTAATTGTTGCCTCTTCTTCGTAACATCTTCTGTAGAGATAAAGGCGTAATATTCTTTTCTTTCAACTAAATCTGAGAAGCTATTTTTGTATCTTATAATTTATCTTCAAACATGAAAGATTTTCTTAATTCTATTTCATTTCTTCGTAGTTTTATCTCATTTCTTCATCTTCTCATTTCTTATTTTTCATTTTGTAAAACAACATTTATTCGGGTATTTAGAGTACCCAAATTTAAAATTTGAAATACCCGACTCGGGTTTAGGGTACCCGAATTATACTTCGGGATCGGGTTCGGGTACCCGAAATTTTCAGATAGGGTACCCGACCCAACCCGTATAGACACCCTTACAAAGAAGTTGATGAAGCTAGCTCAAGCTTAAAGACGAAGTTTGAAATGAAAAATTTGGGTAAAACCAAATTTTATCTCGGCCTGCAGATCGTCCCAGAAATAATTTTTGTACACGAGTCAATTTAATTAAAGAAGATCCTAGAAAAATTTTATATGGATAAATCACACACGCTTAGCACATCAATGGTTGTCCGATTACTAAAAATGAACAAAGTCCCATTTAGACCTCAAGAATGTAATGAAGACATTTTGGGATTAGAATTTCCTTACTAGAGTGCTATTGAGACATTTCTTTAACTCACAAATTGCGCAAGACCTGACATAACATTTGCAGTAAATTTACTTGCATGATTCAGTACTTATTCTACTCGGAGGCATTGTAATGATGTTAAACAAATTCTTTGTTACCTTTAAGATACAAAAGATCTTGGTTTGGTTTATCAAATAAATCAAGACATGACATTGATTGGCTACTCCGATGCTGGTTATTTATCTTATTCGCACAATGCTAAGTTTTAGACTGATTATGTTTTTCTCTGTGGTGGTACAACTATTTCATGGAGGTCTGTTAAACAGACTTTAGTCACTACATCCTCAAACCACTTAGAGATTATCACTTTACATGAAAAAGAAGGTTAAGATCATTGAAAATATATTCGTGAATCTTGTAGTATTCTGATCAATGAGAACACTCTCATTGTCCTATGTGATGACAATGTATCTGATATTGCACAAATGAATTGGGTATGTTAAAAGGAAATTTAACAAAACACATATTACCTAAATTCTTTTATTCACACGAGCTGAAGAAGAACGTCGAAATTGCAATACAAAAAATTCGCTTCAATTACAATCTTGCATATTGTTCACAAAATTCTTTCCTATGTCAACTTTTGAAAAATATTGTTTATAATATTGGAATGCGTAGTCATAAAATATTTATTATCTTATGAGGGAGTGAATATTCAGAAATAACTTTGAAAATTAGGATCTGAATGTCTACATTATACCTTGAAGGCTATATGTTGTACCTTTTTCACTTACCAATTTTTTTTCCACTAAATTTTCTTGGTAAATGTTTTAAATGATTAAACAAATAATGAATATATATATATATATATATATATTGATGGAACTCGTATGAGGGGCTCACTTAACCGCATGATCCATAGATTAATGAATTACATAAACAATTAATTCTTAACATCACATAATGCGGAAAAAGTAAATTATACCTTCTCCTATGCTAGTCCTCCGCTTGTGGAGAAGCGATTTGAATCGCTAACAATGATCCGCAATCCACACCGTTTTGGATCTACAATCTTGATCTCCACCAAGGCCAACCTTATGAACTTCTATCCTATTACCCTTCTATCTTCTAGAATATCGTGTGGGCGAATCTATTTAGAAGTCAAGAGAAAAAAAGACTAAAAATACACAGCGCTTAGAATACTGTGAGATTTTCGAAAATAAGAGAATTAAATCTCTTAATGGGGGGCTCCGGTTTCTCTATTTTGGAGTGAGAAAGTAACTCTTCTTATTCTCTATTTTATAGATATAGTGGGCTAGGATAAGGTTTCCAAGGAGAATGAATTAGATCTCAAATAATAGCAACTATATCACATCTTTATCTCTTGCAGTTACAACAATAATTCAAATTCAAATTTGAATTATATTTAAAATTAATATGGGTTTGGACAAATCCATAATTAGATTAAATTGATTTCTAATTCTCCTTTTGGGCCCAATTGAATTTAATTAATTGGTTGGCCCAACCTTTAGACTTGAATTAATTAATTTAAATTAAATTGTCCCCCAATTAATTACTCCATGTAAATGCAATAAAGAGCAATTCTATTATAAATATTTATCGACTCCACTATAGGATAAATATTGAACTCATCTTGATTCATTCGAATTACGGACGTAACCTTTTTGTTATTAATTATTTCCTCGCGTTTAAGATTTTCTAAATCCATTAATTAATTGAGTTTGCTGATAACTCACAACTAATTAATATATTTATTCGTGAGTGATCCGGTTTAGACCTTTAATATTACATATGGAATAAATTCCCAACCGGCCGGGTTTCTTATGTAATAAACCTTTATGAACGCCTCACGCGGATTTATTCAACTCGTGTCACCGAGACGCGATTCTGTATGCCTGACAATCAAGTACTTCTGGCTAAGCCGACGACTACTACCCAAAATATCACTATTTAGAGTTATGGAAAACTCGCAAGCGTTGATAAATCAAAGCAGCGTATAATCAACCGTCTATACTAATGTCATCGTCACAGATTAAGAAATGAATTAATTTTCGAGACCTCGTTCTAAATATCAGCACATTAGAACTTATCTCACTATGAAACCACTCAATATGTATACGCAAAGCATGTGTAACCGCTTATACATACCGACATCATTCTGTGAGCTAAGGTCAGTCGCATCGAAATGATATCACAACCTTTACCGACTAGACTGTGACTTTATATTACAAAGGAGCCGACTGTGTGACATTCCCTGATCATCGATTTACCACACAGTCTACAATTGTAATAAATGGACTCGTTTGTAATTTAATATATATATATATATATATATATATAACAATAATAAATAACAAACTAATGATAGAAACATTTATTCTCATTAAAGTACAATTGAAAACAAGTCTGATACATCGTGTAAGCATAAAGCATGCTTTGAGGTATAAAAACCCTAACATATGTGTGTGTGTGTGTGAGAGAGACATATACTCATCGACTATTTTTATGCTATAGAGTTTTTCCACGATGTTTTTGACGAGGTATATACATCAAGCAGTAATATATCTAAGGGGGAGTGTTATAAATAATATTATTATGTTGACTTTACTATTTGAATAATTCTGTATTTATTAATTTTATGTATATCTTTGTAAAGTGAACAATCTATATATGAGAATGCAGTTCTAAGATTTCACAATAGTTTCTTTTTCTCTCTACGGTTTCTCCTACTATTTTTTCTTTTATGTGCCTCTTTTATCCTTTTCTCTTCATTTATTTACACAAACAATGGGTGGAATCGAATAACAATTTAGTTATTAAATTAAATACAAATTCATATTTCTGGAAAAACAAAATTGTATTCACTAGCATAATGATTGATTATTTTATGTGGAGTAATATTGCGAGATTTTATATATATAAAAGAGCAAGTGTAATAATTATGTCAAAATATTGATAATATTTTTATCCACAAACGTACAAAAAACTGAATAGAATATTATATATATTCAATACATTTCTATAAATAAAATAGTAAGCACGATCCAACTGGAAAATAAATATAAAAACAGAAATAAATAAAAGAATGGTTTGTTACAAAATAATTTTATTTAAGATTTACGTTTTGACATATTGGGACGTACACAAAATTATTTATATATATATTTTTTATTTATAGTAAGAGGACCCACGAAATTTACTATATACAATTCAATTTAAAATAATACATAAAGTGAAACTCAAACTCCACTCAATATACACAATCAATTTAAAACAATATTGTTAAACAAATGATTAGTCTTCAACAAAATAATACTATAAAAAATGTATGAAGGCTCCAAGAGTTTGGAGTTCATACCTTTGAACAAACTGTATAGCTTGATTATGAGAATAGCTCGGTCCTGAAGCCGCGGGCAAGGCCTGCAAAACAAGACCGAAGGAAGGGTTGGGGGTCCTCTAGGAAGACACTCCAATGCTCAAGTCAGCTTGGGTAGATTTAAGTGAATGTGGAAAAGGAACAAGTGTTTGTTCTCTATTGTATATGAAGCAAATGATGAGGAATACATAACTAGGTATATAAAGGGTAAATTAGTAAAATACCTCAGACGTACTAGGTGTAAATAGTGCGTGTAAATGAACCTCGACCAATCATGGTTTACCACGTTGCAATGGCCCCCGCTATGTAGTTAGGCGTTATCGCCGCACATTTATGTAATTCTGACATATGTCAGATACGGGACTGACGTCACATGTCGGACAGTACTAGAAACATGACTATCATACTTAGCAGATCCCTAGAATCAGACTCCTCAAGGCAGATTCTAGAGGTGACCCAGTACTAAAAGTTTATAATTACTTTTGACTGTTTAGTATTGTACCCGACTTTTCAACTTCTTGTCTTTGGAGTTTTCAACCGTCGCTTAATCCCAACCACTGGATCAAAAATCTTTCTTTCATCCTGACGCTACACGTATCAATTCTACTCAACCTTTCTTACATGAGTCTGCCTATAAATCAAAGCCTTAATGCATTTCTTCGAAAATTTACTGCATTTTCACTTCCCATTATACCTCCTTTACTTTCCCTAATATCGAATCTTCAGTCTCCAAAAGTATCCTTCTTCTTGCTTTTATCTATGTTTTATTATGCAAATTGATGATCTTGATTATCTTTGTAAGATCGAACTGAACTATTAGCACACTCCATGCTTTTTATCACCTTTACGTTGGCATGCAAATCGTGGAATTTTACTTCTTTAAAATGACCAAAACTACTGTGTTATGTGCTATGTACTCTCTATGTATCTAGGATAAAAACGCTTACTCTTTTTTGCTTTTCTCCCCTCCTCTTTATCTTTGAGTAACCAGGAATATTATGCTTAGCTAAACCTCACATCTAGGTTTTCATGACTTTTAGCCATTAATCATGCCATTTGTTCCTCTATGAGATTCATTTACATTGATTTAAAATAAGTATGTGTAATTTTATTCTTCTTATTGTGCCGTAGATATGGTTCTTCATGAAAAACTCAAGAAAACTTCCCGAGAAGGGCTGCAAAGACTATGGCTGAAAGGGCGCTAGCTGAAGCAGAATAAGAGCGTAGAGATAACGAGTTGACCTCCATGCGGCAACAGGTTAAGAATGTTCGCGGTTTGCTAGATTACCTTGAGGAATAAGTGCCAATGCAGGGGTAGTTTCTCGAAGAAACCATGCAAACACTGGCAGATAAGTGAGTCAAGCATGACGAGAACATTCTGTAGACGACGTCAGAGTCCTTTAAGAGGGGCTTTAACTCAGACAAGACTTCCTCGGATAACAACGCCTAAAGTGACAGAGAGAAAGTTGAGGCAGAGCTATGCCAGGATGTCATTCTCCTTTTCCCCATGGTCAACGATTTCTTCATCACATAATCACTGGTTTGCCAGAGGCCTATCTCTACTCTCACCAGTGCATAATTCGTCTTGTTGAGCCTTAGGCCCACTGGGCCATTGACATTATCATGGCCACTTGTGAGCAACTGGGGATGTCTGACCGGTGGAGAGAAGTGAACGTCGATAAGGTTCTGCTGAACCTTCTGAAGGACCCCCCCCCCCTCTACTCTCACGAAGGATCTCAAGCATGGGGAGGCTTACCCTTGGTACATGGATGCGTTGAAGCTCGGAGCTCAAGAGTTTCTCCAAGCGGATACTGCTGCTTCAGAGACCAATCTACTATGGGGATCTTTCCCCTATCTCGTGCTCCATTGGGCTTCAAACCGGGTTAACATATTATCCCGGCTTTTGCACTCGGTATGATTATCTTAACTATTCTTTATTACGTGTTACTAATCTGCGTATTTGATATTTGCTTACTAATTTTTCTCGCGTGATTCGTGTGTTTGTACATATTACATAGAAACACATGAATCCTGCAACCCCGATCTCGCAGGATTTGTGTGTTATATACTAAAACGTTAAAATGCACGAATCCCGCAAGCTCAAGGTTGCGGGATTCATGTGTTTGTACGTATTACATAGAAACACCCGAATTCTGCGACCTGAGCTCGCGATATTCGTGTGTTATATACTAAAACATTAAAACACACGAATCTCACGAGCTCAGGGTCACGTGATTCGTGTGTTTGTATATATTACATAGAAACACACGAATCATACGATCCCAATCTTGCGGGATTCATGTGTTATATACTAAAACATTAAAACACACGAATCCCACGAGTTCGGGGTCGCGAGATTCATGTGTTTGTGCATTACATAGAAATATATGAATCCCGCAACCCCGCAACCCCGAGCTCGCGGGATTCGTGTGTTATATACTAAAATCTTAAAACACTAACCTCGCAAGCTCGGTGTCATGAGATTCATGTCTTTTACATATTACATAGAATCACAGGAATCCCGCGACCTCGAGCTCGCGTGATTCGTGTATATATTCTAAAACGTTAAAATACACGAATTCCGCGAGCTTGAAGTTGCGGTATTCGTGTGTTTGTGTACAATTCTCGTAACACACGAATACCGCAACCCCGAGCTTGCAAGATTCGTGTGTTATCATTATTTTATTTATACGAAAACTAAATACTCCCTCCGTCCCATTAATTAGGACACATTTTATATTCAATTGAATGTATTATAATAATGAAACGTGTCATATCTAATGGAACAATGAATAATATTTAAGAAGGGTATTATTATTTTTTTATTTATTGGAAGGGTTATTTTTTATCATTAAACAAAAGGTTTATTTTACTCTATCAACTCATTTTCATTTATAATAAGAAAACCCACTCCAATCAATACATTAAATTCAACTAAAAATAAAAAGTGAAATCCAAACTTCACCAACTACACACAATACAATTTAAAATAATATATCTACTCACTACACATCTTCACTAAAAAAATTATTCAACATCGCGACATGTCATAACCTAAACGATTTTCATAAATGAGATATTATTAATTTTAAAAGAGTTAAAGTGTCAAAATAATTTTTCTTTGGAAAAAGATAAATAATAAATATCCGGATAAAAAAGATAAAATATAGCTCTTTATATTTAATTTGGACAAAAATGTTCTTTTCGCTGAACACACGAATCTTACGAGTTCGAACTCGCGGGGGTCATATATAGTTCAATTTGTATTATAACACACGAATTCCACGATCTCGAGCTCGTTTGGTGTGTTAGTTCAATTTGTAAAATAACACACGAATTCCTTGAGCTCGTGGAGGTAATGTGTTAGTTTAATTCAAAGAACACATCGTTTGTTACGCAAGAATTAAATTATAAAATTATGGTAAAGGGATAATTTAGTTTAAATATCTTTAAAAGTACTAATATTTATTTTTTTATTCAAATAATTATTTTTTATCTTTTTCCTAAGGAAAGAAGAAGCTATTTTAACATTTAAGTCTTTTAAAAAATTAAATAACGATTAAATGGTGGTGGACCTGGTGGGGCAGCCTGCAGAGTCTCCACAAAAGTTGCATAAAAATGACAAGTAAAAAGTTGGAAATCAATGATTGTATCCCAATTTTTCTCCAAATAAAAGTAAATAAAAAAAAGGAAAAGAACTAAATTTGATTGAATGATCAACAAATACAAATCCAACCATTACATAAATCTGAGTTAGTAATGTGAATCCATTCTCCCACAGAGAACCACTCTCTCTCGCACACAAGCTTGTCTTTCTCCGTCTGTCTATTTGCTGCCCCTTATTGTTCACTACCGCAATAATTTCCTTCTTGAGGAGTTCGGGTGAATGTGCTCTCAATCCTGATGAAGGATCCAAATGCAGAAATTTTCCGCATTCATTTTTTAGTTTCCGGAACGAATTCGAGTGTTTGTTGATGCTCATCTAAATTTCGCTGCTTCTAGATTTCAGCTGCGGACGAATCGTCTCTCTTCATTGCCGGAAGGAGACTCCGTTATATCTGCATGTAGGTGCTTCGTGTATTTATTATATGTGCATGTGTATTTGGATGAATGGGGATTGGGGTGATATTGATTGAGTTATGAAGATTTAATTTTCGATAATTAGAGTATTTTTATTCATTTGTTAATTTAATGTTACTTTTTAAGCTGGGATGCTCTATGAAATGGGGGAAACAATGAGGATTTGGAGCCTTAGCAAGAGCGATTGCTGACATGATGCACTTCTCTTATTTGGTCTTATTTATTATAACGGAGCCGGTTTTGATCAGAGCCGGTTTTGATTGGTCTTATTTATTATGACGAAGAAAGTGTGTTTGATTCCGAACAAGGGAGTAGTTGTTGAAATTTTCTGCATATTGTTTGTTGCTTACAATTCTTAACACTAAAGTCAATATAAATGAGCTTTCTTATTTATCTTATTTTAATATGAAAACTGGCAGTTGGCACTCTTAGGTTTGATGGAAGCATTTCTTTAAGATATCAATTTTGTTGTTACATCCTAAGTTAGGACTATAAAAAAATTACACTGGTGTCTGCGTGCCAAATCTTTTCTTCTGGTACACAAGACTTGTTTCTATATTTCTACTTCATTCATGTGAAACAGCAGCAATAGGATGTGGATATGCAAATAAATTAGTTTACCCAATAAAGTTTAAGAATAATAAAATAACATATGCGGCATATTCATTGTTATGGCTTTTAAACTGAGAAGGGGCATCGTAAATTGCAAAAGGAAATCTTTCAGTTTCACTGGTGATACATTGTACCAGGTACACCGTGATATACAAAATTTAACTTATTTTCATTTTTGCATATGATGACATGGCATGATCATAAATTTTTATAGTTTGTATGAGTGGATGGTTTGAGGGATAAAATGATCATTATCTGTCAGGTACTCCCTCCATCCACCAAAGATCTTCACACTTTGACTCGGTACCAGTTTTAATAATGTATTATGACTTTGTGTAGGAGTGTATTGTGAGTGGAGTTTGTGAGCCACTTAATTTATTATTTTTAAGTGACTATGTGTATGCAGTGGAGTTTGGGTCCCACTTGATTTATTATTATTAATTCTGTTATTGTATTGAGTGTAATAGGTCTACTTACTATAAATGAAAATTTTGGACTGTAAAGATCTTGTTAACCTGATCGTTGTATAGTTGTACAGATAAATATGGTTGCATTCGGGAAAAAGTTGAAGGAGAGACAAATCGAAGAATGGCAAGGGTATGTATCATATGAAAATTTTGCTTCAATCCAGATTCATTTTTCTGTTGTATTACTAATAATTTGGAACATCTTTAGAGTTGTTATTTAAGCTCTGGTGGTTGCATACTGTACATCCATGTCCAAAACACGGATCATTTACCTGTTGCAATTCAATGCTTGTAGAAAAGAATTCTGTGAAAAACGTCATAGATATGTTTCTTCTCTAAGATTGTTAGAAATCCTAATAACAGCTGATAACTTTATCTCGAATGTAAAACACAGTTGTTTAACAATCTGGACAAGAGTGAATGCATATCTAGCAAAAAACAACACAATGGAACTGTTTATGGTATACACAGTTAAATCTATCAAAGCTTTCAATTTATCTTCACTTAACATGATTCACTTTTTGTGCAATGTAGGTATTACATTAACTACAAATTAATGAAGAAAAGGGTAAAGCAGTATGCTAATCAAATTGAAGCTGGAGCACTGGATCGACGATACCTTCTCAAGGATTTCTCCAGAACGCTGGATAATCAGGTAACTATCAAATAATATTAGTAAATATATGACAATTCTTAGAGCACTTCAGACATGCTCTGAGTTAATAAATGTTAATCGAAAAGATATCAGTAGTTTGAAGGGAATATAGTTAATGTTCCCTATTAAAATCATAATCTCCTTCTTGGACTAATGTTTATTATATCTATTTATCATTTTGGGAGCAATGGCGGCCTAAAGCTGCTAATGTTGCATTACAAAGAGAACTATTGACATCATAAAGAAAATATAATTTTTTTCATAAGGTCAAAGTGAAAAACTACAGTTACTTAGAACTTGGAAATATTTATAAACTTACAATTTATTTTTTATAGGAGTTTCTGTTTAATAGAGATCCCACTTCCGGTGTATATGTATCATAAATAATTAGAAGTGTGCAATCTTTACTTTCAAATGTCATATTTCGTAGTGCTGTACGCTTTTAGTGATCCTAACTTCAGATCTAGATAAGTAAGACTTTTAACAAATAGCTGGAGAAGAGGACTACTGAGATGTTGTTTCTATTCTAATTTCAGTTCTTGTGGAAGATTTCATTTCGTGCTTATTACAGAAAGTTCAAGAGGTTTGTTTGGATAAGTTTTTTCATAGTAAAGTTTATATATTGTCTTTCTGTCACCGCAGATAGAAAAAATTGTTCTCTTTATGCTGGAACAACAAGGCCTACTTGCAAACAGGATTGCCCAACTGAATGAACAACAAGAACTTCTTCAAGAACAGCCTGACATATCAAAAATATCTGAGCTACGAGAAGCTTATAGGGCAGTTGGCCAGGATCTCCTAAAACTTCTCTTTTTCGTTGAAATGAATGCCATTGGTCTTAGGAAGATCCTCAAGAAGTTTGATAAGCGATTTGGGTACAAATTCACTGACTACTATGTCAAAACTCGTGCTGGTCATCCTTATTCCCAGCTTCAGCAAGTATTCAAGCATGTGGTAATATTAAATGGAAACAGATGCAACTGTTTTCGTTCTCTTTCTTTTTCTTATATACCTAGAGATAATCTGCAAATAAGTTAGTTCTAAGATTTATTGAAGCTATGACAACCTTACAAACGTGTAAATTAAACAGATCATAATAAGATTTACTGGTGACTGTAGGGTTTTGGTGCTGTGGTTGGAGCTATATCTCGTAATCTTGCGGATCTTCAGGACCGCCAGGGAAGCTACTTATCTATTTATGATCAGCCTGCACTCCCCCTTCAGGCATGCACGTGTTCTTACTCATATTTTTTTTAGTTTTTGTAATAGCTTACTGCTTGTGACTAATCATTCTTCTATGATTTATAACTCAACAGGAACCCGTTGTTGACTCACTAAAATCAGCTGTAGACAGATTAACACATTCAACAAATTTTCTTGAGTTTTTGGGCCAACACGCACTTATCATGCATGACGAGTTACCCTCTCCTGTTGATGAAAATATTGAAGTTGAGAGATACCATTTCATGTCACTTATTTTGAACTTGGTAAACACGTTTCTTTACATGGTCAACACATATATTATTGTTCCCACAGCCGATGACTACTCTACTAGTCTTGGTGCAGCTCCAACAGTTTGTGGTATCGTAATTGGGGCAATGGCAGTTGCACAAATATTTTCTTCTGTATATTTCAGTGCTTGGTCTAACAAGTCATACTTCAAACCTTTGATCTTCAGCAGCATAGTTCTCCTTATTGGAAACGCTATGTATGCATTGGCCTATGATGCCAATTCACTAACAGTGCTTTTGCTTGGTCGAGTATTTTGCGGGTAGGTAACCGGTTGGTCTCCCTATTGTTATTTCACTCTTCATTACTCTGTCCTCTTTCATGCTTATGTGGTTTGCCTATCTATGGTTATGCAATTTGTTTCATTCGGTCCTTCTATTTTCTTAGATGATTTTGCTATGTCTTGCTAATATAATTGTTATTGATTTCTGTTATTAGCCATTTTATCCTACACTTTGGATCTTTATGTTTCCTTCTGTTCAACAATTGAAGTCCAAAACAATGTATTGGACATAATCCAGATCCAGTGAACCAGAATAAGTTTCAGATGAGATACAAGGAGGTCGTATTCAACCTAACAGATTTAAAGTTGAAGTGTCTGAAAGGAATATCTTAAAATATTCCAACATTGATTGGATTTCAACCCCACCCAAATCACTAAAAGATTATATCCAAATGAGGGTGATTTTCATATTCATATCAATCCAAACAACTTCCTACCAATTTAAAATGGATCCTCCAATCCTTTAGAACTCAACCTAATAATAGTTGTCGAAAAGTAATTAATTGTTCTTTAGCTTGAAAAACTAACAATATGCTAATGTTTTACTACTTGCTCGGGCAACTCCAACCTTTCCTTATATAGGTTTCTTAATTATGCCCAAACAATAATTAATATTCAAAATTGAAGATCTGATACACATTGAAATGATAATATAAAAGAAATTTTCTGTCTTCTAAACTAGTTGGAATACTTCACCTGATCTCAAAGTAATTAACTTGGATTATTTGATGATCAGATGGTTTCCCCTGTTTTCATGTACTTGCAGTTTGGGTTCTGCCAGAGCAGTTAACCGGCGTTACATTAGCGACTGTGTGCCACTCAAAATCAGAATGCAGGCTTCTGCAGGTTTTGTTAGTGCCAGTGCATTTGGAATGGCATGTGGCCCTGCATTTGCTGGGCTTCTTCAAACTAAGTTCAAGATCTTCAGCATTACATTTAATCAGGTCACTTTGCCTGGTTGGGTAATGAGTATCTTATGGTTGGGATATTTAATATGGTTGTGGATCTCGTTTAGAGAACCTGTTCGTGAGACTGAAGATATCGACAGTCGGCCCGAGCAATCTAGTGCTGGTATGCTCCTTGAAGTAAAGTACTTCTTGGCCTTCATTTTCTCTCCCTTTTTTTTTTCATTTGTTTTTTTTTTTTAGTAAAAGATCAAGCCAAATAAAAGTTACTAACCTATAAATATTGTCAAGAAGAATTTCCCGGACTAATTTATCAACTCTCTGCATCACTGATTAGGTATATCTTCCAAACTTGTCAAATTTTATTCAAGCACACAACATAAGAATAAGTTGTGTGCTCGACTTCTGATTACCTCAAGAGTTAGTTTTCCTGAATATTCATAAATATATCTTATGTACATTTTATATCTTGAAAATGGATACTCATTTCATTCAGTATATTATTCTTGAGAGTTTAATATGAAAAGGAAGCCATTTTCAAATTTTTATTCTACAATATTTAGTAAAGGGGTATTAAATAGGAGTAATAAATGGTTCTTCTCTACCAACTCTAGTAGCCTTTTTCTCGCTTCCTTTTTTTTTTGTTTTTGTTTTTGTTCTTTTTTTATTCTTGACTGGGATGGGTGTATTTGCTCAAAGTTGTAGGCTATGAATGAAAACCTCTGGCTGATCTATACAATTTTAGTTATGTTCAAGTTCTGCACTTGATTTACATCCATCATTGTTATTTTAATATACATGTTTGTATGTACAGAAAGAACACTTAAAATATCACAATTCATATGCTTGTGACAGTAAAAAATGATAAGCTAGAGAAGGGGCTAGTACAACCATTACTTACATCGACAGAACATGAACAAGATGGTGATGGGGATCAAGAATGTGATGCAAGTGAAGAGGCTGCAGAGGACTCTCATCGACCAGCCAACTCGCTAGGAGCAGCCTATAGGTTACTCACACCATCTGTAAAGGTAAAGAGAAATCCTTCTGGACTTATATTGTCCATAATCATATTATAGTGTATGGTAGTATTGTTCATTAACCTTATGTAAATTTATATTATCTATTCTATTTTCAGGTTCAATTGTTAATATACTTCATGCTTAAATACGCAATGGAGATCCTACTTTCGGAATCAAGTGTAATCTCATCATACTATTTTGGTTGGACTACTGGCACCGTGTCTATCTTTCTTGCTAGCCTTGGTCTTACAGTTCTTCCTATAAACATCATTGTTGGAAATTACATAAGCAATATGTACGAGGACAGGTAATTTCCCATATCTAAACCAAAATTTAAATATTTCATATCTAAAGCAAGTTTAGATTTTATATATCTGAGCAGCTGAAGTATTAGATCTCTATTAGTCATCTATAAGTGTCGTAAAAAGTCGCAAATAGTGAAAGATATGCAGCTTAATCTCATTTTTATAAGGAAGTGCTTTTCATCTCAAGCCATACTTGCTAATAAGTTTTATGATTGATATGTTTGCAGGCAAATATTATTGGCATCCGAAATTGTGGTCTTCCTTGGTATACTTTTTAGCTTCCACTTTATTATCCCATATTCTGTGCCACAATACGTCTGCTCAGGCCTTATCATGTTTGTAGCTGCTGAAGTATTGGAAGGTAAATATATGGCTAATCAGTATTCGTGAACATTAGCATAACGGAAAAGATAACTAAGAATTTTGATGACGCGTCATTATTGCAGGCGTGAATCTATCGTTACTCTCTAGAGTGATGTCGTCTAGGCTTTCTCGTGGAACATACAATGGCGGGCTTCTGTCGACAGAAGCCGGGACGCTTGCTCGAGTGATTGCAGATGCAACAATTACCTTAGGTGGTTATTTTGGTCGACATAACCTCTTAAATATCACCCTTCTACCCTCTCTAGTGATTTGCATAGGTTCCATTGTAGCCACTTGTTGTACCTACAATTCTCTTTACTAAGTCATTGGTGGAGTTGATCAATCGTAGTAGTTCAATTCATTATTTATTTTTTATGGTGTAATAAAAAATTTTGGTTCTTCAATTGTTTGAGTGAATGATGTAAAAAGTGAGAGAAGATACTTCAATATTCCTTTGGAATACTACAATTTACATCTTGCTTGAAGTATTATAGTCCTTACTCAGATAAAAGCTCTTTGTTAGTAATCATTTTATCATGTTTCAGTTTTGTGTTTTATAGCTTTCATTTCTCGATAGTTATGACATTGTACGTTGGAAATATAGTAATTGTGTTTAGAGAAGTACTACTTTACTACATGCACATCTAATATATTATTAATACCATATACCGCATCTTCAAATCTATTATTTTTAAATTCCTATTATTTAAATTCTTAAATTTTTGGACTTTATAAATCATATTATTATAGGATAATAGTTAAAATTACCCACTTTCATAAAATAAAGATAAAAAATACTCACTTAAAAATAAAAGATAAAAAATATCCACTTTCCATGATAACATGAAAATTTTTCTCATATGCTCATGTTATTCAAGTTATTTTGAATTTGAACAATATGAGCAGTTGATTAATTTCCCTCATAATATCATGTAAAGTGGATATTTTATGATATATTATTAATTCCATAATTGTAAATAGATATACATTTCATGACATATTATTAGCTTTACATGTGTATTTTGACAATTAATAACAAATTCAAACAAATCGACACTTTTTATAAGACCAATATTAATATATTACATTACATTTGTTAGGGTTTGTATACATCAAAACATATTTTATGTTTAGACGATATATCCGATTTGTTTTTAATTACACTCTAATGAGAATAAATATTTCTATCATTGGTTTGTTATTCATTATTATTATATGTTGAATTGCAAACAAGTCCATTTATTATAATTGTAGACTGTGTGGTGGATCGATGATCACAGAAGGTAACACAATCGGCTCCTTTGTAATATAAAGTCATAGTCTAGACAGACTTGAACAGTCTAGTCGGTAAAGGCTGCGATATCCTTTGATGCGAGAGCTGACCTTAGCCCGCAGAATGATGTCGGTATGTATAAGTGGATACACATGCTTTACGTATACATACTGAGAGGTTTCACAGTGAGATAAGTTCTAACGTGCTGATACTTAGAACGAGGTCTCAGAAATTAGTTCATTTCTTAATATGTGACGATGACATTAGTATAGTCGGTTGATTATACGTTGCTTTGACTCATCTACACTTGCGGGTTTTGCGTAACTCAAAATAGTGATGTCTTGGGCGGTAGTGATTGACTTAGCTAGAATTACTCGATTGTCAGTCGTGCAGAATTGCGTCTCGGTGACACGAGTTGATTAAATCCGCGTGAGGCGTTCAAAAATATTTATTGCATAAGAAATCCGGCCGGTTGGGAATTTATTCCATATGTAATAATTAAGGTCTGAACCGGATCACTCATGAATAAATGTATTAATTAATGGTGAGTTATCAGCAAACTCAATTAATTAATGGATTTAGAAAATCTTAAACGCGAGAAATAATTAATGACAAAAGGGTTACGTCGAGTTGGAGTTTGCCTCTACCGTATTAGTTTTACATGATGTTTTATTAGTACCTAGTTTTAGAAAGAACCTCGTTTCAGTTTCTAAACTTGTTTTGGACATATATTTTGTTTATTTTGATGATTCAGTTATTATCAAGAAAAGAGACTTATTTATCTGTTCTGGTACTATGATTAACAATTTACATACTATATTTTCACAACCTAAACAACGTTGAACTTCAACTTTTAACTTATCGACTAACTCCAAGAAGAGAAAAGCTTCTTGTCTTTCGTCGAATTATACATATCTATTGCATTTAAGACTTAGACATATTAACCTTTATTAAAAGTTAGTGGAACATGGGTCTTTGGATAAACTCCAAGTTGAGTCATACCCTACATGTGAATACTGCTTGGAAGGTAAAATGACCAAGAGACTATTCGGGGTCAAATGAAATAGAGCCCAAGGTGTGTTGGATATCATTCACTTCCACGTTTGTGGTCCAATGTCGACTCAGGCCAGATGTGGCATGCAGTATTTCATCACTTTCATTGATGATTACTCAAAATACAGATATGTCTATTTGATGCACCACAAGTCAAAATCCTTTCAGAAATTTAAGGAATTCAGGGCACTTGTGGGGAATCATCATGGAAAGTCTATCAAGTGTTTGCGTTCTGATCGCTGAGGCAAATACATCAGTGCTGAGTTTTTGAGCCATTTATCGGATGCAGGACTTCAATCCCAGTTAACTGCACTGGGTACACCCTAGCAAAATGGTGTAGCAGAGAGATGGATTAGAACGCTTATGGAGATGGTGAGATCTATGATGAGTTATGCAAAGTTGTCTATTTCGTTTTGGGGATATGCCCTAGAGACGGAAGTTTACACGTTGAACTTGGAACTATCCAAGTCGGTTCCTAAGAGACCGATTGAGTTGTGGACCGGACGCCAACCCAGTCTAAGACATCTCAAGGTGTGGGGTTGTCCAACACACTTGCTAGAGAAGGACGCCGATAAATTGGCACATCGTACTGACTTGTGTCTGCTCATGGGTTATCCTAGAGAGACGAAAGGGTGAGAGTTTTATAGTCTTAGAGATCGTAAGGTCGTGATTAGCACTCACGCTTGATTTCTAGAAGAAGACTACGTGAACAACCACAAGTCAACGAGTGAAATAGTTCTCGAGGAAATGAGAACTAGAACTAATCCAAATTCACAAGAAACACAACGTGCACAAGCACCAACCTAATTAAACACTTGTATCACCTGTAGTGGAGCCTCGTCGTAGTGGGAGGGTTGTTCGTCAACCCGACCGATTCATTGGAGTGGGAGAGGCATCTGACTCATTCTCTGGCCTAGATGAATCATATCCCTGGAACTACAAAGAGGCAGTACATGACAAGGACTGTCACCTCTGGTTAGAGGCGATGGAGTCTGAACTGCAATCCATGAAAGATAAGGAAGTATACGAGCCAGTTGATCTGCCTGATGGCTGCGAAGCCATAGGGAGTAAATGAGTCTTCAAGTGGAAACGAGGACCCGACGGTAAAGTCGTTGTCTTCAAGGCTAGACTAGTAGCTAAGGGCTATACTCAAAAGGAAAGTATCGATTACAATGAGACCTTCTCACTAGTATCCATGCTCAAGTCTATTCGTATACTCTTGTCAATAGCAGCACATATGGATTGTGAAGTATGGCAGATGGATATCAAGACAGCTTTTCTAAATGGAAGTATTGAGGAGAATATCCATATGCAACAACCCGAATGTTATGCTGTTCAAGGAAAGGAACACATGGTGTGGAAGCTTAAGAAGTCCATTCATGGGCTTAAGCAAGCCTCACGGTCATGGAACCTTTGCTTCGATCAGGTTATCAAGTCCTATGGATTTGATCAGTGCCCTGACGAGAGCTGTGTGTACAAGAAGTGTGAGGGTAAAACAATTGTTTTCTTGGTGCTATACGTAGATTCTAAGAAGGGTTTTTTACCCTTCAGACATGAGATCGTTCTTTCTCATGACATGTGTCCTAAGACACCTGAGAAGAAAGAGGAGATGAGACATATACCTTATGCTTCTGCAGTAGGTAGTCTCATGTATGCTATGATGTGTACTAGGCCAAATATCTACTTTGCCGTAGGCATGGTAGCAAGATTTATGTCTAACCCTGGAAATGGATATTGGACAGCGGTAAAGAACATACTCAAGTATTTTAAACGGACTAAGGAGTACTGTTTGGTTTACCAAGCTGATTCATTATGCCCTTAGAGTTATAACGATTCCAACTTTTAGACGGATCGGGACTCAAGAAAATCTACCTCCGGGTATGTATTTACTTTGGGATGTGGAGCCATGACATGGACGAGTGTGAAACAGAAATGCATCGCGGACTCCACCATGGAATCTGAATAGGTAGACGCATCTGAGGCTGCAGAGGAAGCAGTTTGGCTCAGGAGCTTCTTGATGGACCTAGATGTGATTTTGAAAATGCCGGCGAGTATCACGGTTTATTGTGATAACTCTGGTGTAGTGAAAAACTCAATGGAACCACGGGCCCATAAGGCGAGTAAACACATTGAGAGAAAATATCACATCATTCATGATATTGTAAAGAGGGGCGACATAGTGGTGACGAATATAGCGTCAGAGGAAAACCATGCATGTAGAGGGATTAGGAGTACGACGTGTTATAGATCAAATTTAGGTATAAGTGAGAGAGTTATATGCTATGCGACACAAATATTTGTATACTCCAAAACATGTTTGAGTATAAGTGGGAGATTGTTAGAGTTTGTATACCTCATAGAAAGCTTTATGCTTAGACGATGTATCAGATTTATTTTCAATTACACTTTAATGAGAATAAATGTTTCTATAATTGGTTTGTTATTTACTATTGTTATATATTGAATTGCAAACTAGTCCATTTATTACAATTGTAGACTGTGTGGTGGATCGATGATCACAGAAGGTAACACAGTCGGCTCCTTTGTAATATAAAGTCACAATCTAGACAGACTTGGGCAGTCTAGTCGGTAAAGGCTGCGATATCATTTAATGCGAGAGCTGACCTTAGCCCGCAGAATGATGTCGGTATGTATAAGCGGATACACATGCTTTACGTATACATACTGAGAGGTTTCACAGTGAGATAAGTTCTAATGTGCTGATACTTAGAACGAGGTCTCAGAAATTAGTTCATTTCTTAATATGTGATGATGACATTAGTATAATCAGTTGATTATACGTTGCTTTGACTCATCTACACTTGCGGGTTTTGCGTAAATCAAAATAGTGATGTTTTAGGCGGTAGTGATTGACTTAGCCAGAAGTACTCGATTGTCAGTGGTGCAGAATTGCATCTCGGTGACACGAGTTGATTAAATCCGCGTGAGCCATTCAGAAAGATTTATTGCATAAGAAACCCGGCCGGTTGAGAATTTATTCCATATGTAATAATTAAGGTTTGAACCAGATCACTCACGAATAAATATATTAATTAATTGTGAGTTATCAACAAACTCAATTAATTAATGGATTTAGAAAATCTTAAACGCGAGAAATAATTAATGATAAAAGGGTTACGTCCGTAATTCGAATGAATAAAGATGAGTTCAATATTTATCCTATAGTGGAGTCGATAAATATTTATAATAGAATTGCACTTTATTATGTTTACATGGAGTAATTAATTGGAGGGCAAATTAATTTAAATTAATTAATAAGTCTAAAGGTGGGTCAGTCAATTAATTAAATCTAATTGGGCCCAAAAGGAGACTTCAAAATTAATTTAATCTAATTATGGATTTGTCCAAGCCCATATTAATTTTTAACATAATTCAAATTTGAATTTGAATTATAATTGTAACTGCAAGAGATAAATGTGAGGATATGGTTCTATTATTTGAGATCTAATTCATTCTCCTTAGAAACCCTATCCTAGCCTACAATGTCTATAAAAGGAGAACAAAGAAGGAGCCAATTCTCTCTCTCTACTCTAGAAATCGACGCCCCCCTTGAAATTCACTCTCATAATTTCTAAAATTGTAGTGTTCTTCGCTCCAATTATCGATCTTCTTTTTTCTCCTAAATTACTAGATAGATTCACCCACACGATATTCTAGTAAGTAGACCGGGAATATGATAGAAGTTCCTAGGGTTGGATTCAATGGAGATTTAAGAAGGAGATTCGAATCGGCGTGGATTGCGGTTCGATAGCTAACGATTCAGTTCGTATCTCCACAAGTAGAGGACTTGCGTAGGATATAGTATAATTTATTATATTCCGCGTTTATATTCTCCCATGTGTTTTAAGAATTAATTTTTCGTATAATTTATTAAACCTGTGGATCATGTGGTTTCGTGAGCCCCTCATACGAGTTCCATCAACATGCACATATTCACACAAAATTAATCAAATACATTTATATTTTAAAATAAAAAAAATTGTTAAAGAAACTATATTTCTACTAATTAAATTTGAAATTAAGATTAGTTCAATGTTAATATTAAATATTTTAAAATTTGAAATTTGAGATTATGTTAAAAATCATGTCCTAAGTTTCATTTGGCGAAAGGGGATTATTCGTGTAAGACTTCAGTTTTTTCCTGTCTAATCGCAATGAGGAACACTGCGAATGAGCAAAGAATGATGACGAGCTCGATATGATGGTAAATGTATGTTTTCATATGTGTATGACGGGCTTTCTTTTTAAAACGCCGTGCATCATATAGTTGGACATGTAATATTCTTTAAAATAAGATTTATGTTGTTTTTCACTGAAAAAGTCGGGCAACGACTCACACTGAGTACACTAGTACTCAGACCAAAATCTTTTTTTTTTCCAAATGTTTTAACAGGTTTACGGAGGACGATGATGGGCAGGCGACGAGGTGGGCCTGATCGGGTGTCTTTTTTCTTAAATGTCGATTACCAATGTGATGGTAATGTCATATTGATATTTATTATGTTGTCATTTGGTTATACCTTGTGTGTTACCTTCTATATCCAAACTCATGGTCTTATCATGTTGACTGTCACTATAAAACTTTCAACATTTGATCCTATTTATTTCAATGTTACGGTTCAATGTCTTCATATATTGAACTCGTACCGTATTCATTGTGTCCAAACTCCTGGAGTTCTCATTTCTTCTTTAATTGTTAATTATTACTTGTAGTTAGTTTCCAATATATTCCATTTAATTCATATTCCGCGTAGACCTCCTTCTGTGGAGCTTTACAGTACGAGTATATAGAATTCCAACATGTTTGAAACAATAATAAATTGTAAGTTAGATGTAATTTTTAATCATATTAAGATTGAATACATGTTTATAAATAAATAAGTTCAGGTAATTTGCATTTATATTTATACAAATTTGACCATGGACAAATAATTATGGAACGAGAACGAGTAGAAAGACTATTTTTCATCAACTTTAAGATGAATACGCACATAAAATTCAAATGAATTTGGTATGATATATATAAATTGACAAATATTATTATTTTTTCCTTTAATTCTATATATATATATATAATATTCTATATAGGTTTAAGATGAAAACCAATTGATTGAGATATGAATACATTAATTTCAATTAGATACAAGTATATATATAAAATATTTAAATAATTTGTAGGAACTATATTAAGAGTTTTAGACAAAAATGAGTAGTTTATGAGACGAAACCGAGTACTAGAGTGTTTTTTAGAAAAACTTTGAAGCATGTACGAATATATAGAATTTCAACATGCATGTTTAATATAATAACAATTAGTTGTAAATACGAGTTTAATGAGTCGATAAAACAAGTATTATTATATTGGTAATATGATAAATAAATTTATTCAACTAGACATAATACTAAACGCGTTGATATAATTTTTTTTTTAAAAAATGTAAGTGTTCAATCTCAAAATATAGTCCAAAACTTATATTATAATGTCGAATAATATCATAAAATTTATAAAAAATATTTTAATAAATTATTATGTGTCCTTATTAAAAAATTTCTTTAACATTCTTATTTTGAATGTAATACATTTAGTAAATAAAATAATCTTAATACTTTATAAAATTTATAACACTTAATCCAGTCAACATTAACAATCTAGTATGCATATATGTATATATAGTATATATATTGGTACAATCTATCGGTCACGACATTCTTACTGGGTGACCGCGTTTTCCATATCAAATATGCCGCTAAAATTGTTGATAACAGCGGCACCATCGTTGCCATCAGATGCAAAGACGACATCTTCATGGTAACCAAAATCTCAACCTTTGATTTTCAATTGATCAATTTTATATTGTTAGGGTTTTAGTTTAGTTTTTCATTTCGGTGATGTTCCCCAAGGCTAGTGGAGAAGTTGATTGCTTCAAAAGATGCTGCTTCCAGGCTCCAATCGAAGAATCCACGCCGTTCATCGCCACTCCGGATTGGAACCCTATTTTAACTTATTCTCAGATCTCTATTTATAAATATATCTGTGTAACAATAGAAGTATAAATAAGTAACAGGTGTATATTATATTAAAAATGGATATTTGACTCAATTTCCCTTAAAAAGGCCTTGTTAAGGGGAGGGGAAATCTCACCTTATATATTGGTCCTAGAAAGCATCCCTCACCATTGTGGGACAATTTTAACACACTCCCTCACGCGCAACGTGGACAACCCAACATCATCTGTTGACAATGATATTGGGTGGTGACCCATCATTGAGTGGGGTAGGCTCTGATACCATATTAGAAATGGTCCTTATATGTTGGTCCTAGAAACCATCCCTCACCAGACAATTTTAACAGGAAGAAAAATTAAAAAGTGAGAGTAGAACATGAGCTTGTAGAAAAAGAAAGAATAATTTCCTTTTTGTAAAGAACTATATTTTGATATTTTTGGTGAATCAAAAATACATAGAGAAGTCCTATTTATATACAAAAATATAATACTAACAAGCTAAATTTCTCTACATTCTTCTTATTAGATTCTACATTCTTCTATATGTGTCCATTTTGCTGATAGAACCCGTATGATGAGTTCGTAATTTCGCAGGATCCACAGATTTACTATATCGCATAAATTATTTATATAGCAATTAATACCACGTAGGAGAATATAAAAGCTGGATTAAATTATACATTCTCCTAAGTTAATCTTTCGCTTGCGAAGAGACGAATTGAATCGTCAACAACGAACTGCAATCCACTCCAATTGAATCTCCTTCGATCCTACCTTGAAAACTTTTTCCAATCTATGATTTGAATATTGTGTGGGCAATAATCTATCAAATCTTGCTAGAGAGGAAAAACGAAAATTAGAGTGTGGAATACTCTTAATTTTCGAAAATTGAGAGTTATAAACCTCAATATGACCAAAAATACTTAGATGTGGAAGAAGAGAGTTTCCAGCCATCTTATTCCCCCAATATACATATATATATTTATATATATATAATGGGATAGGTTAGAGTTTCAAAGGTGAATGAATAAGATCTCCTAATAATAGAACTAATCCACTTTTATCTCTCTACAATTCCATCTATTATTCAAATTTGAATAATTCAAACTTAATTTGACAAGTCAAATCCATAACTTAATCTAATTAATTTCTAAGTCATTTTGACCCAATTAAATTTAATTAATTTTTTGATCAAACTTAAACTTAAATTAATAAATATATTAAATTAATTTAACTCTCAAATTAATTACTATGTGGAAATGTAATAAAGTGTAATTCTATTATAAATATTTATCGACTCCACTATAGGATAATATTGAACTCATCTTTATCCATCCAAAATTACGGATGTAACATTTTTGTCATTAATTATTTCTTGCGTTTAAGATTTACTAAATCCATTAATTAATTGAGTTCGCTGACAACTTATAATTAATTAATATATATTTATTCGTGAGTGATCCGGTTCAGACTTTAATTATTAAATATGAAATAAATTCCAACCGGCCGGGTTTCTTATGCAATAAACATTTCTGAACGTCTCACGTGGATTTAATCAACTCGTGTCACCGAGATGCGATTCTATGCGATTGACAATCGAGTGCTTCTAGCTAAACCAATCACAACTGCTCAAGACATCACTATTTGGGGTTATGAAAAACCCATAAATGAAAATGAATCAAAACAACGTTTAATCAGTCGCATATACTAATGTCATCGTCACAGATTAAGAAATAACTAATTATCGAGACCTCGTTATAAGCAGCAACACGTAGAACTTATCTCACTGTGAAAACTCTCAATATGTATACGCAAAACATGTGTATCAGCTTATACATACCGATATCATTATGCGGGCTAAGGTCAGCTCTCGCATCAAAAAATAGCACAACCTTTACCGACTAGACTGTCTGAGTTTTTCTAGATTGTGAGCTTTATACTACAAAGGACCCGACTGTATTACCTTCTGTGATCATCGATCTACCACACAGTATACAATCGTAGTAAACGGACTTGTTTGCAATTCAATACATAAAATAATAAATAACAAACCAATAATAGAAAATATTTATTCTCATTTAATGGAACTGAAAAAAAGTTCGATACATCGTCTAAGCATAAAACATACTTTGAGATATACAAACCCTAACATTTTCTTCATCGTGATCTTTCTTGAATTTACATCTTCAACATATTAAACTTGTATATATCTGCTCAATTGTACACGTGTATTAGAGTCTAATTTTGTTAATTAGTGTTTATTAATTTCATATATATGTGATGTTAGAGTTTGTATACCTCAAAGCATGCTTTATGCTTAGACGATGTATCAGACTTGTTTTCAGTTTTACTTTAATGAGAATAAATGTTTCTATCATTGGTTTGCTATTTATTATTATTATATTGAATTGCAAATAAGTCCATTTATTACAATTGTAGACTGTGTGGTGGATCGATGATCACAGAAGGTAACACAGTCAGCTCCTTTGTAGTATAAAGTCACAGTCTAGACAGACTTGGACACACTACAAAAAAAATATTCAACTGGCGACGGAATGGACGACGGAATGACTTTCCGTCGTCCTCTGGCGACGGACTACAACAAATAGGGCTAACGACGGACTGACGACGGACTAGCGACTGTTTTTTTAGCGCGTAAGTACGCGCCAAAGTTAACGACGGACTGGTCCGTCGTCCGAGTATTCCGTCGTTAGATCCGTTGTGAACCTTTTAATTTTTTTTTAATTATTTTTATACCGGACGACGGACTGGTCCGTTGCCCAGTCCGTCGTCCCGCCCTATCTATCGGGCAGAATGGCCATTTCGCGAAGCAGAACAGCAGCAGCGCCTATTGTCTCTTCTCCGGCGATTTGAAGCCAATTCCGACGATTCCAACCTTCCACCGGCCAAAGCAACCCTAGGTATGTGTATTAGTTTGATTTCCCTTCCCCCTTCTCTTAATCTAGCCATTTTTCTAATTAATTATCTCCGTTTTTGTCGCCGGAGAAGCAGCCCCTTTTCCTCCCGTCCTTGCCCCCGGCCACCTCCGCGCACTGCCCGCTTCTGTCGCCGCCGCCGGCCAGCACCTCCACAGGTATGTTATTTCCATTTTTTTTAATTTTGTTAATTATTTGATAATTTTGATTAATTATTTTGTGAATTGTTGTTTAAATAAGTTAATTATTAAATTAGTGTTAATTGTGGTTAATTGTTAAATTTAGTTAATTGTTAAATTAGTGTTAATTGTTAATTGTTTGATAATTATAGTTTTCGTGTTTAATTAAATTAGTGTTAATTATTTTTTAATTAGTATAGGTTTAATTAAATAGTTTCATTATTTAATTAGTTTAATTAATTTTTTAAGTAGTTTTTAATTTAATTAGTTTAGTTATTTAAATTAGTATTAATTGATTGTTAATTAGTACTATAAGTTTACTTAATTAGTTAAATTGTTGAAATAGGTTAATTGTTTAATTTGTTTATATTTTTAAGTAATACTATAGGTTAGATTAATTTAATTAGTTTAGTTTAATTGTTAATTAGTATAGAATTACTTAATTTAATTAGTTTAATTAAATTGTTTATTTTTGTTAATTAACTTTATATTAAATTTGTTTAGGAGTCGCGCATTTCGCCTTTACCGACTGCTCCCGGAGCCGTCTATCGCCGCTCCGGTGTTGCCTCATCCGGTGAAAGGTATATAAATTTAATAATTTATTTTAATTATATTTAGTTAATGTTTGTAATTAATTAGTTAATTTGGTTAATTAATTAGTAGTTAGAATAATTTAATTAATTTGTTAATTTTTACATTATTTAGCATTTATAATGAATTAGTTAATTTTTTTATTTAATTTGATTAATCTTGTTAGTTAGAATAATTTAATTGTGTAGGTTAATTATACTAATTTACATCCAAATAATTTAGACTATTTATACATAATTTAGACTAATTTAGATTAATAATTGTTATTGCATTTACTAATCGAATACTTTGTTCATATTTTCTTTAAGTTTATAATTAATTTCTTAATGAGTTATAAATTGAATTTATTGTTTAATTTAAAATATTGTTTTAATTGACACCTTGAAGAAATGTATATAGGTTAATTAGTTTAGTTTATTGTTTCTAATTTCTTAATTTTGGTAATATAGTATAATGATTTGCGTATATTTATGACATTGGGATAGACGTAATCAATTTCTTAAGGATCTTCTCCCTTTGGGATAGATTTTGATTACGTCTTAAGAATCTTCTCCCAATATGTGTAATATTATGTTGTGGTGGTTTGATGAGATGCATGTGTTGTGATGTTTTGATGATGAGATGTATGTTGTGATATTTTAATTATTATGTTCGAATGTTTTGATCATGAAATGTATGTTGGGATGTTTTCATGATTATGTCAGCTGGCTGTTTTGATTAGATTTAGTGATATAGGTTATTTGGATGCAATTATGTATTATATATATAACTCAACATATATATACATAACATTTCCCAAAATGACCAAAAATAACCAAGAGCAAATCAACTTATAATTCTGAACCAAAAATGACCAAATTAAATGATCAAAAATAACCAAATGCAATCAACTGCAAATCAACTTAATTATAATCTTCGCCATCAAACCATAATTCTCGACCTCTAACCATAATTTTCATAATTCTCGCCCTCTATTGACGAGGATGATGAATATGAAGAGGATGAAGCTTCAGATGACGAAGAAGAAGATGAAAATGACGAGGATGACTATGTAGATGGGGATGGGGAAGATGAAAATGAGAATGATGAAGAGGATGAAGATTAACACGTTGTGTAGAAAACTTAACACATTCGAATTTTACCTTATTAATTAAAAATGCAACTTCTTATATGTTCAATATAAAACTTCTACGTATACGTCATTTGCCTATCATGAATCTTATTTATTTATTTATTTTCAACATAATAGATGTCTTCGAGTCGGCGCGGTTCTCCACGAGATGATGTGGGGACTCCTCGTGGTAGGGGTTCACGATGATCTCCTCTATCATCGACTGGTCTGAGCCACCATATTGGTGGCATACACATCGGCGGTCCGTCATCTGGTTCTGACACTGATGGTCAGAGAGAGCGTAGACCCACATGTGACTTTGTTCTATCTGTGAGTGAGCTGGGGTACGTAAATGCAATCACATCTTCAATTTTGACAATTATTTAATTAGTTATTCAAAAATCTAACATAAATCAATCTAAAATTACTTATGTAGGGGATTTTACCCGCATGCCGACCCGGCAGATTACATTTGGGAACTATTTAAGATAGTTCCCAACTCGACTGGATACAGTTGGAAGCTCACGCCTGAGGACGTGAGGCAGCGATATTGGGAGGAGTTTAAGGTTCAAAAATTTACTAAAACTTTCAAATTTATTCTTAATTATAACTTATAACTACAATTTCTAACATACATTTTCAATGCTAGAAAAAATTTACTTGGGAACCGGCACTCGATGCCAAGATTCGGGAGCTGTGGTATGATAAGATTCGGGAGAGACATAAGGATTATATCTGCGGGATAAAGAGGAGGAGGAATGATCCGCCACCCAGAGGTGGGAAGCCTGGGTGGTGGACTGATGATGTGTGGATGGGTTGGCTCGCTTACTGGTCCCGGGATGATGTTGTGGCCAAATCCCAGGCAGCGAGGCGCAACCGGATGTCTGAGCCTCAGGGACCGGCTACTGGTCCTATCAAGCATAGGGGAGGGTCCAAGTCGGTCATGCAACGAGCTGAGGAAAAGGTAATAATATACTTTAAATAATAATTATAATTATGTGGTACAATTTTAATTCATATACACATGTTTCAATGACACAACTCCATTGTGATTTGATGCATAGGGTCGTGAGAGGGGAGTAGCTCCTATTGAGTGCATGTTCGACTCCTTCCTCGATGAGCATCGATACGCAGACGGGACATACACCGATCAGAAATCTGAGGCGATAGCGGTAAGTTTTAATTTCAAAAGAATATATATATATATATATATATTATATTTTCAACATTTATAATATGTATACTAACAAATGTTCATTTCTCGTTTACATGCAGACTGAGGTGTTTCGCCGTGCTGACGAGGAACGGGCCTAGCAACCCCAGGGGGACCATGATGCAGTCAACATAAACGAGCTGTATCTGGAGGTTCTTGGCGGCCCAGACAAGAAGAAGAGGATGTTTGGCACGGGAGGCGCCGCGAAGGTTTTGAGAGCATCCAGATTTGGGGGATCCTCGTCCACATCACGAGCATCCAGAGACGAGGTTGAGGAGCTGCGGCACCGAGTCGAGGAGCAGGATCGCGAGCGCCGTGAGTACCTTGCTGAGCAGCAGAGATTGGCTGAGCAGATGGCGCTCATGCAAACTCAGTACGCCGACATGATGCGGTGGATGTCTCAGCAGCAGGGAGGAGGTAGTGCTCCCTCCTTTCCCTCTTATCAGCCTCCCCCGTCTGATGCCCCTCCCCATTTTCCTCCTGATTATGATTCGTAGATGCTACTGATACACTTTACTATTTTTTTATTATATGGTTTGTCGTGGGATGTTACTGATACATTATATTATTTGTTCATTATATGAAATCCGCGTTCATTTTGAATTTCATTTGATTGGTTCAATTTTAAATTATTGTTCAATGTTGGATTATATTTTTATTGTTTGTTGTGACTCGTTTTAGGTAATGGATAATAAAAAAATAAAATGAATTATTAAAATTAAAAAAAAATCAGCTAACGACGGACTGCAATCTGTCGTTAGGTCAACGGTCAACGACCCCTAACGACGGATTGCAGTCCGTCGCCACTAACGACGGATTATATCCGTCGTTAGTTTTTCGGCACCGTCAACGGCCGCCGGGAGAAGCTGACGACGGAATTACAGTCCGTCGTCCCTAACTACGGATAAAATCCGTCGTTAGTCCGTCGTTAGCTAACGACGGACTGTCTTTTCCGTCGTCCGATGGGCTAACGACGAACAAAATACAGACGGAAAGATTCTATCGTTAGTCCGTCGCTAGCCTCCCGGGACGACGGATTTCCTATGCTAAAGACGGATTTTTCCGTCGCCAGTGGCACTTTTTTTTTTGTAGTGACAGTCTAGTAAACCCCAACAAAATGCTAAAGCAGAAAGACAAAATAGAACGCTTATGGAGATGGTGAGATATATGATGAGATATGCAGTATTGCCAATTTCGTTTTGGGGATATGCCCTAGAGACAGCAGTTTACACATTGAACTTGGTACCGGACGTTAACCCAGTCTAAGACATCTCAAGGTGTGGGGTTGTCCAACACATGTGCTAGAAAAGGACGCCAACAAACTGGCACCTCGTACTAACTTGTCTCTGCTCGTGGATTATCATAGAGAGACCAAAGGATGAGAGTTTTATAGTCTTTGAGATTGAAAGGTCGTGATTAGCACTCACGCTCGACTTTTAGAAGAAGACTATGTGAACAACCACAAGTCCAGAAGCGAGTTAGTTCTCGAGGAAATGAGACTAATCCAAATTCACAAGAAACACAACGTGCACAAGCACCAACCCAAACACTTGTACCACCTGCAGTGGAGCCTCGTCGTAGTGGGAGGGTTGTTCATCAACCTGGCGATTTATTGGAGTGGGAGAGGCATCTGACTCAGTCCCATGCTTAGATGAATCGGATGCTTGGAACTACAAAGAGGCAGTACATGACAAGGACTGTCACCTCTGGCTTGAGGCGATGGAGTCCGTACTGCAATCCATGGTAGATAAGAAATTATATGAGATAGTTCATCTACCCGATGGGTGCGAGGCCATAGGAAGTAAATGGGTTTTCAAGGCTAGATCTTCTCACCAGTAGCCATGTTCATTTATATTAATATACTCTTGTCAGTTGTCGCACGTATGGATGGGGAAGTATGGCAGATGGATGTCAAGACAGGTTTCCTAAATGAAAATCTTGAGAAAACATCCATATGCAACAACCCGAGGGCTATGCAGTTCAAGGAAAGGAACACATGGTGTGCAAGCGTCATGGTCATGGACTCAAGCAAGCCTAACGGTCATGGAACCTTTATCAACTCCTATGGATTTGATCAGTGCCCTGACGAAAGCTGTGTTTACAAGAAGTGTGAGGATAAAACTGTTATTTTCTTAGTGTTATACGTAGATGACATTCTTTTGATCGGAAGTGTCAAGAAAGTGTTGTCGGACGTTAGAGCACACCTATCCAACCAAGAGATCATGGTCATCCATGACCGATCTAAGAGAATGTTGAGCTTATCTCAAGTGTCCTTAGCGAGACTATACTTAGACGCTTTAGCATGCAAGATTCCAAGAAGGGGTTCTTACCCTTCAGACATGAGATCGTTCTTTCTCAGGACATGTGTCCTAAGACACCTGAGGAGAAAGAGGAGATAAGACATATACATTATGCTTCTGCAATAGGTAGTCTCATATATGCTATGATGTGTACTAGGCCAAATATCTGCTTTGCCTTAGGCATGGTAACAAGATTTATGTCTAACCCTGGAAAGGGACATTGGACAGCGGTAAAGAACATACTCAAGTACCTTAAACGGACTAAGGAGTATTGTTTGGTTTACCAAGTTGATTCATTATGCCCTTTGGGTTATACCGATTCCGACTTTCAAACGGATTGGAACTCAAGGAAGTCTACCTCCAGGTATGTGTTTACTTTGGGAGGTGGAGCCGTGACATGGAGGAGTGTGAAGCAGAAATGCATCGCAGAATCCACCATGGAAGCTGAGTATGTGGCTGCATCTGAGGCCGCAAAGGAAGCAGTTTGGCTCAGGAGCTCCTTGATGGAACTAGATGTGATTCCGAGTATGCCGACGAGTATCACGATTTAATGTGATAACACTGGTGCAGGGGAAAACTTGAGGGAACCGCGGGCCCACAAGGCGAGTAAACACATTAAGAGGAAATATCATATCATTCCTGATATTTTAATGAGTGGCGACATAGTGGTGACGAAGATTGCGTCAGAGGACAACCTAATAGATCCATTCACGAAAAGCCCGAACGAGAAGACGTTTGAGAGACATGTAGATGGATTAGGAGTACAATGTGTTATAGACTTGCTTTAAGTATAAGTGAGAGAGTTATATGTCATGCGACACAGATTTGTATACTCTAAACCATGTTTGAGTATAAGTGAGAGATTTAGGATTTTTATACCTCAAAGCATGTTTTATGCTTAGACGATGTATCAGACTTGTTTTCAGTTTCACTTTAGTGAGAATAAATCTTTCTATCATTGGTTTGTTATTTATTATCTTTATATATTGGAATGCAAACAAGTTCATTTACTGCAATTGTAAACTTTTTGGTGGATCGATGATCACAGAATGTATCACAGTCGGTCCTTTGTAATATAAAGTCACAGTTTAGACAGACTTGGACAGTCTAGTCGGTAAAGGCTGCGATATCATTTGATCAGAGAGCTAATCTTAGCCCGCAAATGATATCGGTATGTATAAGCTGATACACATGTTTTGCGTATACATATTGAGAGATTTCATTGTGAAATAAGTTCTATATGCTGATACTTAGAACGAGATATCGGAAATTAGTTCATTTCTTAATTTGTGACGATGACATTAGTATAAGCGGTTGATTGTACGCTGCTTTGATTCATCTATGCTTGCGGGTTTTTCGTAACCCAAACCAGTGATGTCTTGGGCTGTAGTGATTGGCTTAGCTAGAAGTGCTCGATTGTCAGTCGTGCAAAATCGCGTCTCGATTAACACGAGTTGATTAAATTCGCATGAGGCGTTCAGAAAGATTTATTGCATAAGAAACTCGGTTGATTGAAATCTATTGTGTATGTAATAATTAAGGTCTTAACCGGATCACTCACGAATAAATATATTAATTAATTGTGAATTGTTAGCAAACTCAATTTATTAATTGATTTAGAAAATCTTAAACGCGGAAAATAATTAATGACAAGAGGGTTACATCCGTAATTCGAATGGATTGAGATGAGTTAAATATTTATCCTATAGTGGAGTTGATAAATATTAATAATGGAAGTAATTAATTTGAGGTCAAATTAATTTTAATTAATTAATTTAAGTCTAAGTTGGACCAAAAAATTAATTAAATTATATTGGGCCCAAAGGTGATTTGAAAATTAATTTAATTAAATTATGGATTTGACCAAGTCCAAATTAATTTTGAATTATACAAATTTAAATTTTAATAATAGATGGAAACTTCAGGAGATTAAAGTGGGATATTAGTTCTATTATTTGAGATCTTATTCATTCACCTTAGAAGCCCTAACATAATCCAAAATATTTATAAAAGGACTACATAGTGGCCGAAAATCTCACTTCCTCTACCTAGAAATTTTCGGCCAACTTAGAGATTTTATCTCTAAAATTTTCGAATTTTGAAGCATTCAAATCTTCAATTTTCGTTCTTGTTTCTTATTAATTAATAGATAGATTCACCCACACGATATTCTAGTAAATAGATTGGGAATATGTTAGAAGTTTCCAAAGTTGGATCGTGGGAGATCAATAGAAGAATTCCAACGGTATGGATTGTTGTTCCTTTTAATGATTCAAATTGTTTTTCCAAAAGCGGAGGAGTAGCAAAGAAGAAGGTATAAATTTATTAATTCCACATTTATATTCTCCTATGTGCTATTATTTATATAAGAATTAATTATTCATATGATTAATTAAATCTGTGGATCCTGCGGGTTTATAAGCCCCTCATACGGCTTCTATCATGTGATATATATATTCCAAATTTATCTGTATTTTCAAAATTTATACTTTTTCTCATTGACGTCCAATTTTATTTAGAGGCAGTCACGCGCACGTGGAGAGTCATTATTTGGAATTAATTTTACATAATTAAAATTACGTAAGAGTCGGGCTAATTTTTCTATATAAACTACTTAATCTCGAGGTCTCTATATGTTAATTACCTTAGCTCATAGCTTTCATCAGTCATCAAACACTACTCATATGAGGAAGACATTAACATCTTTCCACAAACTCCATTGTGATAGAGATAACTTTCAGTTGCACACTTTTATCTTCCATGTACACTGTCATGCAAGACAAATTAAATACTAAGTCTATGTTGTCTGCACAATTCTCATTGGAGCACAAGGTTGAACCACTGTTAGCATAGTACATGTAGCGTGTTTATTGTCTATTGGACCATGTGTATTTGGTTTTATCCTAAGCTATAATATTAGTTAGAATATTGTAGATACTAGTTAAGGGTTTTCTATTACTCTCTCTATATAGCGATGCTAATATGTAGCTTTTCTATGACTTTCTCATATCAAAAATGTTTTCTCCTTCTACATTATTTCCATTAATGGTCTGCAAAGGCTTCTTTAGTTGCGCTTACTTATTCTATCATGGTATCAGAGCTAGCCGTTCCTACTAGTCTCTTGATACATATCTTAGCTTCACCCTTTTCTATTTTTCATATATGAGTGATAATACCACCAGCTCCACCACGGTGGAGCTCACTCCAACAAACAACCCACCATAATCTATCTACAAAATACTCATCTTCCCTTAAAACTCAAAGACACCAACTATCTTATATGGAGTCAACAAGTCTTAGCTTCTGTCAAGGGCTACAGTTTAGAAGGATATATTCTTGGCATGAATCAACCATCAAATCGATGGATCGAAGAAAAAGATGGTGCCACGGTGAGGAGAGTCCTCAACCCCGAGCATACACTGTGGGAACGTCAAGACCAAGTTATCTCAGCTTGGTTGCAAGCATCTCTTACAAAAAGCATTATGATCTTAGTTGTTGGTCTTAGTTCTTCTTCTATATGGCAAGCCTTAGAAACCAACTTTTCAAACCAATACAGAGCCAAAATAATGCAATATAAGTTACAACTTCAAACTCTCAAAAAGGATAACCATAACATGTTTGAATACCTTGGCAAAATCAAAATGTATTGTGACATGCTCAACTCCATTGGTCACACTATTTCTAGTGAAGATCAATTCATGCACATACTTAATGGTCTAGGTCCTGAATATGATTCTATTATGGTGTCTGTTAGCACAAAAGAAAACTTTTCCGTCTTTGACCTTCAATCCCTTCTATTGAGTTTTGAGAACCATTTAGAGTTTGTCAAGTCTTTTATCCTTAACACTAATGGATCTCAGCCTTCACTCAACTACATGTCTTCATCTAATCAAAGAGGAGATGGCCGTTTTGGTGGTCAAAATTATAGGGGAAGAGGGGGATTCAATGGCAATAGAGGAGAAAGGATCAATAACTCCAACCAAAGAGGCTATGGTGAACGTGGTAGAGGGCGAAATCCAGTAACGAACCTATTTGTCAGGTTTGTTTTGTGCTTGACCATACAGCAAACAAGTGTTGGTACATGTTTGATCAATCTTTTGTACCCAAGCAGCAGTTATAGCAACAACAAACTTCTAATGCTCAAGGGTCTTTTTCTCCGGGAGCCAATGTTGCTCAGCTGCCACCTGGTTCTTCCCAAGGATCTTCTTGTTATCTTGGTTCTGATTATAATTGTGAGAATGGTTGGTTTCTAGATTCAGGTGCTACACATCACGTGACTGGTGATCTTTCAAACTTGAACTCCGCTTCTGAGTATGGAGGTTCAACCAAACTTCAAATGGGGAATAGTCAAGGTGTGGATATATCCCACATAGGTACTGGTTGTCTTTAATCATCTTCTTCCTCTAAACCGTTCATGTTAAATAATCTTCTCCATGTTCCTAACATTTCCAAAAACCTCCTTAGTGTTACTCAATTTGCTAGAGATAACAACGTTTATTTTGAGTTTCATCATTCTTCTTGTCTTGTGAAGGACCTGGACAATCACACTATCTTGCTCAAGGGTTCAATCCATAGAGGTCTCTACTACATTCCAAATCTCCACAATCTTCTTACCATATCTTTAGCTCATAAATTGTGTTCAAGTCGCTTCTCCACCTTTCCTTAACCAACAATGGCTTATGTTTCTCTTCAGCTGTTTGCTCCTATCTCCAGTCCTTCTTCTAGTCTTAGTTTGGATCTTTGGCACCATAAGTTAGGACATTGTAATGAAGATATTTTATGTAAAGCTTTATGTTCTTGTAACATATCTTTCAAAGCAATGAAATCTTAATCTATTTGTCAACCTTGTGTTTTTCTAAGATGCATCGTTCTTCTTACTCTCTTTCTGGAACTCAGTCTCATTCTCCTCTTGCACTTGTGCATAGTGACCTTTGGGGTCCAGCTCCTATTACTAATAGAAATGGTTTTCATTATTCCGTTAGTTTCATTGATCAATATAGTAGATATGTTTGGATATACGTGCTCAAAACCAAAGATGAGGTTCGTCAAGTCTTTATTAACTTCAAATCCTTGGCTATAACTCAATTCAATTCAACTCTCTTTGCAAACTGATTGGGGGGGGGGGGGGTTGAGTATAGGAGCCTCACATCTTTTTTCTCTCAACATGGGATCTTACACCTTGTTTCTCACCCGTATACACCTCAACAAAACGGCCTTGCCGAAAGAAATCATTGGCATATAGTCTAGATGGGTTTGACACTTCTTTTTGCTTATGATCTTCTTATGTCCTACTTGGACGATGCTTTTTCCACGGCGGTTTATACCATTAATCGACTACCTTCCAAACTGTTTAACTTTTCTTCTCATTCTAAGGTTCTTTTTCATACAAATCTCAACTATCATCTCTTACGTCCATTTGGTTGTCTTTGCTACCTCTTTCTTCGCCCATATAACAAACACAAGCTACAAGCTCGGTCTGTGTCTTTTTGGGGTATAGCTCTCACCATACAAAGTCCTCTCTTATGGCAAAGTAATTGTTACTCATGATATACTTTTTGATGAAACCATCTTCTCTCACAATTCTTTTTCTTGTGTTGATGACAGTCCCACACCATGTTCATCTTCCAATCCTAATTTTCGTTTTTACCCTTCTACTCCCACTTCTCTGGAGCCTCATGCACGTACTCCCGCTTCCTTGGAGCCTCATGCACATATTCCCACTTCTTCGGATCCCCATGCAAATATTCCTAGCCCTAATTTCTCTTCCAGTCCTCAAGTTCCTCCCTCTGTCGAGGTTCCTCTTGATTCCAGTCCTCATCCCAGTCATACTCATTCTTCATCTTCTTCTCCTTCCTCCCATGATGATAATTCTTTATCCATTTCTTCGCCTCACACACAGTCCTCTCGTGCTCCGCTAGTTCCTAAGCCAAAAATTCATGTTGTTCAAAGCACTCTTGATTCTTTTCTTTCCTTTGAACCTCGTACAGTCAAGCAAGCTTTGTTGAGTCCTCCTTGGAAAGCTGCTATGCTAAGGGAATTCTAAGCTCTTGTTCACTCTAAAACTTGGACTCTTGTTCCTCCTACTACCACTATGTTGGTCCCGAAAGAGCAAGGTTTGGTGTATGGGGGGGGGGGG
>JAPKLX010000137.1:473475-490086 GCA_026898415.1 Leonotis leonurus
TTTTTTTCTGTTGAGGTGCACATAATTTGGTTGCTGGTCTTATTTTGGGTTGGTTTGTGGAAGAGATTCTGGGATTTTATTGCAGTGTGAGGTAGTCTTCCTACTCTTAATTTCTGACCTTATCACATCTTTTGAGTTGGATTCTTTAATGTGAGGTTAAAAGTAGTAGTTATGTTCTGGAGATTGAGTGTGGTAACCTATAGGTCCAGTTCTAAAAATTTAGAATACATATATATATATATCTATGCATCAGTACATAAAAATCTAGGTGATTTGTTCTGATCACAGTGTAAAATTCTAAGTTCTGAACGTATTTTGAGAACCTATGTTCTGCATGCTTAACACCATCACAGATTTTATACTAAAACAATAAAACTATGGAGAAGTCAGCTGAGATCTAAAGTCCATGTATGTATTTTAGAAGAGTATTCTGAAGTTTCTAAAATGGTTTGAAGGCTGCAGGTTATACATAAACTCCTTACCAATTCTAACCTTTAAATAATAGCAAAAGAGCTTACCCGTGTTCTAGTGTTTGGCTATGACAAACTCCCAGTTATCCTCTGAGAAGAAAGAACAACTGACTTAAGCAAAAGCTAGAATCTAAAAAAAATCTGAATGTTTAACACCTTTATTTACCTTAGGGCTCCTTAGAAATCTTGGGTTTTAGGATATCTTGAGATGCTCCTTAACTTGGGTTGGAAATGGCTAAGAAAATCCTTCTGGGGAGGTGAGTGCTGCTGTGTGAATAATGGAGATGAAGCTAAGTGCTGAGGTAATATGTGTGGGATATATGGGAGAGTGTTCCTGCTTCTGTGTTGGTTGCAACGTATAAGGGCTTTAAATCTGGCTGGACTACTCACAGCACTTGAGTTTTCCACTTATGAAACAGTCTATTTCTACACATAGTCTGTCCTAGTTAGAGACTTTTGGGGCTTGTATTAATTTGGTATCTTTACTTCTTATTTGCAGGTGCAGGCTGATGGGAAGTGTTGGAGTGACACCAACTATGGTTTTTCCTGATGCTCGCCTTCTTCCTTTCTTCTGTCTTCACTTCCACAGCTGTTATCAGCAGCATTCCACGATCTTGTATTGATGTGGGACAGATTTTGTGTAGGGGATAGATCAAATATTAAAGTCTTAGGGTCTATAGGTGATTCTTGGTCTCTGTTGTAAGACTTAGGGAGTATAGCAGTAGTGATTGTTTTCTTGCATTAACTCAAAGTCCATGCTTTTATACTTTCTATTCTTGTAGCATAAAAGATCAATATGTAGACACACTATACAATTGTACAAGGTCACTGTGCGTTATATAAATATATGGACTCACTGTTCTTCCTTTAAATTATAAGCTTTCATTCTAACCATATCTGATTCTATATATATGTAACACGTGAGGGTGCTTCTTCATTTAGAAGAAGTTGTATACTAAGTTCATACACATGTTCTCAACATTCTACACACAAATGTTAATCTCTTGATAAGGTAAAATTTGGATTCTAATTATCCATTATCCATTCTTTCCACAACTTTAATCTAATAATCATTCTCAACTAAGAAGGCAAATATTTGTTAATTTAATCGCATCACATAATTCCTAATGATACTAACAATGACACAATTATCCCAATATGCATTTGACGTATTTCTATTCCCCAATTATACTAATCTCGTGAATATACCACTCAAGTAATAATTTAATCAATTGATTAAACGAATTCAAACTATTAGCCTTTTAATATAATAATTCTTTATGACGCTAAACATATATCCTCTATAGTATACAACCATACTACTGATTAGTTAAATACTTTGCTAAGTATTACCATTATATTATCGAACTTTGACCATCGATCAGGCACTGAAATAATTTATTTAGTTCGTCATTTTTTTTTTGATCTCATCATCGAACGAGCTTGCATAATGTCTATTATTACACAAAGATTATAAGGTACACAAAACAATTGCTACTAATATCAATTAGTAATTCGACATTTTAATAAATACCACAAAAATTTATTATCGCGATTTCTGAAACATGATATATATATTAGAAAAATTTTACGGGTCATTACAATTAGATCAAGGCTTGTGCTTGATTCTACTATTACATCAGGTTTCATAATTCTCCAAATGGGTGGAATATTTATTATATTGATTGAACAATATTTATTCACTTTATGTTGGATTTACAAAATCACCCTACATCTCATTATCCCCTTCTCATTCTCTCTTGCGCTTTCTCTCTCTCGTCACCTTCACCATTTCAACTCTGTGCCACTGCACCTCGCGTTCACTCTGTCTCTCTCTCTCTCTCTATTTTTCTCTATGGTGGACTGATGATGATGGTGGTGGTGGACGACCCATTTGATTTTTGGGAAATTTGATTTTCTCTGTTTTCTCTTTTTTTTGTCCCACCTCGTGTTTACCGGCACCGACTTCAGTTTCTCAAGTTTTAATTTTTTGGAAAATTTGTAAAATTTGGGACTGATGATGGTGGACGACCATTTGTAAAATTTTTTGAATTCTCTCACTCTCTCAATTTTCTCTATGGTGGACTGATGATGATGATGGTGGACTGATGATGGTGGGAAATCTCTAAAATATGTAAAATTCTTTGAATTCTCTCACTCACTCTCTCTTTGAATTCTCCACCCTTTTCAAAATTCAGATGATGATGGTGAACGACAGATTTCAATTGGAGAAGATAACAATAGGATAAAATTGTTATTTTTAAATTTTGTTGAGGTTATAATTGTAAAATATTATTTTTAGTTAGATTTTAATGTGGTATACCAAACACCCAATTGGTATTATATTTATCACCTTATATCTCAACCATTCATACTATTTTTAATCTAACTTGGTATAACTTAACTAGTCTACCAAATGAAGTCTTAATTGACAGCCTAGTGGTGTAACCAACGAGCAAGAATGCGTGTTGGGCCAAGAAATGGACCAAGAGTCGAGACCGAGTGCACGGGCACTAGAAATCACGTCTTAAGGCCAAGAAGCAGCAAGATCATCGACCCGGACTTTGATCGCCAAAGTTGAGAAGAAAACCATCGGCGATCGCGTGGAAACCTCGATTTTCAGTTTTAAACACGGGATTTCCAATCATATCTCTAATTCTCGCCCTACACACTATATAAGGATCTCATTCTAGATCGACGACTCTCTCTTTTCAATTTAAATACTTTTATTCTCTATAGTTTACATTCTAGATTAGTTTTCTATGTCCCGAAGGAGAGATCGTGATCAAGGATTGACAACCCAAAGATCAAGAGTTCTACAAAGGGGTTTTCATGTTATCTTATTACTTTTTAGTATTTACTTCTAGTATGCGTAGCTAAACGCTTTGAGATTCTAGGGATTTTGTAAAATCTATTTTGATTAATGGATTCGTAATATTATCTTCTAAATCTCTTTCATATGCTTGTTCATGATTTGTGGTTTTCATTCTCATATTTTGATAGTTGACCATTATTATTGCATGCTAGGTATGTTTTTGATGTCTTATCTGGAATTGAACTCATAATCGACCACACGAATGCATGATACATGTTTCATCTTGAGACCTAGCGCAGATAGGTGAACTGTAGGAGGCTATTCTTTATGTGCTTTTTGTATCTTGTTTAGTTCTCTTGAGACCTAGTGGAGATAGGCTAGGTATTAATCAACGTTCATAGAATTCCATATCCGGGATTATGTGGTTATTTATGCGAACTTTCACATGCATTAGAATTGAATTATGGCAATTAGATTTAATTGGTGAATCCGTATTTTTATTTAGTGTCCATACATTGCTATGAAATCTTCTCTTTATTATTTGTTTAAAATAGTGCGATCAAATTTCTTATAAACAAGGAAGTGCGATCAAATTTTGGCGCCGTTGTCGGGGACTGTGGAGATTACTAAACTGTTAATTTATCTAATATTTGATTATCAGTTTAGGCTTTTATTTTAATTTTATTAATGTAATTTTTTTCTTTTCTCTCTTTGCAGTAGTGCATGATCATGAGATCTAAGGGACAAATATTATCCCACTCAACTTAGAGATCGAACAAACAAAGAAGTGGAAGAGATGAGAAAGGAGAAACAGAGTCATGTCTAAACATGATTAACACGTAGCTTAGAGTGATTAGATGACTGAGATGCGAGCTCAAGTAGAATTTCTGCAACATTAAATGGAGGAGAACGCATACCAAACAAATCCACCACCGCAGAGTCAGTTGAATCACATGTATCGCCATCCGATTGAATTGTTTCAAGGAGGCGAATGGGGGTCGAGCATTAATGCAAATAACTTTAAGCTCAAGTCGGCCCTTATCAGTATGGTGCAAGCCGATCAGTTTGGTGGAGGAGTCATGGAGGACCCGAACGCCCATCTAGAGACTTTTATCGACATCTGCGATACAATCAAGCAGAATGGGGTGCCTCCGGATACTATCAGGATGCGAATGTTCAGATTTTATCTACGCAATCAGGCGAGAGAGTTCAGGAGTTTGGATCGGACTACTTTCACTACTTGGGGAGCTTTGTGTGAAATATTCATGGCCAAGTATTTCCCACCAGCAAAAGCACAGAAAATCATCGTTGACATCTCCTACTTCTCACAAATGGGGGATGAGTCATTGTTCGAGGCGTGGGAGAGATTCAAAGGTCTCCCACGGATTCACACAGGAGTAGCAGATCACTCAGTTCTACTGCGGATTGTCTCATACTAAGAGCATCATGGATGTTGCTGCCAGAGGATGTTTATTGAACAGGAGTGTGCATGAGGCAGCAATGATAATTGATGAGATAGCTTCTAACAACTATCAGTAGCCTATGGAGAGGCAGCCGATCAGACGGGTCACAACTAAAGATACATATTCGAGATATAATAATATCTTAGAGCAGGTCGCATTGCTATGAAAAAGAAGTCGAGGCTGATAGAAAGGAGAGAGTAGATATCCATGCCGTTAGTGAGGCGAACAAGGGGGAGGATGTTAGTTGTGTCCATCAGAATAACTATCATCAATCAGGAGAATTTCACGGAGGAAATCAGCCTTATCATCCTAATAACATGAATCGTCTCAACTTCTCCTACGCAAATTTGAACAATGTTCTACAACCTCCACCGGGATATTCATTGCAGAATGAGACTATTAAAGAGCCCAAGAAACCATCTCTGGAAGAGATGATGGTCCAGCAGACTAATTTCATTAATCATACAGGGGATCAGATCACTACGTTGGAGAACACAATTACTGCAATGGGAAAATAACTGAAAATACTCGAGGTACTAGTTGGGCAGATGGTAAATCGTGATGCATCTCAACATAAGTCGGGGCAGTTTTTGAGTAACACAGAAATTAATCCGAAGGATAGTGTCATGCAATTCATGTGATTGAGGAGCCGAATTACGAAACTTGTGCCAAAGTGAGTCCCCATGTGCAACAGAGCACAGTTGATGAACAATATATTACAACAGCAGAGCTAGTTGAGCCAATTATAGCTCCATTTCAGAAACGTCCCGCAAAATAAAATCTCAGTGAAAAGATGAAACATTTTATGTAAATGTTCAGGCAGTTGGACATTAATTTACCACTGCTCAAAACACGAGACGATCTACCTAAATGTGCTCAATATCTGAAAGATGTCCTCCTGCAAAAAGAAAATGCATAAATTTGGGACTATCAAATTACCTTAGGAGTGCAGCACATCATTACAGCATAAGATCCCAAATAAAAAGGGAGACCCCAGGAGTTTCAACGTGACATGTCAAATCGGGGGACGGAAGATCGAGGGAGCTCTATGTGATTTGGGAGCAAGTATCAATGTGATACCACTAGTAATGGCGCAGCGACTACAAATTGGGAGGATACAAAACTCCAATATGCAGATCCAACTAGTTGATGGTAGTACATCTATTCCATACGGGATCATTAAGAATGTACTTGTGAAAGTGGATGATTTTCTCTTCCCAGCCGATTTTGTCATACTTAATGGAAAGGAAAATCCGAAAGCCTCGTTGATCTTAGGACGTCCATTCTTCGCTACCAGACGAGCACTACTCAATGTGCAAGGACGAGAACTCACACTGAGAGTAAATAATGAAAAAGTTTTGATATCAATGCACAAGGCTACACAAGATCCGGGGGAGAAGGAGTTGAAAAGAGCATCTACAAATTCCCACCGACTCTTAGAAGCCTGTAATTTTCATATCCATTGATACCATGATGTATCGTCTAGCTTGGACGTTAAACGTAGCACTTGTTGGGATGTAACCCTGTTAGGTATTTTATTCTATTTATGTTGAACCTAACAGGTGTGTTTTTGTGTTCTTCACAGGTTAGATGTTGATCTCGCTGTTATGCTCAACACCGAGTTGCCACGTGGACGTTGACTTGGTGTAGGAGTGAGAATGCACGAAGAACTGAGTTGATCGAGTCATAAGGAGAAGACCGAGTAGTGGAAGGCAGTTGAGAGTTTGACATTTTTAGTGGAGTTCTGTTTCCATGTTTGTCGGAGGTCACAAACTGCCCAGGCGATTCTTGCGGAGCACGACAGCGGTTGAGAGATTCAAGGAAGACATGGGCTGGCAGTTACAATCCTATGAAGTCCAAGCCCATGAGTTATCTCTATATATATTGATATCGTTTTTAGTTAGAGATACACTTTTTGCAGATTTATTTCGTAGTTTAGTGAGTGTGATCCTAGTCTTGTAAGATCACGCATTTAGTATTTTAGTGAGAAGTGTTGATGTTGTGTGGTCCGAAACATTGTAACAACACAACACTTATTTTGATTATTCTTTTTGGCCGTAAGGCTATCGTGTAGGTTGTTTGTTAACACAGCCTACACAAAATTATCCCTTGTGTTCTTATTTAGCTTCCGCAACATTTACTTAGAGTAGGTGATACACTTTCAAGTGGTATCAGAGCCTTCACTCGACACATTGAGTGTGGTCCTGACGGTGTCACCACGGCTCTAACACGATGGATCCTAACAGCACTGGAGCATTTCGACCTCCAATCCTGGATGGTTCGAATTATTCTTACTGGAAGTCACGTACTCGCTCTTATATCAAATCTCTTGATAGACGAGCATGGATCTCTGTGGAGAATGGGTGGTCACCACCAAAGCAAACTGATGCTGACGGCGATTGTGTTCCAATAGACCAAAGTGCCTGGTCACGTGAACAAATTGAAGCTGCCACTCTTGATGATCGAGCACTAAATGCCATAGTCTCAGCTGTCGACACAAACATGTTCAAATTAATCAAGAACTGTATGTGTGCGAAAGATGCTTGGGATATTCTACAAAGACACTGTGAAGGAGACAAGAGTGTCAAGCAGTCTCGTCTACGTATCCTCGCCTCTCAATTCAAGGATATGAAGATGGAGGAAGATGAAGACATCTCTAGCTACATGAAAAGGATTCTTGACATCGCTAACGAGTGTCAAGATCTTGGAGACCCACTGAGCAACAAGGTGCTTGTTTCCAAAGCACTTCGAACGTTGCCACCGAGGTTTGATATGAAGGTAACAGCCATTGAAACAGTTCTAGGTGTAAATGCGCTAGAGTTTACGGACCTCATGAATTCTTTCAAAACATATGAGATGAATCACGAGGCAAGAGGGACTTTTCCCAAGAAGAAGACAATGGCTCTGACTGCAGGATCAAGCTCCTCAACATCGGGCAGTAAGTTACAAATGGACCCCAGTGAACCTGAAGAAGAGGAGACCTTTGACGAAGAAGATATTGCCATGATCACTAGGAAGTTTAACCGTATGGTGATAGGTTACAAGCGAGCCAAAGATCAATCCAAAGAAAAAGATGGGCCACGGTTTGAGTACTATCAACCTCCAAAAGACAAAAATAAGGCGAGGCAACCCCCCACGAAGAAAGCTCCTAATGAAGTAGTTAGGTATAACTCTTCAAAACTGGACAGCATCCAGTGCCATGAGTGTAAAGGCTTTGGACACTTTGCAAATTAGTGTGCCAACACACTTCGAAAACGGGGTAAGTCTTATTGGGTGTCGTGGAATGATGATGAGCATGAATTCTTCGAAGATATGGATGAAGCCATGTTTGAGAACCTTGCATTGCACGCAACTGTTCCATCCCAAGAACCACACGTTGATGATCCAGCCTACTCCAAAAGGTATGATTCTAACTACTACTCTACATTGTTTTGCTTAAACGCTTCTGTTGATGATACAGGAAGTGTTAAGGATGACATAGACTCTGTATGTGGTGAAGAATGTGATGACCATGCAGTCATGGTAATCCAAGGATTAAAAAGGTTATATGATGAGCTGTTGTGCAAATGGAAACATCAAGCGAGAGATCTGCTGACCGCAACAGCTGAGATAACACGTTTAAAGGAAGTTCAGTCAAAACAAGAGGCGTTGATCACACAACGTGATGTGGAGCTCACCAAGGTTAAGTCAAAGCTTGAAGAGGCAGAGATGACCATCAGAAAATGGAGTACTGGGACTTACTCTCTCCAAGAGATCATGAACAGTGCGAATCCCGGTACACAAGGCCTTGGATATGCTGCACCAATTGTGTTATGTAAGAGGTCCACACCGGAAGGGGAAACATCAAAAGACAAAGCAGTTGTTGTGCCCACAGAGATCTCAACACCGATGAAGCAAGGGATCTCTCCAGCTGGAAAAGGTAAGAAAGGTAAGAAAAAGAGTAAAAGATATAGGAGAAAGTATTTATGTCATTACTGTATGAAACCAGGACATATAAGACCTTTCTGTTATCAAAAACAAAGGGATGAGAGATCTGAGTGTGAACCATCACAGAAACCCAAAACAGTGTGGGTAAAGAAATCTGACCTAACTTGTAATGTTGTATACACAGCTTTGAAGACTAACGTTTCAGGCTCTTGGTATTTTGACAGCGGATGTTCCTGTCACATGACAGGTAACAAAACTTTCCTTTCCAATTATGAGACATATGATGGAGGAAATGTTTCCTTCAGTGGAGGCTCAAAAGGTAAAATTGTTGGGAAGGGTACACTAAATGTTCCTGGTTTGCCTGCCTTAACAAATGTTTATCATGTGCAGGGACTTATGGCGAACTTAATAAGCATAAGTCAATTGTGTGATGGAAACATGCTTGTGAAATTTACTAGAGATACATGTGAAGTGTACAATAACAGTAACTTGTGTATCATGACAGGTCAAAGGTCATCGGATAATTGTTATATGACTGATCATGTGAAGTGCAACAAGGCTCAAGCTGATGATGTCATGCTATGGCATAAAAGATTAGGTCATACTAACTTTAGAAATCTTGGTAGGTTAATCAAGATGGATGATGTACGAGGTTTACCAAAGCTTGGGAATGCTGACCAAATCATATGTGGCGACTGTCAACGAGGAAAACAATTACATGCCTCACATCCTGTCGTACAACATCGTGAGCAATATTTCGGGACCAACCGATGCTTTGAAATTCTACACATGGACCTGGTAGGACCCATGGAAGTGGAAAGTATTGGTGGTAAAAGGTATGTACTTGTTGTGGTTGATGATTTTTCTAGGTTCACATGGACCTACTTTTTACGAGAAAAATCTGAAACATTTGAGTTGTTCAAAAATATGTTTTCTCGTGTTACTAATGTGTTTGATGCTAGAATATCTCGCATAAGGTCAGATCATGGCCGTGAATTTGAGAATTCACGTTTCACGAGCTTCTGTGATGACAAAGGTATATATCAAGAATTTGCTGCTCCAAAAACCCCACAACAGAATGGTGTGGTCGAACGCAAGAATAGGACCTTGATTGAGATGGCTAGGGTAATGCTGAGCTCAAGCCAAATGGCGAAACGTTTTTGGGCTGAGGCAGTAAACACCGTCTGTTACATCAACAACCGAGTCAACATTCGACCAGGATCATTTAAAACACCATATGAGCTACTAAAAGGGAGAAAACCTAACCTAAAACATCTTCGTATTTTTGGGTGTGTTTGTTTTATCTTAAATGATCGAGAGTATCTAACTAAGTTTGATGATAAAAGTGACAAAGGTGTATTTGTCGGGTACTCAACAAACAGTGTAGCTTATAGGGTATTTAATCTTCGTGTAAAAACAATACAAGAATCAGTTAATGTAGTCTTTGATGATGCAGGTGATGGCAACAAAGAAGTGGACGCAGAAGACGACATATATGAAGGGGGAGTTGTTACATCTCCTGTTGAGACGCAAACTGTTCCACCTAACACAGAAGTTAACACTACTGTGGAGGTCAACACCACAGAACAGGAACACGAAGATGAGCTAGATGAGTCCCAACAGGTCACTCCTCGTAGAGAACCATCAGGGCGAGTGAGAGAGAATCATCCACTTACTCAAGTTATTGGAAACATTGAGGACGGTGTTCAGACCCGACGAAAACAGCAAATAAACTATAGAGAAATGGCGTGTCTATACTCCATGTGCTCTACAGTTGAAGGCATAACATGCTTCGTTTCCAAATTTGAGCCCAAGAGTGTAAAGGAAGCACTAACTGATGAGTTCTGGATAAATGCTATGCATGAAGAACTCAACCAGTTTGTGCGTAGCGACGTTTGGTACCTTGTTCCTAGGCCAACCAACAAGAATGTTATTGGCACAAAGTGGATTTTCAAGAACAAATCTGATGAGAAAGGAACTGTTGTGCGCAACAAAGCAAGATTAGTTGCTCAAGGGTACACACAAGTCGAAGGAGTCGACTTTGATGACACATTTGCGCCAGTAGCCCGACTTGAATCCATTCGGCTGCTGTTAGCTGTCGCATGCTACCTCAACATAAATCTATACCAGATGGATGTGAAGGCAGCATTCCTTAATGGCGAGCTAAAGGAGGAGGTGTATGTAGAGCAACCGAAAGGCTTTGAGGACCCTCACAAACCAGATCATGTTTTTCGGTTGAAGAAAGCTTTATATGGTCTCAAACAAGCACCACGAGCTTGGTATCAACATCTCACAAATTTTCTTCTCACATATGGGTTTGTGAGAGGTGCTGCTGACCGGACATTGTTTATAAAAAGGGAAGAACAACACATTCTTATTACTCAAATTTATGTTGATGATATGATTGTTGGTTCTACATCACATAACATGTTAACTGATTTTTCAGGTGCAATGTCTACCAAGTTTGAGATGAGCATGGTGGGCGAGCTCACATATTTTCTTGGTTTGCAGGTTAAACAAGGACAAGATGGCATTTTTATATCTCAAAGCAAATACGCCAAGGAAATGATAAAGAGATTCAATCTTGAAGGTACAAAGCACATGAAGACACCTATGGGCTCCACAGAGAAGCTAACAAAAGATGATGTTGGAGAAGATGTTGACCCAACACTCTACAGATCAATGATAGGAAACCTGTTGTACCTAACAGCCACTCGTCCAGATTTGATGTTTAGCGTATGTGTGTGTGTCAGGTATCAAGCTAAACCCAAAGCTTCTCATCTCAAAGCTATTAAGCGGATAATCAGGTATGTTGCTGGAACTATTGACCTGGGCATATTATTTTCTAAACACATGAATATGAGCTTGGTAGGTTTCAGTGATTCTGATTGGGCTGGTGATGTTGATGATCGGAAGAGTACAAGTGGAGGATGCTTTTACCTAGGAAACAACATTGTGTCATGGCACAGCCGTAAGCAAAACTGTGTTTCCTTATCCACTGCTGAGTCTGAGTATGTTGCCGCAGGCAGCTGTTGTACACAATTGTTGTGGCTTAAACAGATGTTAAGTGACTATGGGCTAGACAACAATGACCTGGTTGTGTACTGTGACAACATGAGCGCCATAAACATTTCCAAGAATCATGTTCAGCACTCCAGAACTAAGCACATCGACATAAGACACCACTTCATTCGAGAGTTAGTGGAACAAGAGGTAATTAAGGTTGAATATGTGAAAACTGAGAACCAAATTGCTGACATCTTTACAAAACCCTTGGATCATGAGAGATTTGTTTTCTTACGAAAATCTCTTGGTCTCTGTTTTTTTCATTAAAATGTGTGTTGTGCTACACCCTAATTCCCATATTCTATTATCTATATCAAGAGTGTAGCTGGTTGTGTCTAGCTTGCTGGGATAACATCTTAGTCAACATATTCAATATTCTGAAACCTGGTTTTATTTCTATATATTTTTTCTCTATCTGTGTGGTAAACAATCCAAGTAGTTTGGGGGGCACGGCGCTCGCTACGACGATACTACCTTACAAAAGGATTGCAACTGCGACTGCTTTCGAGGGTGAAAGGCTAGGGGCACGGCGTTCGCTGCGACGATGCACTCTACGCTCACTAACCTTTGGATTCTTGTAGTTCTGCACATATTTTATCTATTAAGACAGGTGGATGTTGCAACAACTATTGACACAACAGAGCAAGCGGGACTGAGTGTGTGTTTTTAAATATTGTTTTCTTAAACTGTTTTGTCAGCAATCTTGTGCCTTGTGTTTTTGCGTGTTCAAGTGTGGTCTCCTCAACATCCGCATTTCTCGTGTGCTAGTGGGTGGTAACTGTCGCGTAGCATGTTGTTTGGAGTTTGTTGTGTCAGGAAGGGAAATGAAACGGCAAAAAGTTACTTTTTGAATTCAACCGTCGCAGTCTGTTGGCATCATGCTCTCTCATGTCACATCAAAACCCTAGACAAATCCTACTCCTTCTTTACCATATCCGCACTTCTTCCAAGATTGATATACTTACTTGATCTTGCATAACACAACATATCTCCCATCCAAAAACCCTAACTCATAAACCTCTCCAGTTCATCTTCCCGTTTCTCAACAATGGCGTCTCCACCCACTCCTGATATCACCGCCTTCCTTCAAGCTCTCATTGCCGCCAACCCTTCACTCCTCCAGTCACTCCAATCATCCATAGCTCCACCAGCAGTCACGGTGCCGCCAATTTCAGTTAGTATTCCGCCTATTGCGGTGGTACCCACTACCCCCGTCACTACTACGGTTGCTAACGCTGTTACTACTCCGCCGCTCTTTGACGCTCCTGTTCAGGATTCAGTTTCTCCAGCACTCGAGACTCCTATCGTCGCGGTGGTTGAACCATCACTTCCCCCCGTTACCACTGTAGCTCTCATCGAGGAACCTGTTCCTGAGTATTCTCCGTCAAAATCCCCATCTCTGATGCCTACTCCCCAGGCTCGCAGACCCGCTACACGGGGTTCTACTCACACCACTCTTTCCAGGAAATCCAAGAATCCAGCGCCTACAGTAGTTGTTCCTGATGATAGTGACGATGAGGTCTCTTCGGCTCCCAAGCGCCCTCGTCTGAATTCTCCGGTTGTCAAGATTGAACCAACCTCCCCTGCAACAGCCACGGTGAAGGGCAAAGAAAAGGTCCCCGACATTTCTGATGACGAGGTCCTCCCACTAGATGTTGAGAAGGCCCTCAACCTTCAGTTCTATGATACAACTGCCGCTATCAAGTGGAAGCGTATCAAGACTCTACCCTGTGCCTGTGAACGCACGGCTGACGAGTCCAGTTTCGATGAATACAACCTTATGTCCTTCTTTCGCGTGCGGGGTTTTTTGGGTACCATTTTCGACCTCCCTGATTATGTTAAGACTACTGTTCGACATTTTTACTGTAATCTTCATAGTTCATTTGGTGATCGCTCCTCTGTCAACTTTGGGAAGATTTATTTGTACAACTGCATCTACGACTTTTCGGCAGAAAGCATCAACTCTGCCCTAGGGTTGCCAAGTGTGGAGGGAGAAGCAGTCTCTGATCTGGCTGAGGTTGTTCGAGAAATTACCGGCGGGAAACGATCCAAGTGGGTCCAGCCAATGAAGTCTTCATGGCTAACCCATCTCTACTCGGTCTTACACCGGGTCTTAACTTACAATTGGATTGTTTCCTCCAACACAATTGTCGTTACTCAGTAGTACGGAGTCCTGCTCTATCTTGTGGGGCGTCACAAACCCCTCAACCTAGGGCGTATTATCTTTGATCAATTTGCTGTTCTCTCTTCCAAAGCTCAACTTTCGTCTCTGCCCTTTCCCTCTCTTATCTGCAGGGTGTTGGCTCATCAGGGATTCACGTCGGTCACCAGGAGTTAGGGAGCGGATCCGGTTCTAGTCTATACCATCCATCCTTCTTTGTTTAGCAAGAGTAAGGTGGCGGATCTTCCCTGGACAAATCCTGCTGCTCCTGTCTCTTCCTCTGGAGTTTTGTTGCCGACCCAGACATTCCAGGAGTTGATAGATGTTCTCTCTTCCTTGGCTGGACTTGTTCCGTCCCTCCAGGCGTGCCTCTCTTCCCAACAAGGGGGAGATGCCGCCACATCCGCCGCAGCCGCAGCCGAAGTTGGAGACGAAGAAGAGGACGAGGGTGCAGATGTAGAGGAGGCGGGTGATGAAATTTGAATGATTATTAGTGAACCATTTGATGAGGAGAAGGGGAGAAGGGGAAAAACAAACAATTTATTTTTATGTGTTGGATGACAGATGACAATCTTATTTTCTTTTTGTGGATGAATTTTACTTTCTTTTTTGTGGATGATTGTGGATGATTTTGGCAGCACCTATTTTTGAATGTCATGGTGTTTGGTTGCTGCTTATCTGATCTGTGATGCTATTATCCTGGAATGTTATGTTTGCTGGTTGGTTGAAGTTATTGTTGCAGGCATAAACATAGGGGGAGCTTCAAAGAAGAAGGTGTTGTGAAGAAGGCACAAAAACAGGGGGAGTTTGTTAGGTATTTTATTCTATTTATGTTGAACCTAATAGGTGTGTTTTTGTGTTCTTCACAGGTTAGATGTTGATCTCGCTGTTATGCTCAACACCGAGTTGCCACGTGGACGTTGACTTGGTGTAGGAGTGAGAATGCACGAAGAACTGAGTTGACCGAGTCATAAGGAGAAGACCGAGTAGTGGAAGGCAGTTGAGAGTTTGACATTTTTAGTGGAGTTCTATTTCCATGTTTGTCGGAGGTCACAAACTGCCCAGGCGATTCTTGCGGAGCACGACAGCGGTTGAGAGATTCAAGGAAGACATGGGCTGGCAGTTACAATCCTATGAAGTCCAAGCCCATGAGTTATCTCTATATATATTGATATCGTTTTTAGTTAGAGATACACTTTTTGCAGATTTATTTCGTAGTTTAGTGAGTGTGATCCTAGTCTTGTAAGATCACGCATTTAGTATTTTAGTGAGAAGTGTTGATGTTGTGTGGTCCGAAACATTGTAACAACACAACACTTATTTTGATTATTCTTTTTGGCCGTAAGGCTACCGTGTAGGTTGTTTGTTAACACAGCCTACACAAAATTATCCCTTGTGTTCTTATTTAGCTTCCACAACATTTACTTAGAGTAGGTGATACACTTTCAAACCCAATATTTACTTGCTTGCTTTATTTTCGTTGTTCGTTTTTATTTCGTAGTTCAATTCGTATTTTTTCTCTTTATTCCTAATAGGCATACCGCGTAGTCGTCTGTCATGATGTCCCACTTCAAAGGCAGTCAATCGACCACAGGACACCACGAGTGTAGTGTAAGCGTGTATCATATATCATATAACTTCGTCTTTCCACCAAACTTAATTCTCACTACGTGTTAAAATAAGTTTGGAGAAGGGGGAGAGGGATACGATATACAATTCACCCCACTAGATTTTTCTCTAATGGTTTGTGTTATTTTTTTTCGCGTTGTTTTCCCTTTTTGTATTCTGTTTTATTCGTTGTGTCGTCTGTCGTTCAACTCGTATCGATTTGGACATGTACTATGATGTTTATTTACTCTTTGTGCTCGAAGTGAAATACAGATGATGATATATGATTCATATTTTCTAAAAATATTGATTTTGGCGGTTAAAAGTTTGTGAGTATTGACCCTTGTGAGGATTTGAACCTTAAAATGCTACATTATGCATTATATATTTCTTTTGGGTGTGATTTTTATCTTGCATATGATTTTAACTTCTAGAACTTGCTTTGGTATATATTTCGAAGTTGCAGGTGTGTGCCAATAATTGTGAAATGATCATAGGCCATCTTTGATAAGTCATATATTTCCCTCTACACTACCCTGTTTTAATATTATCCGTTGCACCTCATTTTGAGTCTTTGTAGCCATTCTATTCTTAACCTTGAGAGATGAGGATGATTAAAATGCATCTTTTGCTAGTTGATTTGGTGGGCTGATTAAATTCTATATCATGCTAGTAGTGAACCAGTTAATCATATTCTCTATATGAATAGGTGTCTGATATCCCATAAGCTCATAAGAGTATAAGGGGTCGGGCATCTAGATTTGTAAAACAATTGTATACCAAGTAGAGAATAGTCAAAAGAGGTTCGAATTGAAAAAGAGAAGAAAAAGGATGGGTAGATTGTTGGGAACCCTAATATATTTTTAGTTTTGATGATGATCCTTCGAAACACACTTAGTTCTTTTTAGTATTAAACTATTCTACGTGTAAAGCAGATCACTACATTTAAAGTGAATTCTGTTAGAGAACAGATTAGGAGATGACTTGACATGTAAAGGAATTTTTCCTATAGAAGTCATTTCTATAAATAGCATAGGATGAAGGCCAAGATTTTATGCCAAGAAGGAATCGATCTGCTGTAACAGATAGCGACCAGATCAC
>JAPKLX010000137.1:495646-669534 GCA_026898415.1 Leonotis leonurus
AGAATAACAAAGCCAACCCTCTTATATCATGACTATTGTTGGTCCCGAAAGAGCTTGATTGGTGTATGGGAGGGGGGGAGGGGGGGGGGGCGAATACACCAATTTAACCTTTTTCAGTTTTTTTGTTTTTAGATTAAGTATAAGGTTTAAGCACACTTAATAAATAAGATAGCTTAGAGTAGTAAAATAAAACTTCTTGTCAGCAAGATTCAATCTTACACAAATAACACCTTATGTGTGGAAAAATAATAATCAAGAACAATGTAAATTAAACTTGATTAAAGTTGTGTGCGGAATTTGGTGGTTAATGCTCTTTTTAATGTGAAAAACGTTTTCTTCCTTGAAGAGATTATCAAACCAGTTTTGCATGCAAGAGTATGAAGAAGATAATAAAGAAGTAAATAAGAAATAAAGAACACAAGCAGTTAACGTGGTTCGGGATAAACTTTCCCTACGTCCACGGCTCAATCAAATCTAGATCGAAAAATCCACTAGCTTCCTCCTTTCTTTTTACTCGTTGAGTACGAGCCACAAGAATTATCAAACCTAGATAATTTCTTGTGATTACAAATCTTCTTCCTAAGATTGAACACTACAACCTTAGATTACGACTGGATCAAATCTAGATCCTAACTTTGGGTTTTGTAAAAACAATTTTTCAGAAAGTAATCTTCAACAATAGTAAACACTACAGAGAATTCTTGGATGAATGGTAGTGTTTTGAGCGTTGAGAGCTTGAAGATTTTAGCAGAGTAATGGCTGTATAATAGCTTGAATTCTCGTACTTCTTTCTGGAGGTGAAGGTGGTATTTATAGGGCCTTTGCAGGAACTATCTGTTGGAGACGAAGAAGTCCTTCCTCTTCGTATTAATGGTTACATTAAATGCATGGCAGTGTCGTTGATACACGCGCTACCAAATGAGAGTCTTTTTCCACCTTTCACGCGATTTTTCAATGTATTGTCATACTGGGAATGATTCACCGTACTGGAAATTGATATTCTCGTACTTCATTCCTTAAAGTATGTTGTTGATGTGACAATACACCAAGAGGTTGACTTGTGACAAATTTAGGTATGTCGGTAGTCCACCATAGTTACAGTGAGGAGCAGTTTGATCTTGATGCAATGGCAGGTCGCTGTCCATCGAGTTGTTCCTTCATATGTTTCTTCGTTTACTAATGACTTCTTGTTGAACACTTCAATTTCGAAGGTAGAGGTGAAATGATGAGCAGATCGTTTTTATCAAAAACGATCTGTTGTTGTATCACAGCGGGCTGGTCTTTTGATCGAGCTGCTTATCCTCTTGTAATGTATTCAGGTATAGAAGTATTATGTTCCTTTCTTATAGCTATTTCTAGTCTAGAAATACAGATCGTTATAGGTAAGTTTGAAACTTCAAACTACTTTTACATTTGCGATCTGTGAAAGTAAATTCTAGATATTAAAAGAAAACCAAAATAAGAAATGAGGACAACGAGCTGCAAGTGTTTGAAGCAGATCGTTATTAATACAAAAACGATCTGCTTGATACATTTGAAACTAGTTGTCTATACAATGTAGAAAATACTTGTTATCTTAGTAATCATTGTGTCCAGGAGGTCTTTTCAAAGGAATAATACAGATAGTAAATAAACTAAAAACGATCTGCTTCTTTTGTACTTGAGACATTCCTTAATAGATAATAATGACTACCTGGTTTTCTAAGATAAAAACGACTAAGTGTAGTTTCGAGAAACATCATCAAAACATAAATAAATTCGTGGGGTTTCCAACAACTATAAATATTATACTGCCTAGCTAGCTATTACTCATATGGACTTGTGTAAAATTTGTAGAGAAAGATGAAGATGGAGAGGGAGTTATACAAAAGTGCAGCAAAAGGGGATGTAAATAATGTGGAAAAATTACTTGAAAAAGATCCATCTTTATTAGAAACAGTATTTTACACAAGTTCAAACACTTCTTTCAACATAACAACAAACAATGTTGATCTTCCCTTTGTTTAAAAGATCTTGAGTCTCAATAAAACAATTGTTGAAGAGCTAAACTCACAATAATCTTCGCCTTTTCATGTGGCTTCGGATCAAGGCCACGTTAAGATCGTGAAGAGACTGGCTGATGTAGCCCCTCCACATGCCTATCCCTCGACTCCTAGTGTCAGAACCCTCTCCATATTGCGGCCATCAAGGGCCACATTGGGGTGATGGAGGAGATCGTGATGAGAGCTCCTCGAGCCGCAGGGGCAGAGGGTGGGAGAAGGTTTCACCGTGCTTCATCTTTGCGTAAAACATGACCGCTGGAGGGTTTGAATGTTTTGATGAAAGAAGTGGTGGATAAACTATTTGAAACTTGTATTAAAAATTGTTTTTCAAAAATTCGTAGCAAAAAATAACTATTAAAACTTCGTTTTTATATTATATAGATTTACAAAAAAAAAGTAGGGTTGTTGAATTTAATTTTGATTAGAGTTGTGATAAATCTGATATGAGTTGGACACATTACCCTGATTAAATTTTCTAACTTTATTTATGCAAAATTTGTGATTTTGTGATATGTGCTTTTATTTATGATAACAACTATTTGGGACTTGGGTTGCAATATAGTATTATTACCATACCATACATTTTTTTGACAAACATATTCATTTTCTATAACTCATGTTTTCATTTCAACCAACAAAATAAAATTTAACATTTTTATTCTATTAATCAAATATTTTAATATTGGATTTTTATTTGATGATTTAATTTTCTCTCTCACCAATTTCAATACAAAATAAAGCTCATTCTCAGTCCCAAAACTGAGAAGTATAAATATAAACCCCACCCAGATCTCGTATTCAACGAGTTTAAACAAGCGAGTTGTAATCTCGTCCTCAACGAGTATAAATAAGAAGAGTGAACTCGTACTCAACGAGTATAAGAATTGAGGAATACAAGTTTAAAGGATTCATCGATCTATTTTGATCGACCGTGGATGTAGGGGTTTCCCGAACCACGTTAAAAATGTGTGTTCTTTACTCTCTGTATTGCATTATTTGATTCTGTATTCACTTCACCAGCAAGCAGATCACAATCTGCAAGTTGTGCATTTGAATCAATCTCTTAAAGAACACTTATACTTTAATAACAAAATGTTTTTTAAGTATAGAGGAGAATAATTTAATCATAGTTTCCGCACACAAAATGTGTCAAAGACAGACGTTCTGGTAAGCTTCAGAAAACTACCAGGCGTTCTACTCCTTATACAGATTACACACGATATGTGTCGACAACCGGTGATTTTGGGAACCATAAGGGTTTGCAATGGTTTGATTCTGAATTTTAACTATGTAGGGACGGTTCGGTTTTGGTTCCAAATGTTCGGAACCGTGAATCGTTGGTTCCTCAATATTTATTTAATAGGTTTTTTCTATCTCTAGTTCAACTTTATCTTTTATATTATATAGAATTAGTGGTTATAACTTATAAAATTACATATAAATTTATAAGTTCATATAAAAAGTACATATTTTTAAGGCGGTTCGAAATCAGAACTGTCTTGGACGGTTCCAGTTCCAAACCGTGAACAGTTATAATCACGGTTTTGTTACGGTTTCGAAATAATTAAACTTTGAACACTTCTAGCTCTTAACTCTTGAAACATTTTTTCAACATATTATTATCATTTTTAGAATACATATTACGATTCTATCAATTAATTTTTTATTGATTAACGAGCCGATAATATTTTATCAAATGTAATAGTACGTAAAGATGGCCACAGTTAGATTTGGGATCAAACTAAAATTGAAAATAGCAGTTTCACAATTCCAAGAATTGGAAATGCAATCTACCGTCTAACAGGGTAGATGATTACGATCTATACTAATATATAAAAGCAAAGTTTAGGAAACAGTTATTTGTAAATAGTTTAATATTAACACATGAAGGGATGCTTTTCAAATACACGACTTCTCACAATTTTTTAAATTAATATTTGGAACTTTCTCAAATTCTAAGCATCATGAATTCATCCCCACCATTCTTCTCTATTGTTGAAAATCATCTTTGAAGACGAGAATGAGCAAAATTGAAATCCAGCACAAATTGTAGAAATCGTTGCTCCCGCCATCGTCACCACCTCTATTCCCGCATCATCCACATCAATCACCACCTTCTCCACCGTTTGATTTGTTGCGCTGCATAATAGTGAATCGGCTTAAAGCGGTCCTATTGATGGTTCCAACGTGAAGAATTGTGCGTTTTCCTGCGCGGTGGTTACTTTGGGGTAGATGATCAAATGAGCGGAGTTTGTGATGGTTGTTGTGGTGATAGGAACAGAGTCTAAAGGAAGAAGGCGAAAATTGGCGAGTCAAGCCTTTCTTTTAAATGAAATAATAAGTGACTTGAAAGTACGTCGAAATCGTGATCGCAAAGCAAGCCAAATAGAAGAAGTTGTTCCTTTGAGTCTTGTCCTTGGATTAATGTGAGGAAAGAAGACATTGTTTGGTTTCATGCTTTAGGTCTTTGGTCCTGTGGCTATGGGTCAGAGCTCCTTTGTTTGGTTATTAAAGCAATGGTCAGAGTTAGGAGGATTACTTTGAAGAAGGATACATTTGACTTGGTATGTTTATTTATGTAGTGTTGTATTTTCTTCCTTTCCTGCTATTTCTGAGGAGCTTGAAGGGTTGCAGGCAAAGCAACTCCTTAGTGCGGCGGTGCACTGACCGTTTGAAAATTCAATTACGATGCTGACGGAACAATTTTCTCCAGGATGGTTTTTATAGTTGACGGAATAATCTTCTCCGACTATCTCCCTTTGTCGTTTCATCTCCACAACGCATCACCATTGTTCAAGTGTGTTCAGAGCCTCTCTCTCTCTCTTATAATTCTATGTGATTTCTTTCTAATTGATTTTGATGTGAATGTTTGTTAAGTTCTTACCAAGGAAATAAATTTACTCCTTCAACGTCATGATGATCTTCATTTATTTAATTTATCTGAATTCATCAATTTTGTTTGAATATTGTTTTTATTTTATGAAACTAGTATATATATATATATATATATAGGATGGAGTTCAAATAAAAAGGAACATTAAGGTATAAAATAGGAAATGATCTGGGCCTTAGATTTTCATGATCGGACGGTTGAGATCTTGACCGAAAAATGCATTGCTTTTAACTATGAAATGCATTGTGAAAATGTAATTTGAGTCATGCATTGCATTTAACTATGAAATGCATTGTATTTAACTATGAAATGCATTATTTTTTGAACGCATAACCGCCCACTTCAAATTTTACGAAAATAACCTTATGTATATATAATGGCGCGATTTTTGTTTTAATCAGGACCGTCGGATGGTGTTGATCTAATGGCCCAGATCATTTCCTATTTTATACTTTAATGTCCCTTTTTATTAGAACCACTCCCTATATATATATATATATATATATATATTCTGTTTATTTCTAAGTTTCGCATTATTCCAGAAAAATGCAATAGTTTCTACCATATATAAATTAATATTCTTTGATACTTTTTGTAGTTTTCCAACTCCGGTTCTCATACAATTTTCCTTATCTAATTAATTTGTGAATTTTGATCGAATGTGTTGATTTTTTTTTCCTGGAAGTTTATGCTATCATCGATCCTCCCAATATGATAACAGAGCATTAATTTCATTTTTTTGTCTATTTTCGTAAATTCATTTTTATGTTTCTTTCCTCTGCAGTCAACTCCAAGCTATAGTTAATATTTATTGGGCGTTAGATGGATCCAAGATTATGATAATTATGTTTGCACTATCATAGTAAGGGTGTGATGTCACTGCTACTACACCGCCTCGAGAAGTCAAAGTTGTCAATTTTATATTTTTGTTTATTCTTTTGATGCGATGAACAATTCAAATCAAGTTCATGTTTGGATTTGGTTTAATTGTGATTGGAGTTTGTACTGGTTTCAAAGTTGATTTGGTTTAACGAGTAATGTTTTGATATGCATGTGTATGTGAATATTATTGCCATTTAGTTGATCATGGTTCAATCCGGTATGGATTAATTTCTTTAAATGTGTATTATTACTTTATCTATCCTATTATTTATTTACGATCAAAATGTCAATAAAATATTTATGGTCTTAATCAAAAGAAGTAATTAATATGATGACAGAAGGATTACTTTTTTTTGCCGATATGTTTGGTCTAAATATATCATTGTGTTTTAGTATATGAAAATTTGGATGAGAAATGCATCTCAAATTGTGTCATTTCATGCAAAACGATGAATGTGATTTGAAGAAAAGACAAGTTTGAGTTTCATGCGAAACTATTATAAACAAAATTCCCTCTAATTTTAAATTAATTTAAAATTAAATTTTAAAATCACAATTTAAAATATCAAATTTAATTTTTAATATTTATAAATATTATTTGAATTGTAATGACCCGTAAAATATTTCTACGAATTATCCTGTATCAGAAATCGCGATAATAAAATTTCGTTTTATATATTAAAAATATCGATTAGACGATTGATAGTAGTAGCTATATTTTGTTCGTGCACCTTATAGTCATTGGAATAACGATAAATATTATGTGAGCTAGTTTAGCCGATGTGATTATTTAAAAGACGTACTAGATAAATTATTTCGGTGCGTAATTGTTAGTTATAGTTCGATTAGATAATTGAATTACTTAGCAAAGTATTTAACAATTAATAGTATGGTTATACACCATAGAAGTGTATACAATTTGTTATTTATAAAGAAATGAGATATAAGAGGTTTATAGTTTAGATTCTATTTAATCAATTGATTAAATTAATACAAGTGAAGTGTTATACTTATAAGGCTAGTATATTAAGGTCTCGATAATGATAATCAGTATATAGTTATATGATTGGAATTAGCATGTTAATATTGATGTTAGTAGAATGTTAGTATTTGTATTAATGAACCAACATCTTATAAAATGCTAACTATCCACACAAAGTAAATATGTACATGAATAATTATAATTACAGATGGGAGTTTACAGTTTCAAACCTGAAACTGTCGTGTATCATACATAGATATAGGAAACACATAGTCTTACATCTAGAACTATTTAATAAAAGAGGGGAAAGCAACAAAATCTGCCAAGTGGATTTGGTTCCTAAGAAGTTATTGGGGAAACTAACTACTGCACACTATTGACTCAACTTTCTGTTACATCATACTAATGGATGAAGAGGAAAGGCAGAAATAGTAAAGACAAAGAGGAATGAAACAGCATGGCAGCAGGTCGAGCTGCCCATCTTCACCACTCCAAGATTTATATATGCAGCATAAGAAGATATCACATTAATGTGTTACCTCAGAAGTCAATGAAGCCAGAAATATAGCATAACACTCGAGTTTATAGCAATAACATAGATGACTAGAGTAAGTAATATAGAGGGCATAGGATAGATGCAAACTTAACCAGCAGTCTTCCTACATATACACTTAGAAGCTCTTATTAGAAACCCTTCTCTATTTTCAAGGCTCAGTTTTCACATACACAAAAGCCTTACGAAGAAGACTCCTATCCACTAAGAAGTCTTTTCCATTCAGAAATTTCAAAAGCAGTAAGGTAAAGCAGAAACCTCCAACCCTTCAGCTTAGTGTTAAGCTCTCAACTCAATCAGTTTATTTTGTTTGCTTTTACAGAAGATACACCAGGGAAAGTCCCTAACCAAATATCCAAAGTAAGTACGAGCTCTTAAAACGAATAAATAGCACAAGAGAGTTTTCAGCTTATTTAAGCGTTTTAAGCATCTATGTTATGCAGAAACTATTATGTAGGACAGCATGTATATGCAGACCCTCCTAGACACCTTTAGGGATTTCACCAATTCCATGTCTATGTTTAGGACAGAAACGTGCTAAAAGCAGTTAGCAAAACATGTGTAATGCTGCATGCAAAAGTCTCCAAAACCCTCCATTTTCTTTGTATGTTTTAGAAAGCATAAAACTGAACTTAGGAAAATTGTAGACTATTTCTATCACTTTAGAACTCTTGTATAAAACAATGAACTTACACAGAGCTTACACATACAGAACAGCAGTTCAGAACTTAGAAGAAAACTTAGACCTATTCAGAACATAGATGATATAGCCTAGAACATAAGAGACAAGCAGAGGCTACCTAAGGAACTTAGAGTATTAATTCATGCTAAGTTTGAAACCAAAACACAAATCATGACTTCAAACAAGACCAAATGTCATCCAAAACATAGACTCATATTCAGTTTTTACAACCAATTTAGAAGTTGAGAACTGTCAGAAACTTACAAGTATTTTCTTTTCACTTCTTTCTTTTTATATACATGTTTAGGGCCCTTTAATAGTACTATGCCAGAACTTAAGGAATACATAACACATAATTCGCTGAGATCTTTCCATTTACCATGTTAGAAACCAATTAACATAAAAGCATGTGTAATATTTAGCCTAAAGACTATCATCGTAAATCACATAATAAGAGCCAGTTGAAAAAGGAAAACCCTTTGAGCACATTGACTGAAAACTAAACTACTACCTTAGAAGTCTTCGGCTAGAGGAGTAACAGCAGAACGTCATAAGACTCCCAACTGGCTGTTAACCCCGTCTCTAAACCCAGCCCACTTTGACCCTAAAACAGAAACTTGGGGTAAAATTTTAAGACATTTAGAAGTAGAATCTGGTTAAATTCAATAAGAAACAGGAAGGTGTAAATGTTAAAAACCTCATACCCGTAAACCCAATCACCGGAACTTCAAATCCGAAGGATTTCCCCAGCCACGAACAAAGAGAATCTTCACCCTATTCGTAACCCTCCCCCAGCCAAAACCAGAATACAAAAAAAAAGAGAAACCATTAAGCCATGAGAAACCAAATTCTATGAAATTAAATTAAAACTGTATTACCTTCTTAACCATAAAACGAACAGAGATCAACATTAATGAAAATAACTAGAGAAATCAAATTCTGGGAAATTGTCCAAACTTAAAAACCTACCCAAATGAAGAAGAAATAAGAACATGCAAAAGTTTTAATGGTGAAATTCGAAAGTATTGACTTAACCTCAAAAGCAATTGTTGTTGTCCCATAACGAAGGACTGTTGAGAGGGAGAGCGCGAGTGATGGAGAAGAGAACTGGAGGGTTTACATGTGAAGGCGCCGCTGGAGAGAAAAGAGGAATTGAGAGGGAGAGAGAGCTGAGGAAGGGAGAGTAATCTGGGATGTGAAGATTTATCTAGAGTTAAGGGAGAATTGAGGGTTTGTTGAGAAAGATGGGTCGTGTTTTGAGAGTGGGCGGGTTATGAATTATTAGAGTGGGCCGAATTGGAGGAATGTCTCATGGGCCGGAATTAAATTCTTAATGGACTGAGAGACATAATAATAGATTGGGCTTGTTTTAATTTAGAAATGGGCCTATTTTTAATTAGGAGAAATGGGTCCAGTTTTTTTTAAAGTTTTAAAAAATGGATTTAGTTATCCCTTAATATTGGATTAATTAAGGATTAAATATTTGGATTAAGTTAGAAATTAAAGGGATTGGATATAAATAGTTAGGTTTAATCCAATAATTTACATCTATTAAATTATGAAATTAGTAATTTTTTTTATGAAATCTTTAATTACTCGAATCTCAGTCAAGTGAAAAGGTTAGAATAAATTATAGAATAATAGACTATTATTTCATTTTTAGATGAAATAAATTAATACTCACGAAGAGTATTTTCCTCTTAAATTCGATTAAGGTTCAGCGACAGGGAATTCCAGTCGATCTAAATCAGCATTTCGTTAGACGAGGAAGCATATCAGGTAGGCTTTCTTTTACAAATAAAATCGCATGCGTTGTACCAAAGTATGATGTTCGCTTTAGAATGCTCTAGAATTTAAAATGTTATGAAATATTGCATTGTCGAAAATATTTATATTTTGGTATGATGCGTATCTGTTGAACAATTAATCGATTTCGGGCCTTTAAGGATTTATATCTTTTAAGGCTAGTGTACACCAGAACCGTGAGTCATCTTAGCGGGTTGGCCGGTTTAGTGTTCGCGGAAAGTGGCCACTTTCCCGACACCCAGAATTACAGATATGTATGATTACCCCAGAACTTAGACTGCGCAGTCGAACTTTTAAGATCACAAGATTTTAGTGAACATAGGTTCTTTAGTGACAAAATCCCTATGTTGCACTGTTTACGGCAATGGCAAATATATTGTACGAATGTGATTTCGGCATGTGTTTACTGAGTACTTTCGTACTCAGCCCTGCATATATTTATAAATGTGCAAGTTAAGTCGTGATGACGAAGTGGAAGGCTCAGCGGTGGTTTTTTGTCAAACTCTTATGTTTTTACTCTCGGTGATTTATATGTCGTCATACATGTAAATCTAGATATTGATCCAGTTTCCGATGCCAGACTTTTGTTTTAGATTCAAGAACTTATTAGCTATCTCTTTTGACTTCGAACTATGTATTTCTTTTTATGTACTTGGGGTTTTTTGTGTTACCAAATTCTATCGAAATCCCCATCTTTTGTGGTACGGTTCACATTTCATCCAAATATCAATGCTTTCGTTTCGTTTCTTTATCCGTATTTCCTTTTTAGTCACGTTTTCCTCGATTCTACTTAGAGAAGTGAAATGGGGATGTGACATGAATTTAATTAAAATAATTATTAATTAACAGTGCATCGCACACGGGAAATTAATTCTAGTTCTTTTGGAAAAAAAAATAAGTTTTTTTATGAAAACTTAGTACAATTTTATTTTATTTTTTTTATTTTTAAATAATTTTCATGCTATTCGAATTTTAAAACCAAACCAAAATAATGTTGTATGTTAACACATAATAATATTTTTCATCTAAAAACAGAATTTATTAAAAAAATCACAATTCCATAGTTCGAAGTGGTAACCGCCAGTTCAAAAAATAATGAAACCATTACCAAATCGAGAACCATCCTTCATGATTTCGATTCAAAACCATTTGTCACGGTTTCGGATTCACAGTTTCAGTTCGATTGCGTAAATCTAAATTAATTAAAAAAAACTAGTATTAAAAAGTAAAACAATAGTTGTAGAAAATTAAGCATAAAGATTAGTTTAAGTCAAACCAAACTAAATAAATATTAATTTAGTTTGATTTTATTTATAAAAAAGAAAATTGGTTTGGATTAGTTTCTGTAAATTTAGTTTGATTTGGTTTGATGTGTTTGCACACTTTTAATATATAAGAACATTTATTATTAATTATAATTAATAGTTTCCATAATATTCTCATAAATAATGTGTTATCGCTACAAAAAATTAAAAATTTATCCGCACACGTATACGTGACTAAAAGTATAATAATGTGTGAAAAATAATACATGATCACACATATATTGTTTATAATATTACTTAAATTAAATATTATTGTTTTACACATGTTTATTAGAAAAATATATTAAGGTGACGTTTACTTTGAATGATTAACTAGATTAATAAAACATGAGATTGAGTATTTGAATGATATGATTATTAAATTAGTTGAAAATCAACTAACAAATCATTTTATCCATCAATATGCAGGCTTTAAGCATATTGATTAACTTCTCTTACATCTAATAAATTGTTGAATCACATATCATACAATTAGGGTCCATTTGGTACCCAAGTTATAAAGGATTGGGCTAAAATAAACCAACATAAACCATTATTTGGTCGTATTTGTGGAAAAGTGAAGGCCCGACGCTATTAACACGGCCCGAAGAAAACGGTTTATAAACTCACCAAATAGGTGATATTATTTTAAACCATCTGGAACAGTGTCATTCAGCGATCTCTCTAATACACCATTCTCTGACTTTTTTTCGTAAAATAAACAATTATATGTTGAAACACATTGTTAGCGATCTCTGAGTGTCAGAGACCGCTGACACTCAGTGGCATTTCGGTAATTTTTATAAAATGTGAAGGCTAATTTCGACATATCACACCTTAAACTAGTTAATAAACATTTCTACCAAACAATAGATTAGATTTAACTAGTTCTTTTCTTGTCTACCAAATGGACCAACATATTATAATTAACCTCTCATATCCTAATCCTAACCCACCACATTATTTTAAACATATCCATTCATATCCTACTCAGCCTACCAAATGGACCCTTAGAGTTGGCAAAATGGGTCCGGTCCGATGAGGCCGGCCCGGTGCGCTCGGAGTTTGGACTAGGTTGGGCTTGAAAATAATAGGCCCAAACAAAATCAGGCTTTTTTGGCCCGCCTAGATGGCCCGGTGGGCTAATCGGGCTTTGGGGTTAAAAAGCCCGGGGTTTCCGGATCAAAAAGTTCGCCTGACAAAATATATTGTTTTTAATTATTATTATTGATTTTGAAAATAAATAGAATGTTTTGGTGAATTGTATTTATATATTAATATTTATATTTATAAAAATATATAAAAACACATTTACATATAATTGTTTAAATGTAAGTCTATTTTGTATATTAAAAAAAATTAAATTTTAACATAATCTTTAATTTTTGTTATAGTGAAATTTCGAATCGAATGAATTGAAATATAATATTTTTTATTTAATATATTAAAAAAATTAAATATTCAAATATTCATATCTTTTTTTTCTATACTAATTGTTCATAAAAATATTGAAATTCATTAATCTAGTTTTAGTTTATTAATTTATTATATTTTTATAATATTAAATATTTATCTTAATTTTTTATGTATATATATAATGGGCGGGCTTAACCTGGTGGCCCGATAGCCGGAAGGGAGTTGGGATGGGAGCAATTATAAAAGCCCGACCCAGCCCGATAAATGTTATTTAGCCTGGTGGGCCGGGCCGGGCCAGGCCTGCTACTTTTGCCAGTTATACACACACTACAAGCAACCAAAGCATGTAACTTGACTTTTTCACTAATCAAACCTTTTTGCTTGCATTTTTCATTATTTGAAATCTCTTTTAGTGGTAGATTTCTTGAGCTGGGGATATATTTTTTTTTTTTTCTGTATCAGCCCAAAATAAATTGGGCTCAATTTTCATTTGTCATTTCATTTAAGTAGTGAACTCGAAACCGTTTAAAACATTTCATACAGTATCATTCTAACTATATATTGTACCAAAAAGAGAAATGAAATTAAAATATTTAAATCATTATGCAACTCAACGATAATTCTTTTCAGACCCACATATTTTACTCAACATCTTAGTTTCAAAGTCTGCTTCCAAATCCCAATCCCAAATATTTTATACCATAAGATTTATTTAAAACCATATAATATAAGCATGAGAAAATGATAATAAATGACAAGTATAAATGCCGTCACTAATCAGTAGTACACAAGATATTCTCTTTATAACTCCCTAAATTAATTTAAATTAAGCTAAACACTATACGAAATAAATATTTTGCCATTATAGCCCCAGCACCATTTAACCCTAACGAAAAATATGTTTAAAATATTGTGGCTATTTTTTGAATATTTGTATTACCTTAACCTAATAAGATCCTTAATATTCAAGTTCAATTCAATAAATAACTATTTAAGAAAATACAACCACTCATATTAATTTCTTATTTGGATACAGTAGCTCAAGCCTTAAATCTCCAGTGGCCAAATTGAAATTATATTTTTTTTAAATTAAAATTCAGAACATAGAAAAACTCTGCTCTTGCCAATCAATTTTAGATAACCAAATTAAGTTTAACTTCATCATATCATTTGAGTAAAGATTAAGAAGGCCTTTGACCAAAAAGTTGACACTGTAGTTAGTTATTTAATAGGCAATTAATTAATTGAAGATAAAAATGAATTGTTTATTTAAATTAAGAAGGATAATCACCGAGGTGCGATGTAGCAACTAGCAAGTACTTATTTTCAAGTTACAACGACTACTATATTTTACATTTTAAAATGATTTATCAGTGTTGCTAGTCTCCTAAATGCTTCTTGTCGTGTAACAACATACAATGCAGGTGTATGGGCCGACTTATTACAGCCCCAAAATGATGTGATATTTTTTATAGATAAATGTTAATTTTTTTATAAAAAAATATTAATTTTTAATTTTTAAATATAATTTATTAATTATAATATATTTTAATATTATTTAATATAAAATACTCCCTTCATCCCACTATTATTGTCCTAGTTTGATCAAAATTGTAAGAACGTTTTGGTTAAACTAAGACAATAATAATGAGACATAGAGAGTAATAAATAAAATAACTGGTATGTTGATATGATATTATTATATCAACCGTTAAGTTATATTTATCGTCAGTGGCGCAGGGGGTCTTATCTCAACTAAATAATCATACACTTAATTAAAGAGAATTGATGTTAGCAACGTGTTTTTTGTCAAACTTGAGCAGCCAAATTAAGTCCAATACGTTTAAATCGATTTAACATCAAATACATTATGACATGCTTGCATTGTTTGGTAGAAGTCCATTCTGGGCATGAATGAATTCCCACCTACTATCACTGTTTTAATTTCAAATTAATTTATTGAACATTAGAATTAGTGGAATATATATAATCACCTAATTCCAAGCAATGTCTCAAAAACTATATGTATAATCATACGTATCAATTTAGTTACATCTAAGGTCACTAATTAATTCTTCTCAATAATGGGTGGGTCACCAATTTATTACTTTCTGTTTCGTTGCATTAATGATTAATCTACTAAAATCTCTTTCAAATTCAAATACTCCAAAATTTGTCAAAAATAAATAAACTATGAAATTGATCAATAATGATGTCGACAACGCTAGCTAGCTCTTACATTTTTTCTACATGTGATGACAAGTTTTAGATATTGATGATGCATCCAAAATTCTGGACAGAAAAGGTATTATTTAGGTAATAAATAGTACCTAAACATATATATATTAGTGAAAATTACAATTCTCAGTTTATATACTAATACACTGTCGGTCGCATGAACTACCTTTTTGACATTAGTATAATAATAAGAAAATGCAAATATAACACGTGGAAATAAGCAGGTGGTGAAATGTAAAATAAGGTTAAGGTTACTTTTTGACATCATATATATATATTTTTTTAACTCTATAAGGAAATGAGCTCTTGAATAAGAAATGGTCTTTTACTTCCTTCAAAATCCTTATTAAAGGCGAAGGTACTCCAAATTTATATATAGAATCACCAACATTTACCAAGTAATTCATGTGAGATGAAAATAGGTAGCTTAACAAACTCACTTAATTTATATGGGAAGTTTGAATATATGATTTTATTGATCGTTGTATTTCCCATTAAATAATATTATGGTATTGATGAGAAATTTGGGTGACGCATAAAAGTATTGGAGAGATAATTTATTAATGAATTGATTTGATGATACAAGTTTTTGGAAAACGATTCACAGTGAAATCCTCCAAACTTTAAAATAGTAAAAAGAATAACTTTAATTAATCTTGCCATGAGGCAATTTTGGTAATTTTCTCTCGCCAAAATATGATCCTATCTTATGATATTAATTGGGTGATTTCAAGTTAATTCGTTTATTTAGTTCGATCTAAGTTGGGCTGAATTACTTGATGACATATAAAACATTTAATATTGTTACTCCAAAATATTAATTAATGTTTTCAAGCTCAAGTCTACATTCACAAATTTTTTGCATATTATTTATCTCTCATTAAAATTGATTTTAAAAATATAAAATAACATCTAACCATTGAGTTTTCAAAAAATATACAGCTTCCAATTAATTTTAAGTGTTACAAAAACTCAAATTTAATTTTCAAACAAGCTCCTTTATTTGAAAAAAAAAAGAAGAAGAAATTCATCCTAAAAACTAGCATTTCTTTGCATGAATCTCTCTCACAAATGGACACATATGTACCAACCAAGTCGTTCCTTGACACCTTAATTATTAGTAGCTTAGATTAGTTATAAGTCAAATATGGATGGTTTTGTACTGCTCATAAAATAAAGAAGCATTGACCGATTTATTAATGAAAGGTGGATCGACTTCTTCATCTTCTTGGCTATAATATGTTAATTCTCAAACTCAGCTTAGCTATTTTGCTTTGGCAAACCTGTGATGCCTTTTGTCCTAAACTCTCAACTTTATTGTCATATGTGCGAGGTTGGGGGAATTCAAATTAATTTTTGAGTTGAAAATTTTCTTATTTTTTTGTGAGCGTGACATTCAATAGTGATGGAAATTTTGGATTTTTTTTCTTTTATATATCTGAATAATATTCACAAATTTTAAATAAAAGTGACTATATATACTAATCTGATAGAGCATCCTCAAAATGGACTAAAAATAGGACTCCTATTAATATTTTTAGAATTTTTTTGATGGGGTCTATTAATTTTTCAGAGTCTTGCAAAAAATTTAACGGTGGAAGACTTTCAGTTCTAGGGCTCTCGTAATTTAATTTCTATGTTTCTATTTTGCATTTGTTTTACATTAATGTAAATTAATATTTAAAGTAGCATAAATTAATTTAAAATAAATTTCTACTATTAATTAAAAAATATATTATATTTTAAAAATTAAAAGTATATTAATTAATAAAAATTAATATGAAATGAATGGGATTAAATAAGTATTTATAAATAAAAATAGAATAAATGAAATAAAAATAAAAAGGGTGGGAGCTCGAGTCCAGCGACCCATAGAGCAGGCTCAAGCTCGCATGCAGGATTGAGCTCTTGGACAGCGAACTCTTACTCGAGAGTTCGCGTTGGACATGCTCGATCTTACAACTTCTTGACTAGCTCGTTGATGCAATTAATTTAATTTTAATTATTATCTTAAAATATAAGATTGAAAACCTAGATATGTATTGTATATTCCTTCAATTTGATGGAAATTGATTATTTTAAAATATTGTTAATTAAGAAACTCCAATGATTATGGCTAAGAATTCAACTATCTTACAAAATCTAATCTAATATATATTAGTATATTTTTGGCCAAAAGCAATTCTTGTGAATTGATTATGAGATCAGGCGACTACCAAATTATTACTAAAAAATAGGGTTCACGAGCTAAACTATTGATGCCGTAAGCATTAATATAAACTGAACAAAGTTATCTATTTTTATAAAATAAACATAAAAATATTAACTTCAAAATAAAAGAATAAAATAAATATTTTTATAATGATAAAAGAGAATTTTTATGAGAACATGTAAATTTTAACTTTTATTATAAAAAATTTTGTTTTAATTTCAAATGAATATTTTTATATTTTCCTTATATAAAATTGGTTATTTTAACTTTTACTATATAAAAATGGTAGCTTAGGTGTTCGGCAAATATATCAAATTTATAAGAAGTCATTAATTAAAATTAAAATTGGAGATATGGTGGACTTGAACTTGAAATATTTTAATTAACACTAAGGAAGCACACATGCATGTGTGACAACTCAAACCCAATTATTTGTAGAAAGAACTATCGGTTGCTCCCCAATTAATTTGATTAAGAGGTGTGACACTTTCCACTTATTTATTATTTAAGAGAAAAGGAAATGGGAATCACGATTAGGTCCCCAAGCAAAGGCACGTAATATTTGACTAAATGGAGCTCAACCATGTTGACTTTACCCAAACAAACCTCATACTTTAATTTAATATTACAAAAATATAAACATAGCGTAATTGTGTAATCTATATTTGACTATTGGAACTTCATGCATATATATGAGTTAGTTACCACTATCTTATAATCTATTCTTTTGGTCCTCCACAAAAATTAAGAAAGTAAAATATTATATGTTAAAATAAGAATTAATATTTTAAAGATAATTTTTTTTTAATTTTGAAAATATTGTCACTCTTAATGAGATAATCCAATAAAAAAATATAATTATTTTTAACGAGACATAGTAGTTAATTACAGGATCTCTCTCCTTAAAATAATTGAGACGTTGAACATTTTTATTGAAAATTTGAAGTATTTTATAATCGTAAAATGAAACTTAAAGATTTGCAGTAAATTATTATATTCTCATACGTTTGTTTTACTTAGTTAGGTTCCTGCACCTATTAGAAATAGATATTGAGCTCATTTCCTCTTAAAAAGATCTTATTAAGGAGAGGGGATACCTCACCTTATATTTAAGTTTTAGTAGTCATCCACAACCAATGCGAGACAAATTTAACGGCACATATAAAATAGTAAGTATTTGAGTTCAATTTTAGTGCAAAAGAAACTATAATATTTTGTTAGGAGTTCTGTATGTTAACGTTTGACATACATAAACATTTAAACCGTCAATTTTCAACATTTACGGCGGTTATAAAAGAACTGCCGATTCGAAATCGAAATCGTCTTGAATGATTTTGATTTTGAACCCTAAATCATTATAACCACGGTTCGATTATCATTTCAAAACAATGAAACCATGTACTGATGATTCGATTACAGATCAAAACGTAACTATAAACAGCTCTATATGTACATATATAAAAAATATATTGTAATGATGTCATATTTCCTTTTCATACAATGAAATACTACCTCTGTCCCATTAATCTTGGCCCCTTTCATTAAAATAATACACCCATTTGAATAAAGAAGGGGTCAAACCTGGTGGGACGGAGGGAGTAACAGGTAAATTCATACCACCAATTATTGTTATATTTTGGAAAATTAGAGATCATTTAGTTATACTTTATATATGGTGACATACTAGATAGCTGAGCCCATTCCTAATGTGCTTTAAAGTTTCAGCACATGTCACTGGATTGTGTTTTCAAAATTACTAATTCCACCATTTTTAAAGTTTTTTTTTTTTCATTTTATTACGCGTACCAATAAAATATATAAATTTACATATATGATTTTATAGATTTATGTTATTCAAACTTAATAATTATTTAATTTTCAAATTATAAAAAGTATTAAATAATGATAAAATAAAAAAAATATAATAATTTTAGTCTAAAATTTAATAATGCGACATATATTAGAAAACAAGAAAAAATTGAAATAAGATGTTTATTAAATAAAAATGGAACGAGTGCTTAGTAGTACTGACCATATAATATTGGAGGAGTGTTTACATTTTGGCAATTGACTAATAGGAATGAGTCAATAGTCATCAACTCAATTAGTCAGCTTTGGCTGTCTAAGTAATATGGAAAATAGAGATAATCTTAATGTGAAACTGAATAATTAATTAAGTTTGTTATCAGGTAGTATAGCAATATTAATTGGAATACCAATTTTGACTAATCCACTCTCAAGTTGCACCATACTGCTTCTTTTCTATTATTATATTATATGGGCAACAGAATGCTGATATTTCAATTTCATAACTTATATATCTTCATTTTTTTCTAGCAAAATTTCAAGTTTTTTATTTATGTAATTGATACAATAGATTACTACTTACTCACCCACCTCATGAAATTATTGTGTAATTATTACTACTTTCCATCTCGTTAAAAACATATAGATTAAGAAAAGAAAGTGTTATTCCTATATTTTAAAACTTAGGACTTTAATATTTAAGATTTTTTTTGAAAGGTGATCACTTTTAATGGGAGGTCCTAAAAAGCACAGTAACAATTTCATAATTAAGAAATTAATATTCGGATAATCTAACTAATTATGCACCTCTACTGGTAAAGAACATTGTTAATAGGTGTGCAATTAATAATTTAATATAGCAATGTTATGTAGGGGTGTTGAAATGAACATATAAGCTCTTTTAAAATGTTTGACAAATTAAATTTTTTGAGAGTTTATAAGTTGTTAAAATAAACTTTTTGAGCTTATAAACTCTTCAAAAAATAAGTAACTTCACTCCAACTTATTTCTCCATAAACTTATAAGTTGTAATAAAATTACATAAATAACATTCAATGTCACGTTAAAAGAGTTTATAGGCACATTTATCCAAATATGTTAACAACTTATAAGCTCCAAGAACTTATAAGCTCTTTAAAATAAGTTTAGTTAAACACCCTCTTAGACGTATGAGACATCATTATCTTTTTATTATATTTAAAAAAAATTAGATTACATTAACATTAACTTACATAGCCGCGTCACGGAGGACTCGAACTCAGCATTAACATCACTACTACTAAGCCAACACACGCGAGTATTAAATTTTAATCAAAAAATTAATATTAATAAATTTTATTACTTATATTCATGATAAATATCACATCATTTTGGTACATATTAACAAAAGGAAATATAGATAAATGATCAGTTTTAATGAATTAAGATGCAGGTCTGTATGTATAAACATTTGAATATTTACAAAAGAATTTGTTTAGTTTAGATTTTCATCTATTTAAATATAAGATGGCGGAGATTCTAAAGGGCGTGCTATGAACTATGAAGAAGTAGTGAGTGAGTGTAAAAGGGTAAGATCCCAAATGAAACAGGTGGGAGTAAAGTTTGCTGTCACAATATTTTAATTGTTTTCTGCTTATATGCATTTAATTTCTAACTCGATTCGTCCCTATCGACACAGACACATCTGCATATTTCCTTTTAGCTTTTTTATTTTCCATATTTCATGATTTAGGAATCTATCCATTAAATTACTCCTGTTATACATTATAATAATAAGGGTGATATGGGTAAACTGCACACTTTTGTAATAAAAAATGAAAAATACACACTTTGTAAAAAACATATAAAAAGTGTCCATTTTGAATATAAATTACCTAAAATATTCTTAATTAAAATTAGATTTGAATCTTATTTTGGAATTTAGTATTAATTAATTATTTTCTTACTTTTTTGCAATTAAAAAAAATACTTGGTATATGTTTAAAATTATACACACCCAATTTAATTAAACAAAAATTATACACACCAACACCACATATACGTATTATTTAAATAAAAAATTAGGAATATACACAAAAATGAAAATTCGGTCGGTTAAAACAAAATCCGACGGCTGGGTTTTGTTTAAATACGACTGGATTTTATTTTAACCAACCGGATTTTCGTTTTTGTGTATATTCCTAATTTTTTATTTAAATAATACATTAAAATCATGTACTAATTAGATCAAATTCAATTAAATCAAATATTAAATATAAAATTCAAATATATATATATATATCACAAAAAATACAACATGATTTCATACAAAATTGATATAATATGAATATATAGTGTGATTTAATAGTAAATTTAAGGGTATTTTTGAACTTTTGGGTATTTTTCATATAAAAGTTATAAATATGACATTTTTCATGTTGAAGTTACACTATAAGGTATTTTTCATAAATAACTCTTATAATAATATGATACTTAAAAAATGTGACTATATCACAAGCTTTACAAACACAACTTAACGTGTTTACGACCACGATTAATGTGATAATATCACGTAATGTCACGTAAGTATACAACTATAATTTTTATTTTTTTATTAGTTCATAAAAAATAATTATTAAATTATACCATAATTAATAAACTCTAATAAAAGATTAAAAATTAATATATTTTTATTAAAAAATTATTTATCTACATCACATTCATATCACATTAATTAATTAATCATGAGATTCTAAGGGCAACTGCAATGATGGAACTTTTGTTTAATTGACAATTTATAGAGCCCACTTTTTAAAAATTGTATTATTGAGGAGCCTCAAAAATCGAGTCAAAGCTCTTCGGCAAGAGCCCAACTCTTTAAAATATTTTATTAATATTTGTTCTTTCCCTTTTCTTTTTTTATTAGTAGATGATAAGTAAATATGGTGGGTGAAGTCCATAAAATAGTATTGAAGCTTTAAAATTATAACTCTACCATTATAAGTCCCCTCTTGCTTGAAGTATTTTAATGTAATAGTAATTCTTAAGGGAAAGGATTTTGCTAGAAAAGTAACTCTTTTTATTCAAACATCATTCTTAAATCCAAACTTATTACTATTAAAATTGTAGCATGATATATATATATATATATGTGCGCGCGCGATGACAAATGGAACTATTCAAGTAAAATAGTTAGTGGACTATTTATGTTTGACAAGTCATTTCCATGTAAATGTAATACCCCTTCGTCCACCAATATTTGTTGTTCGATTAAAAACGTATACTAAGAAATTGTAGTACGCATAAAGTCGACTCGAATGTCGAATCTCGTGGGAAGGCTATGCAGGGGAATGATTAAAAGCACTTTTATGAAATAAAACAAGTCCTAGAACACTCTAAATCAGATTAGGATAAGAATTAAAGCTAATTAACGGAAAACGGTAAATTAGGTAAACAAGAGATAAAGGTCTAGGGTGACGATTATTTTAAATCTAGGTTCAATGCTTATCAAATCATGCTTTTAACTAGATTCTCCTAAGTTGATTAGTCAATCACTTTCGTGTTCTTAAAAACTAATCGGTGATTATCACTCACGTGTCCAAATCACACTTAAAAGAATATCAAATTCAAAACACGATTTCCTTTTTACGTTTCTGATTATAAGGTTTGGTTGTTTGATTACAAATGAGACATAGAATAATTCATATCAATTCGTTCCATATCTTGAGTTCCATATGGTGATCAAGCATATAAAACTCATAAAGCATCAATCAAACAACCATTCAAGATCAAATCAAAGCATTAAAACATAGAATAAGATAATCTAACCCTAGAGATGTATTTAGCCAACCATAGATGAAAATGAAACCATAGAAATATCCATAAACATGAACTTACTACGAATTCACAAAGTAAGGTTGGAATATCCTTCAATCTCTTGAAATACCAAGTCCTATCTACTAAAAAGCAAGTAAAGATACTATTTCTAAGTGTTTGTGTCTTAGTCTAATCGTCCACACCCAACAAAATGATGCCAAAACGAGATAAAAACAAAGGTTGGAACTGCCAGCTAGTGGTCGCTGGCTTTGTGCTTCTGGCGCGTAATCACTGCAGGGCCAGCGGTCGCTGGGTCCTACTTTCTGAAAATCTCTGCAAAGGCACCCCAGCGGGCGCTGGTCCCAACTTGGCCTCGTCGTCTTGGCTTTTCTCCTCGTGCTCTCCTCGGTCTTTTCTGCCCCACTCGGTTTTGTCCAAGGGATGATTACAACACAATTCTAGCTTCATTTTCATCTCCTTTCCACCACCTTCATCCAAAACCAAAAACAAACAAACCGGCGTAAAAACGAACAATAAAACAAAACGAAACAAAAGACAAACATACCAAACACGACAAAATGACACACTAAAATATAACAAAAACATACTAAACATTTGTTACATATTTCATTTTTTGGAAGTCTATCAATGTTTGTTACACTTTAAACTTTTCTTATATATCACACACACTTCAATTAAATAATACTCCCTTCGTCCTATTTGTATTGACTCCCTTTTTATTCAAATAAGTGTATTTAAAATAATAAAGGGAGCCAATACAAATGGGACGGAGGGAGTAATAACAAGTGGAACCCAAACTCCACTAACTCCACTCTTTCACTTAAAGTCAAAACAGTATATTGAAACACGTGTCGGATCAAAATGTAACATACATTTGTAGACAGAGGAAGTGCTACATAAGTACTCAAGTAATAGCTAGCCCCATCTAACAAATTGGGCAATAAATGATCACCTTAGTTCATAAATACCATGTACTTGGACACATAATTAGAGCTGATTATTTAATACCAATGTGTAGAAGTGGGTTCAAATAGGGATGAGAATATATTGGGTACCATGGATACGAATAATAACTATTTATATTTATATTCATGAGGGAAGACCGGACTCGTAATGTGTATCAAAATTATTCAAATTCGTCATACGATGGGTATTCACAAAACCGCCGCTCATTAGGTGTCCACCACACACCAACCATTAAGCACCCGTCAATCCACCACCTATGAGTATCCATCACCCACGAAATATATAATTTTAATATTCAAACGAGATCATATATAATTGTATGCGAGAATTTGATATAATTTTATAGAAAAAATTATGATTAATAATAGGTTAATTGTCGGATATTTAATAGGTATTTCATGAATAGTTTTCACATATATTTCGTTTCTTTGTCAAGTAGAGCTTGAGTTGAAGTTTGAATTTGAGCTTGAATAACTTCTTACCAAATATATCTAATGAGCTGAATTCCAGTTGAGCTCCAGCTCGAGCTCATTTATACAAATATTTAACCAAATCGAGCTTGAATATTTTATCAACTCTAGCGCGAACTTTGAGATGCTCAAATCGAGCTTGAATTTAGCCTCGAATAAATCCTTATCAAATATCTAAAAAGTTGAACTCGTGCTTGATTACAATAAAAAAAATCACGAGTGGTTTTGATCGTTCGAGCATGATATGATTCCACTCGATTACTAATCCAAAAATTAATTATAGAAAATCTCATTAATATAAATCTATCTTTGGAACGTGCATTCGTTAATTAATCATATCAATTTGGTTAATCATAAACGAAATCAAATGATTATACTCTTGAACTTTCAAATTCTTAAAGTTCAAGACTCTTATATTTCATTCTTAGAAATAGTTTGTACACATCGTAAATTTTAAATATTCTTTAAAAAGTTAAAAAAAAAATTGTAATAGAGCTAAAACTATCTTAATAGATAACCTTTCTTTAAATTAGAAGTGATCGAGTTCAACTCTACTCAAACAGTAAAAGTGGATCATTATAAGAACACAACACCATCAATTTACTTGAAAATCCTTAAATCATATCAAGACCACGAATATAAGAATTTTTATTTTCGAACCACTAAAATCAAACATTGTTTTCTTACTTTATCACGTACGTTTTTCAATACATTTATAAACTAACATGTCATACACTTATAAACCGAATATTGATTAACTGCCTGAGTGAAATACACAAGGCTAAGATATTAGTTTTATGAACAAATAAATTTTTAGTAAAAATCATCGACTTTCACACCTATCAATACATATAATGGTGCAAATATTCAATGTCAAATACTCATTGTTCACACCAATCAGTATAAATAATAGTACTATCAAATACTCAATGTAGACGGTAGAATTCGTATTTGGACTGAACGCTTAGATTGGACCTTCATTCAATTTAAACAAACAAATGCATTGAAAAAAACTTATAAGCACAAGAATTTCAAACTGGTGCATTACTCAATATACCAGATAACTCATTTCATGACAAATGATATGAATAATATCATTTATATAAAGTATTAATTGTACTGTCCTCATCCATTAAGTATGACACATTTTCTAGTCATAATTATTAAAAAGTGTATAAAGTAGTGTAAAAATTATAAATATCTGATATAATCTATCTTTTTTCAAAAAATTAATCTTTGTTATTTTTGAAATGTGACAATTTAATTAAGACAATAAAAAAAAACATGTCATGTTTAACGAGAGAAAAAAAATCTTATTTTCTAAACAGATAAATACATATTTAAAGACTTCGTTACAGAAGATTTGTGTTTAAAACTTTTGATTTCAAAGTGTTAATCTTCTACTGTTAAATTAATAGTATATAATAAAATTTAATGTATTTACCCACTTTCTCACAAATTGGTGAGCAGCATATATTACTTGGTTCCCAAAACACATTACACATATTAATATATTGATCTTCAATTTTTTTTTTATCTGTAATGTCACATTATGACAATTTCCTTTCAGATTAAATTGATGACCACGTTATCATGTGACCAATTTAATTTAATTTAATTTGACAAACCAAATTCAATTTGGTCGAATTTGAAAAGGAATTAATGTTTTGTATACTCCAAAATAATAAGGAAATGTGATTTGCAATTTCAAAATTAATTAATGTAAATCTCGGGTATTTGTAAGAACTAAAAGTAAATATTAGGAATTAGAACATAGACTATTTAATTTGAACACTTTGAAGATAATGGAGATTTTTCATTCAAAATAATATGAACATAAACTACGAAATATTAGTCTTATAAACTTATATACTTTGCGAAACTTTATCACAAAATTTATTTATTTTTTATAATAGAATCTTATAAATCAACTTTTGAAAAAAAAAAACAAACCTTTTAAGCTTCAATAACAATATAAGTCCACGTCGTCCAATTACATATGATCTACTTTATCTTCATCTCATTTGTCACGCTATTCGTCGTAATTAAAAAACTTTCACAATTTTAATTGAAAAACTCTCGCGATTTTAATGAAAATAAAAGGATAGTATTATCTATAATAGAGTAGTGAATTAGAGATTAACTTTAATCAACACTATCATTATTATTGAAATCTATGAGCATTTCAATTTTAATTCAATTTTGATAATAATTTTATAAATGACTTTAATGTAAAAAATCTTTTATGAACGGACTGAAATAATAAAATGTCAAGAAATTTCGTGGACGAAAGTAATATTAAATACTTTGTTATTATTCATATTTCTATATAAATATTAATTACGAAAATTTAGTTTATTTTATTAGTTTGTAGATCATATAAAATTAAAATAGATATATTCTTAAAATTAAATAATATATAATTAATGATAGAGACATGATATAAATGAAAAATATATAAGTAAATATATAAAAATGTTGTATATGTGGTGATACTTTAATCAAAATTTTATTTAAGATCACAATGATTTAAATGTTAAAACATAGTTTTCAAACAATAACTATTATAAGAGTTTATACAAAAATTAGAAATCAATTGACAAATTTTATTTAACTTAATATTAATAATTCATTACATTAAAGTAGGTCAACTAATTTTCATACACGACAAAAATTAGAATCTCATAACAAAATATAACTAAAAATAATAACGACTTCAAAAATATATGTAATTATAAATTCATTCCAATATATACACATCTTAAATAATTATATAATTTTATTTTTGTATTATATTCTTTTTTATAATTATAAAAAAATTAACAATATTTATTCAATGTATTTATTAAATTTCTATACATTTGCATATTTATGTATATATGTGAGATCAATTATATGTTAAGTAATATTAATTAAAAATTTGTTCAAACTACTAAAAATCATAATACACCCGTAAAAACAACTTTGTCAATTTTACTATATCAAATCAATTATTTGTTTAAACCAATTAAAATTTGTCAAATTATATAACTAGATATGTTCACGATTACAGTTTAGAACTTAATTGTTCTGAAAATTTAAAATCAGAACCAAACCGTTATTATAACAGTTCACAATTTAAAACCAAATCGTGTAGAATGGTTACAGTTATGATTTTGAACTGTCCAAAAAATTAATACTAATATATTTAAAAAATTAAAAATTCTAATTATTATGATTAAGTATTAATATATATCATCATTTAACATTTGAGATTTTCAATTATGTATTTGTCAATTTTAAAACTATAATGATTACAAAGTGTTATTGGTTTCTAGATTTAAATTTAAAATTTGATTTAATAATTTATTATTAATATATGTATAAGTTTTAATGTGTTATTTATGAATTATTAAAAAAATCAATTTTTTTATTAAAAATAAATAAATTGAATTAGGTAAATAAATCGAAGTTATTGTTTGAATCGCTGATTACGGTTCCAAAATTTTGAAAGTGCAGTTGAACTATCCTCTACACTGACACAGTTTAGAATCGAACCATCGATTATAATTACAATTCTAAAATCACTTATTACAATTCAATTACGATGTTTCTTTAAATATCTCTATGCATAAATTATTAATAAACAAAATATTCTCATACATAGCATGAGTGCACAAACTAATTTTGTTAAAATAGTCATAAAATTTAATTCATGTGGTTTAAAATATGTATTAATTCAAGTTTGTACTAAAATTGTAATCCATCCATCTAATTAATTATGACACTTTACTCTTTGAACACAACTATTAAGAAAATTATTTTTTGTGAGTAAAAATGTGGAGGTTAACAAAGTTGATAAAATTTTCAAAAGTAAAATATTCTATTGTTGGAAATGAGTTATTATTATTGAAACACTAGATATAGTAAACAAGTCATGAATAATAAAATAAAAAATAATAATATATATAATTTAAAATTGTATTATATTAACTTTGAGAAAGTGAATTTATAAAAGTAAATCCATGTAATATCTGAATAAAATAAATGAAAAAGGCATTGAAGAAAATGTGGGTAAAAGATATTATAAATGTATATAATATGAATATGGTTGGTGAGTGGAAAATCACGAAGTCTGCATTTGGGGGCTGTTGCAGCAAAGAAATTCGCAAATATCACTGAATATATGCCATTTTTTGCTCATTTCACTTCTTCACCTCTTCCCCCCCCTCCTCTATATATATTACTCTCCACCACCTTGCAATTTATTCACACACCATTCAGATCCTCTCTCTAGTCTCTCTCTCTGCCTCTACTGTTTGTTTGAGGTTTTACCGATCCGCTGTATTTCATTCGTTTCTTCAACTCAACAAACCGAGATGGCCAAGAATGTTGGGATCCTCGCCATGGAAATCTACTTCCCTCCCACTTGCATCCAGCAGGTGAGAATGATATTACCAAATTCCTTTTTTTTCAATACTGAATTTGAATCAAAGCTTCTCAAAACACCCCAAGCATGAACATAAATAGTGGAGACCGTTTTATCCTTTTTATGATGTTAGTGATAGTTCATTGATCTTTTCGATTTTGTGAGTAGTATATCTTTTGAGAAAGAAAATGTTATGATATAATGAAAATTTTGCCGTTGTCTCTGTCCCACCTAGCGTTTTTGAAACTCTCTCTGCTATAGGGCTCTTCTTCTCCATCTCAATCAAAATCTTATAACGGCTTTTTGTTTGTTTTTTTTTTTGATAAGTTTAATTTCCAGGGTTTAGGATATTTCTAAAAAATATCAGATTCACTTTACACAAAACTTTGCATCTCGCTCTCCTTTTTGTTTTACTGATTTTTTTGGAGGAAAACAGATCTTAGCATATACCTATGGCTATCAATTGGTGCCCTATATGATCGCTTACTTTAGTACTCAATTTGCACGGTTGTGATTGGGAATCTCAGTAATAAGTTTGTTGAATTTAAGTATGTCTTGACCTCGATTAATCAATTTGACTCTGCCGCGTTGCAGGAAGTGTTGGAAGCTCATGATGGAGCAAGCAAAGGGAAGTACACAATTGGGCTTGGCCAAGATTGCATGGCATTTTGTTCCGAGGTTGAAGATGTTATTTCCATGAGGTAATTAATCAATATTCCATATCGAACAAGGGGAATTTTGATGTTTACATGTATTGCTTTATGCGAGTCTTTTGATAGTTCAATGCATTTTCTGGCTTAAGACATTATTTGAACAAGAGAACATCTATTCTTCATCAATTATACAGTTGCTTGATCACCCATAGGTTGAAAAGTATTCTTCATTTTCTCCTCCATTATTGATGCTTTGTACTCTCTCCATCTTATTCGAAGTGGCCACAAGGATTTGAGCACATAAATTAAGAAAACAAACTTTTGTGCTTTAGAAAAGCGACCCACTTTATTTAAGAGGCGAAATGCTTTCCTCTTTGAATAAATGACCACCTTTAAGTTTTAACGGGACAACCAAAACGTGGCCGTTTTTAGTTTATAAATTCATGTGGTAATCATAAAAATTAAAAACATCATTTTTTGTTAAATTGTTCTTATGCCAATCTAACTTGAAAGGTATCAAGATGACTTAAGTACTGAAGAATTCTGTAGCATCAGTTAAATGAATTTGATATGGTCTCTCAAAGATCTTAATGCTATATGACTATTTGTTCACTTTCTCAATATCACATCGAATATTACCATAGGAACATGACCACCTTGAATTCTCATGCTAATTTTTACTTTTTTTGATCTTTCAGTATGACAGCAGTAACTTCACTTCTAGAAAAGTACAATGTTGATCCGAAGCAGATTGGACGTCTTGAAGTTGGAAGCGAAACTGTACTCGACAAAAGCAAATCCATTAAGACATTTTTGATGCCAATCTTCGAGGTATTTGGGTTTATTATTCACATATGAACAACATTAACTGCAGTTAGACTTTTTACTTTTCTGGTTTATTATGAGTATAAAATAGATCATCACTAAGCACCCCTTGAGCTTTTCTGTTAAAAATGCTTGTCACTCATAAATTCTAATTTCAATGAGATCAAAGCGTTTTTTTCTCTCCCCTTAGGATCTTATTTTTCCTTTGTTACTCTGTATTCGCTGTTGTAAGTGTTTCTAAACTACTGATCATTATAATGTTTTCATTGTGAATGACCAGAAATGTGGCAATACTGACATCGAAGGTGTTGACTCAAGCAATGCTTGCTATGGAGGGACTGCAGCACTATTTAACTGTGTGAATTGGGTGGAAAGTAGTTCTTGGGATGGAAGATATGGACTTGTTGTCTGTACTGACAGTGCGGTATGATCATTATCCTTATAATCTTTTCACTTTATTGAAATGAAAAATACGAACATCCCAAAGTTGATAAGATAGTCATTTTTTCTTATAAAGGATTCAAACAGGACACTTTGTATCTTTTAATCTCTGTTTTTCCCATCTATCAACATGGCTGCTGATTCTAAATTCTATAATTAACTTTTTACATATGGTTGCATGAATGATAGGTATATGCCGAAGGACCAGCTAGACCTACTGGTGGGGCTGCTGCTATCGCCATGCTAATTGGACCAAATGCTCCCATCGCTTTTGAAAGCAAGCTTAGGTCGAGTCACATGGCTCACGTTTATGATTTTTACAAGCCTGACCTTGCCAGTGAATATCCAGTAAGTGTCATGTGAATCCCTGTTCTCTTACCTGTACTATTGTCACATAGATCTTCAAACTCGTGCATTTTCACGTGGCATAATGTAATATCTCTTTGACGATAATGGTGTTGTGGGCATACAGATTGTTTGTGTATCTTACGGTTGAAACTATGCTTGTAGGTTGTTGATGGAAAGCTTTCTCAGACTTGTTACCTTATGGCACTGGATGCTTGTTATAAAGGCTTTTGCCAAAAGTAAGATCAGTAGACAATCAACTTACTTTTGCATCTGTATTCTTTTATCACTGTTATTCACTGTTATGTATGATAGGTTTGAGAAGATGGAGGGCAAGCAGTTCTCAGTCTTGGATGCCGACTACGTTGTATTTCATTCTCCATACAACAAGGTAATTGATGTAAACCAGGGCCATGCTAAACAAACTGCATATTTTTTCCTGTCCACTTCTCGTACAGAAAAGAAAAATAAACAAATAAGCTTTGTTGACTTTGTTTTTTTTTTCTTGAAACCTACAGCTTGTACAGAAAAGCTTCTCTAGAATGTTGTTCAACGACTTTTTGAGGAATGCCAGGTGAAAATCTTAGCTTTTACTTGGGTCTAAAAATCGTTTCTGCTTAACTGACTTTCTGGTATAAATTCCTCAGCTCCATCGATGAGGCAGCTAAAGAAAAGTTGGCACCATTTTCATCATTAACCATTGATGAAAGCTACCAAAGTCGCGATCTTGAGAAGGTCTGCATCATCATTCCGTTTCTCAATTTATGTTATCATTGATGACAATCTATTGCTATACCACCTATTTGCGTGCACTTTGGCCTAAAGTAAAAGACTTTTTACAGGCATCTCAACAAGTGGCGAAACCTTTCTATGATGCTAAGGTGCAACCAACTACTCTCATCCCAAAACAAGTCGGCAACATGTATACTGCATCACTCTATGCTGCATTTGCTTCCCTCATCCACAACAAAAGTAGTGATCTGGTAACAATCTGTTCCATCTTCTGGGTTCAGCTTTCTTTTGGCTTTATTTATGAACACTGTCCAATACAAACACAAACTTTTCTTATTTGATTCTTCTGTGCTTCTTCAGGCCGGGAAGAGGGTCATATTGTTTTCCTACGGCAGTGGGCTATCAGCCACCATGTTCTCTCTCCGTTTCACCGAGGGAGAAGTTCCTTTCAGCCTGTCCAACATTGTATCTGTTATGAATGTTGCAGAGAAGTTGAAATCGAGGCATGAGGTATATGGCGTTCTGGCTTGATAGTTGCTGTACTTTTTGAAATGTTTATTCTTGGTTGAAATAGTTGTTGATTAACACTCTCCCAATGCAGTTGGAACCAGAGAAATTTGTGGAGCTCATGAAGCTAATGGAGCACAGATATGGAGGCAAGGACTTCATCACAAGTAAGGACTGCAGCCTTCTTGCACCAGGTACATACTATCTCACTGAAGTCGACTCCAAATACCGAAGATTCTATGCCAAGAAGGCCATCGCCAATGGAACCATTGCAAATGGTCACTGAAGATATAAGCAAGCCTATATGCCATGAAGTTGGTTCATGTGTCTAGTTAATCCAGCACATAGAATAATATATTCTTATTTGGTTTGGCAGATGAATTGATTATCTGTAGTTTATCGTTGGAGTTGAGTTCCCTTCTTCATTGTTCTTTTTTCTCTTCTCTTAGAATCTGGAAAAGACTATTCTAGATGGGTGTATCTTATTCTACATTTTAATGAAATGAATTGAGCCTCGTAGGCTCGTTTCCAACATAGGTTGTTTGCTGTATCTTTACCTAAAAATGGTCACTGAAAATTTCGTAACTTTCGTATAATTATAGCGGCTGATATTAAACTTACCATGTACTTCACGCGCATGTTGGACAACCCAACATCGTTTATATTTATTCTAGTTCTATCCTTCACCAATATAAAACCGTTCATGACAAATATTAAATACTTCAATTATAAAATAAGTTTATAAAATTGAAGTATTTAATGCTTTTAATTCTTTACGGGTGGGACAACGGTTGCTAGTGGTGGTTGTTGAAGATTTAAGATATTTTATGCTTTTAATTCATCATGGTGTTTGACAGAGAGTGAAGAAGCATAAAAAGCACGTGTTTCTAAACTTTCTGTTCCAATTTTAGCTCCCTCAGAATAACAATATAATTATTGAGGATCACTTTAATATTTTATTAATTTATTTCTTCTACTTTTATTTTAATTTTCACTTAATTCAAGCACTTCCATTTCTTGTACTTTATCAATGACAATTCAACCACTTAATGAATAGAATCTATATGAGTAATCATAAACTCTGCAGGATTTAGAGGTTCAATTAATTGTACGAATAATTAATTCTTATGTACATAGGAGAATATAAGATGAAATTAAATATTTTATACCTTCTCCTTTGTAAATCATCCGCTTGTGAAGAAACGAATTGAATCGTTAGTTATCGAACCACAATCTACACCGATTTGAATTCTCTTAACGATCAACCGCGCATCGACCTTAGGAACTTTTAACCTATTCCCAATCTACTTATTAGAATATCATGTGGACGAATCTATCTAGTAATTTAGGAGAAAAGAAGAACAAAAATTGGAGGTTAAATACTCCCAAAATTTTGAAAATATAGAGATAAATCTCTATAGGGGCGCCGATTTTGGTGTTGGAGGAGAGAGAAATCGGCTCCTTTGTACTCATCTTATAGATATTGTGAGCTAAGTTAGCGCTTCTAAAGAGAATGAATTAGATCGCAAATAATAAAACCATATTCCCACCTTTATCTCTTGCAGTTACTAACTATAATTTATATTAAAATTAATATGGGCTTGGACAAATCCATAATTTGATTAAATTAATTTCTAAGCCACTTTTGGGCCCAATTAAATTTATTAATTGTTTGGTCCACCTTATACTTAAATTAATTAATTAAAATTAATTTGTCCTCCAATTAATTACTCCATGAAAATGCAATAAAGTGCAATTCTATTATAAATATTTATCAACTCCACTATAGGATAAATATTGAACTCATCTTGATTCATTCGAATTATGGATGTAACCCTCTTGTCATTAATTATTTCCCGCGTTTAAGATTTTCTAAATCCATTAATTAATTGAGTTTGCTGACAAATCATAATTAATTAATATATTTATTTGTGAGAGATCCGGTTCAGACCTTAATTATTACATATGGAATAAATTTCCAATCGGCCGGGTTTCTTATGCAATAAATCTTTCTGAACGCCTCATGCGGATTTAATCAACTCGTGTCACCGAGAGGGGAATCTGTACGACTGATAGTCGAACACTTCTAGCTAAGCCAATCACTACCGCCCAAGACATCACTATTTAGGGTTATGAAAAACCCGCAAGCGATGATGAATCAAAGCAGCGTATAATCAACAGCCTATACTAATGTCATCGTCACAGATTAAACAATGAACTAATCTCCGAGACCTCATTCTAAGTATCAACATGTTAGAACTTATCTCACTGTGAAACCTCTCAATATGTATACACATAGCATGTATATCCTTTTATACATACCAAAATCATTCTGCGGGTTAAGGTCACCTCTCGCATCAAATGATATCGCAACCTTTACCAACTAAACTGTCCAAGTCTGTCGAAACTGTGACTTTATATTACAAAGGGGCCGACTATGTTACTTTCTGTGATCATGGATCCACCACACAGTCTACAATTGTAATAAGTAGACTTGTTTGCAATTCAATATATAATAATAATAAATAACAAACCAATGATAGAAATATTTATTCTCATTAAAGTGAAATTGAAAACAAGTCTGATACATCGTCTAAGCATAAAACATGCTTTGAGTGGTATACAAACCCTAACAATCTCTCACTTATAATCAAACATGCTTTAGAGTATACAAATCTGTGTCGCATGACATATAACTCTCTCACTTATAACTAAAGCAAGTCTATAAAATGTCATACTCCTAATCCCTCTACATGCCTCTCAAACGTCTTCACGTTCAGGCTTTTCGTGAAGGGATCTGTCAGGTTGTCCTCTAACGCTATCTTTGTTACCACTATGTCGCCTTTCTTTACAATATCACGAATGATGTAATATTTCCTCTTAATGTGTTTACTTGCCTTGTGGGCCCATGGTTCTCTCGAGTTTTCCACTACACCAGAGTTGTCACAATAAACCGTGATACTCGCCGGCATACTCGGAATCACATCTAGGTCCATCAAGAAGCTCCTGAGCCAACTGCTTCCTTTGGGGCCTCAGATGCGGCTACATACTCAGCTTCCATGGTGGAGTCCACGATATATTTTTGCTTCACACTCCTCCATGTTACAGCTCCGCCTCCCAAAGTAAACACATACCCAGAGGTAGACTTCTTTGAGTCCCAATCCGTCTGAAAGTCAGAATTGGTATAACCAAATGGCATAATTAAGCAGCCTGGTAAACTAAACAATACTCCTTAGTCCGTTTGAGGTACTTGAGTATGTTCTTTACCGCTGTCCAATGACCCTTTACAGGGTTAGACTGATATCGTGCTACCATGCTTACGACAAAACAGATATTCGGCCTAGTACACATCATAGCATACATGAGACTAATTGAATTGTTAGCTATAGAACCGCAATCCACACTGGTTTGAATTCTCTCCACGATCTCCCACGCACCAACCTTATGAACTTCTAACCTATTCCCAATCTACTTACTAGAATATCGTGTGGACGAATTTATCTAGTAATTTAGGAGGAAAGCAAAACGAAAATTTGAGTGTTAAATACTCCGTAATTTTTGAAAATATAGAGATAAATCTCTATAGGGGCGCCGGTTTTTGTGTTGGAGGAGAGATAAATCGGCTCCTTCTTTGTACTCCTTTATAGATATTGTGGGCTAGGTTAGGGCTTTTAAGGAGAATGAATTAGATCACAAATAATAGAACCATATTCTCACCTTTATCTCTTGCAGTTATCAACTATAATTTAAATTCAAATCTGAATTATATTAAAATTAATATGGGCTTGCATAAATCCATAATTTGATTAAATTCATTTCCAAGTCACCTTTGGGCCCAATTTAATTTAATTAATTGTTTGGTCCACCTTAGACTTAAATTAATTAATTTAAATTAATTTGTCCTCCAATTAATTACTCCATGTAAATGCAATAAAGTGCAATTCTATTATAAATATTTATCGACTTCACTACAGGATAAATATTGAACTCATCCTGATTCATTCGAATTACGGATGTAACCCTCTTGTCATTAATTATTTCTCACGTTTAAGATTTTCTAAATCCATTAATGAATTGAATTTGCTAATAACTCACAATTAATTAATATATTTATTTGTGAGTGATCCGATTCAGACCTTAATTATTACATATTGAATAAATTCCCAACCGGTCGAGTTTCTTATGAAATAAACTTTTCTGAACTTCGCACGTAGATTTAATCAACTTGTGTCACCGAGATGCGATTCTGTACGACTGACAGTCAAGCACTTCTAGCTAAGCCAATCACTACCGCCCACGACATCACTATTTAGGATTATGAAAATCCGCAAGTGTTGATGAATCAAAACAGCGTATAATCAACTGCCTATACTAATGTCATCGTCACAGATTAAGAAATGAACTAATTTCGAGAACTCATTCTAATTATCAACACGTTAGAACTTATCTCACTGTGAAACCTCTCAATATGTATACATAAAGCATGTGTATCCGTTTATACATACTAATATCATTCTGCGGGCTAAGGTCAAGTCTCGCATTAAATGATATCGCAACCTTTACCAATTAGACTGTCCAAGTTTGTCTGGACTGTAACTTTATATTACAAAGGAGCTGACTATGTTACCTTCTGTGATGATGGATCCACCACACAGTTTACAATTGTAATAAGTGGACTTGTTTGCAATTCAATATACAATAATAATAAATAACAAACCAATGATGCAAACATTTATTCTATTAAAGTGAAACTGAAAACAAGTCTGATACATCGTCTAAGCATAAAACATGCTTTGAGGTATACAAACACTAACATTAATTACATTATTTAATATTTTTTATTATACATAATATAATTAATTTTACTTTAAATAACATAAATAGAATATTATTATAACAAATATTAAAAATGGTTATTTATGCAAAATACTCGATTATGTAAGTTGTAATTGAAAAATATCCACTTTCTAAAACATCTAAGAAAAATATCCTAAATTACTAACTTAACCTTACATCAATCGGCTAAAGTGGAATAAAAGCCCTACACCAACCGCCTGCCACCTCCTGGCACTTCTTGCACAATTTGTCCCCTACTTTAAAGCCATCATTCACGGATTCCATTAATCAGTCAAAGTTACATTGATTTTGATTTTGAATAGGAGAGAGAGAGAGGGGCCGGCTATATATTCATTTCGTTTTTGAATAGGAGAGAGAGAGAGAGAGAGAGGGGGGCCAGGTATTTTTTAAAAGAGAGAGAGGGCCGGGTATTCAACATTAATACTTCAAAAATCATTCTTTACGCAAGAGAGAGAGAGAAAACCATTCTCTAAATTTTTACGTGAGAGAATTTAAATGTTCGCAATACATGAATTTGATATATTATTTCATATTTATTTTTGTAATACTTGACTTTGATATATTATTTAGGCCAGAGAAGTAGCGGAGAAGCGGCAGAGAACAACCCACAACGAAAACCATGACCGGAGAAGAGGTATTTTTTTTAAATGCAAATTATTATTTATATATAAGATGAAAAATTGTAATTTCCATGTGACATGTAATTTTTTACTTTGTTAATTATGATTTAAAGCATAAAAGAAGTATTTTTTTTATTTCTCCATATTTTTACAATTGTTAATTATGATTTAAATATAGGACATGCTTTTATTTTCTCCATGCATTTTTTCTCCATATTTTAAATGCTTTTCTACAAATGTTAATTATGATATAAATACAGGATTTAAATATAAGACGTGTACTTATTATTTAAATAGACATGTAGATGAAGTAATATACATGAACATTAAGAAATTACAAAATCCATCCTTAATCATAAACCTGGACATGTACTTATTTTATAAAAATTGTAAAATCTATGGTGTCAAATACAAAAATCCAGACGGTTCACATATAGAACCCAAACAGCCGGGTTTATACAAAGGACGTCCGGATTTTTATTTTTCTTGTCCGGGTTTTCATAATTTCTTTTAAAAATTAATTCATAGATTGAAAATTATTTATAATATCCATGAAATACCACATTTGGGTTTTTCAAAAACCATGTTTAGTTATGATATAGGATTGGTAATTTTTTGTAAAAATGTGTAAATATATGTTTAGTTATGATTTTATTATTTTTGTTATTAATTAAATATAGGATTAATAATTTTTTTTAAAAAAATTGAAAATATATGGGGTAAATTACGTAAACCCGGACGGTTCGGGTGTTGGACACAAACCGTCCGAATTTTATGAAGCAACGTTTGGATTTATGTGTTCCACGTCCAGATTTTCATTTTTTTAATTAATTCATAGGTTGACAAATAATTATAATATCCATATGAAATACTACGTCCTAATTTTTCAAAACCCATGTTTAGTTATGATATAGGATTGGATGGATGTACCCCTAATATTAGGTTGCATGAAATACTAGTGATAAATAGCCCCTAATATACGTTGCATTTAAAAATTGAATGTGATTATCATGTTATTTGTTTATTTCATTATTATTTAGTTATTTAACTGAAATTGTGTAGCTGTTTATTAGATTGATTTAATTTTATGAATGAATAATAGATCCTGTATTTGAGAACTGAACTTTTGGACTAGAGAATAGTAGCGAGCACATATTATAAGGAATCAATACTAGAACAAATTTGCAAGACATTAAGGCATGTAGGAGGTGAGCCACTATTGTAGCGGTTTAGGGATGTATGTTTCGATCATTTTGTTGACTGGAGACCGGACATAAGTGTTCGGGCGCACTTTCTTACTTGGTGGCACAAATGGTTAATATAAGTTCTTTAAAACCAAGTAATCAATATCATCTTTTAGAGAACAACTCGATTATAAAAGGAGCAGGTCGATAACGATCTGTATTATTCTTATGAGCTTTTTCGGACATGTTGATTAATATTATGACGGGTATAAGTTTATTTTAACAGTTAGCTAAAATGTAAAGGAACAAATCGATGTTAAACGATCTGTCCCTATTTAGCAGCTAGTTGTACTTCCTTGATTAGACTACTTGTCATGGTTTAGACTTAACATTTTTCTATGTATAGATTTTATCTGATCGATGATGTAAAAAGAAGGTTTGAAGTTTCAAGCTTTGGGAACAATCTGTTTATATAGTTCATTAAAGTATAATGAGGTAGTTTATAAAAGAACAGATGGATAGAAAAACCACATGTCCCATAGAACTAGTTGTTCTTTAGTATATGATCAACGAAGACTTGAGCCATCTTAAGTAAACGATCATGGAACAAACAAGTCGTTTATCTCACTACAAGCTGGGCGCTGTATCTCAACAACAGATCGTTAGTAAAACGACCTGTCACCATATTACCTCGCTACATTACTCAAAATGGGCTCAACAATCAAAAAGAATAATCAAAGTATTAATGTGGTCTCAAACAAATTAATATTTGATTGGACAGCTCGAAGGACAAATCGTAGGAAACGATCTGTTAGCTTAAGACAAGCTAGTTGTTCCATACCATAACTATGGTGGGCTGCCGACATACCTAAATTTGTTATAAGTCAACCACTCAGTGTGTTGTCACATCAAAGAGGATATTTTAAGGAATGGAGTACAAGAATATCAAAGTAGATGTACAGTGTATTATTCCAAGTATGACAAAGCACTGGGGAAACGCGTGAAATGTGGAACAAGATGCATTACAGGTGGCGCGTGTAACATCAACCATGCCATGCATTTAATGCTGCCATTAATGTGAGGAAGAAGGACTCTTTGTTAGGGTTTGTATACCTCAAAGCATGCTTTATTCTTAGACGATGTATCAGACTTGTTTTCAATTGCACTTTAATGAGAATAAATGTTTCTATCATTGGTTTGTTATTTATTATTGTTATATATTGAATTGCAAACAAGTCCATTTATTACAATTGTAGACTATGTGGTAGATGATGATCACGGAAGGTAACACAGTCAACTCCTTTGTAATATATAGTCACAGTCTAGACAAACTTGGACAGTCTAGTCGGTAAAGACTGCGATATCATTTGATGTGAGAGCTTACCTTATCCCGCAGAATGATGTCGGTATGTATAAGCGGATACACATACTTCGCGTATACATATTGAGAGGTTTCACAGCGAGATAAGTTCTAATGTGCTGATACTTAGAACGAGGTCTCGAAATTAGTTAATTTCTTAATCTATGACGATGACATTAGTATATGCGGTTGATTACACGCTGCTTTGATTCATCTACGCTTGCGAATTTTTCGTAACTCTAAATAGTGATGTCTTGGGCGGTAGTGATTGGATTAGCCAGAAGTACTCGACTATCAGTCGTGCAGAATCGCGTCTCGATGACACGAGTTGATTAAATCTGCGTGAGGCGTTCAGAAAAGTTTATTACATAAGAAATCAAGCTGGTTGAGAATTTATTCCATATGTAATATTAAAGGTTTGAACCGGATCACTCACGTTTAAATATATTAATTAATGGGTGTAATGCCCCGCTATTTTTAGAGCTATCTCGTATTAGAAAATTCGTGACTAATTAAATTTCGTGAATATGAACGTTGAAATAATTATTCTCATAGTATCTAAATTGGAATAATTCCAATTTTAAATTATGAATGAGATTTAATATGGGATTAAATCTTTGTTAATTATTATTAAGAACTAGTATCAAATATTATCCTAAAGGAAATTTTATTATTATTATTATTCTTATGATTATTATTTTGATACATTAAAGAATTTAGAGAAGTGATATCCATCAAGTAAAGTTAAAACACAATATGCTAAAATATTTAGATATGATTGTATAATTACTCTCTTAAAAGTTTTAAATAATCGTAATGAAAGTGTAAGATATGATGTTGAATAATATAGATATATATATATGTATAGATGATATGGAATAAATAAACAAGAAATGAAATAAAAATGGGAAATCCCATGGAGCCTACTACACGTTTATAATGAAGAGAGGAGATAGATTAATGTCTCATCAAATCTTACAAAGTGAGATTTTCTTACAAAGTAAATAAGTTGATAACTAATACAAACTAAATACATGTAATCATTTATTGAATCCCCAAAAATGTAAAAGACAATAAAAAAAAAGGTATCTCAAGAAGTGACAAAGCTGCCATAGATTGAGTAAAGAGCAATCAAAGATCTAGGATGGTGATATTATACAATTAAACTATATTATAAAGTTAGTAAAAGTCAAAAAAGTAATAATAAAGGACTCCAAATCTAGAAAAGAGATTTGGACGGCTGCAAGTTGGGAAGAAGGGCAGAAAACTGCACTTCTACATCTCCTCACAACCAAGAACCTGCAAAAGCAACTGCCAAGTCAAACCAATAGGATTTAAGGGGAGTAAACAAACTGGAGCAGTACAGGACTGCCAAGATTTTTAGGAGCCTGCACAAGCAAAGTAAAGGCATAGGTAGGTAGTGCAGTCAAAACATCAAGATCAAGGGTTGAGATATGCTGGAAAACTCACACTTTAATCTAAGGGTCATAAACCCTATTAAGACTCATCTTCTACACTATATAAGGACTACTCTCTTGACTTAAAAGCACCCAGAAAAATACCCTTAAAACATTACAGAACCTGAGGGAGTGCTGCTCGGTTTTCATCTCAGAAAGAACTTCACTAAGGTAATGAACATTTAACCAATCTCTATAGCCTCAAATTATTCTATAGTAGTAAATAACCTATGTTATTATATGAGATAAACATGTTTCCTGTAAAGAGTAGTAACCAGAAACCAAGCTCACTTAAAACATAAACGGCCTCCTTACTAAACTAAAATCAAAATGTTCAATACACAAGACAAGTCAGAGATCAACTTGGAACTTAGAGCTTATATTCAAATCTGGAATGTGCTATGTATATGTTCTATCTTGCTATAATTCTGACTTAAGTCTCAGATTCATCACATAGACAAAAGATTCTAACACTCCTAATTCAAAGCTTCACACCAGTACATTAGAAGAATATCACAGAAAGTAAATAATGAGGACTAACTACTCTACAAATCAATAGTCAGGAATTGCATCTAACAAAGTATGAATACATTTCCAGATTTTAGTTTAAGATACTAGGTCAAACCCTTACTGAGATCTTCTATAATTAGAAGAACCATCTCACATAGCAATCAAGAAACACACCTCTCAAAGCTTACATCTCCGACAAACACACCAGAACCCCAACCCAACTTATATCTCAGATTTTTGGAAACTTTAGATAGGTTTTTAGAACTTCAGAAATCACACTAATAAAAGGAGAACAACAGAGACTTAAAACTTGGAGATAGAAGTTGTATTCAAATGAGGAACATTTCTATGCTTTATTTCTACATTACCATTTCAGATTACACCACATAGATTACAAGTTTTAGTACCCTTAATTTCAGAACACATACAGTATATAGCATGATATGAACATAGATATTCAGTTTAGGATGTTGAAAATCTGCATAAACTCCAAGCTGCCTTAGAAATCACCAGTTCACACAAAGCTATAATTATATTTCCAGATTCAGGACATAAGCTTAAAGGTTTAGGTATTTAAACCAAGAACCTAAGCATGGGTTAAAAAGCAAATCCAGATTTTGGAATTAACTCACAAATCATAGAAGTTACAATAATAAAATTTAGAACTACCTAAAACCCATATTAGAAACACCCAAGCTGCAAAAGAAGTAAAGGAGGAAGACTGGATCTACCTGAAGGGCGACGGCAAACAGCGAGCTGCTGCCGAGCTTTCCCGTCGAGGAAAGCAGAAGGAGCAGGGTTCCGGGAGGAGCTCCAGCGACCAGCCACCCAACCGAGAGAGACAAGAGACAGAAGAGACTAAGTTAGAGAAAATTTTGACAGAAATCTCTTTCACGATTTTAACAATTAGAACTTTAATCTAAAAACAAAATTTTGCTAAAACCTACAGAGAATTGGAACATGCAGAATTTAAATATGAAAATAAATAGAAACTGAAATTTAAAACTAGGGTTCGAATTCTAGTCAAAATTTGAACAAGGAATTGCAGAAATCTAAAAGCTAAATTAGAAGAATAAGAATGGAATGAGAAGCTTATCTAAATTAAGGAGGTGAAGCTCCGGTGAGCTTCCAACCGGGAGCAGCTGTGCATCCCGAGAAAGAGAGAGTCGGTAACGAGAGCTGGAGAGAAACGAGAGCAGAGACTGAGAGAGAGAACCAGGGAGATAACGGAGAAAGGAGTCGAGGGTGGGATGAAGAGAGACAGAAAGGAGAAGTGCGAAGACTTACCGAGAGGAGAGGAGGTGGAGGAGAACGCGACGGTGAACTTGACCCCGTTGATGCCAAGAGATAGGAAGCAAGCAGTGACCGAGAGAGGGAGGAACAGAGCAAGGGAAGGAAGGAGAACGGCAGAGAGGGGAGGAGATGTCTGGCGTGAGTGAGGAATAGAGAGAAGAATGGTTAGGTTGGGTTAGAGGAATCTAGAACCTGGGCCGGATCATGGGCCGGGTATTGGGCCGAGTAATGGGCCGATATAATAAATTTTGGGCCTAATGAAATAGAATGATGGACTGAAGATTTGATTAGCTATTGGGCCGAATTATTAAATGAATTGGGCCGAAATATTCTTTGTTCTGGGCCTGAATAAATGGAGCTATTGGGCCGAGTGAATGTTAATCTGGGCTAGAGTTTAGGTTGTTTATGGGCCGAAAATACTTAAGTTGGGCCCAGTTAGTAACCTAATGGGCTCAGTTATAAATTTTAAGATAAATTATACTTAAGCTAATTAAATTAATTAGTGAGTTCACTTAATTAATTTATTTGGACTAGTTTAAGGATTTTGATGAGATAAGACTTAACTAAATTAAGCTTGTCTTTTAATTAAGACAGAGTTCAATAAAATTAGTAAATATTAATAATGGAAGAAAGGATAGTATATAGTATTAATATTTAGAGCTATTAATTTAGATAATTAAAGCCTAAGTATTAAAATCAAGAAAATCTAATTTATTTAATTGGGTTTTAAGTTAAGGGAATTTATGTCTCTCATTGTATTAAGGATATTATTTGAGAAATTAATATTCTAAGGTTATCTTAAAGGATTAGAACTTAAATGAATAATTAATTATCGAGAATTAATTATTTCATTAAGTGTTAATATACTTATTGCTCTTAAAGGCAAATATCGGAGTAATTGAATCGAGAATTCAACACCTTATAGATAATATTGATTTGAAGTATCAATATCTCGATTAACAAATCGAAATAAGAACCAAGAATGATATATTCTTACGATTAAAGTTTCAAATGCACGAAGGGCGTTTTAATTTATACGAGTTTTTCTAAAGGTTCGTACGAGAGACCTATTTCGTGTTTCGAGACCAAAGCAAGTGCAATCCAAAGTTATCCAAGTAGGCTTTCTATTACAAAGAAAATTATGTGTGCCCGTATGCTATTTATATTGTTTTCGAAATGATTTCAATGTGAGAAAAATATTTCAAAGTATTGTCTTGCCGAAAATGATTTATGTTTTGTATCAATGTCTATCTGGAATATTCCTGGTTAAAGGATCTAAATAAATGAAATCGAATTCGGGTTCCAGTGGGTAAGCATCCCCACTCGAACTAGTGTACACAAGTAGTTAACCGTGAGTCATCTTAGCGGGTTGGCCGGTTAAGGATCATGAGTCATCTTAGCGGGTTGGCCGGTCCGGTGTCTGTAGAAGGTGGCCACCTTCTCGGTACCATAAAGGTTCCATAAATTAAAAGGGCAGATATGACTTGAATACTAAAGAAAATGAGACTGTACAGTCAAAGAAAATGTTTCACAAAAAGGATTTAGTGAACGTAGGTTCTTTTAAAGACAAAATCCCTACGTGTCACTCTTACGGCATTGACAATTATATATGTATGTGTGTGATTTCGGGCAATGTACCTACTTAGTACTTTTGTACTCAGCCCTGCATGTATTTATAAATGTGCAGGTTGAGAAGTGATGATGGGAGATGCTATGAAGGGCTTGTCGGTCTTAAATTTAATCTTGGGTGTCTACGTGTCTTCATACACGTAGACTTCAGTCGATCCCTATTCCGCTGCAAGAGGTTCCATTTGTTTTGTTTGGCGAATGCGTCAATTCAGAGTAAACTCTTGTTATGAACTAAGGCTCAGTTATAAAATATCCTTTCGTTCGGTTAAGTCCACAGTTTTCCTTTTATCCTTTATTTAAATAATTGTTTTATAGTCGCGTATCCGGACTTCGCCACAAGGGCGGAGAACGGGGCGTGACAATGGGTGTTATGGGTAAAGTGCCCACTTTTGTAACAAATAATGAAAAATACCCACTTTGTAAAAAAACATATGAAAAATGCCCATTTTGAGTATAAATTACCTAAAATACCATTAATTAAAATTAGATTTGCATCTTATATTGGAGTGCAGTATTTATGAATTAATTTCTTACTTTTTTGCAATTAAAAAAATACTTGATATATGTTTAAAATTATACACACCCAATTTAATTAAACAAAAATTATACACACCCAACACCATACATACATATTATTTAAATAAAAAATTAGGAATATACACAAAAACGAAAATCCAGTCGGTTAAAACAAAATCCGGTCGTATTTAAACAAAACCCGATCGTATTTAAACAAGATCCGATCGTATTTAAACTTTATTGCATTTACTTGGAGTAATTAATTGGTTGAAAAATTAATTTAAAGTAATTAATTTAAATCTAAAGGTGGGCTAACCAATTAATTAAATTCAATTGGACCCAAAAGGAGACTAGTAAATTAATTTAATCTAATTATGGATTTGTCCAAGCCCATATTAATTTTAAATATAATTCAAAATTGAATTTGAATTATAGTTGTAACTGCAAGAGATAAAAGTGGGGATATGGTTATATTATTTGGGATCTAATTCATTCTCCTTAGAAGCCCTATCCTAACCCACAATTTCTATAAAAGGAGAAGAGAGAGAGAGAGAGAGAGGGCCAAAAATTCTAACTTCCCTCTCTCAAATTTCCGGACACTTCAAGAGTTAAACACTCTTGAATTTTTTAAAAATTGTGTAGTATTCAACGCTCAAATTTTTGTTCTTATTTTCTCCTAAATTACTAGATAGTTTCACCCACACAATATTCTAGTTATTAGACCGAGAATATGATAGAACTTCATAGGGTTGGATTCGTGGAGATTTAAGAAGGAGATTCAGACGGCGTGGATTGCAGTTCGATAGCTAACGATTCAATTCGTTTCTCCACAAGCGGAGGATTTGCGTAGGAGAAGGTATAAAATATTTATTTCTATATTTATATTCTCCTATGTGATTTAAGAATTAATTATTCGTGTGATTAATTAAACTTGTGGATCTTGCGGTTTTGTGAGGCCCTCATACGGGTTCCATCATTCTTCTCTGTCTAACGGATAGTTCCAGCAATGATGCTATAAATACCACCTTCACTTCCAGAAACAAGTACGAGAATTCTCACGATTACATTGCTATTACTCTCTGCTCAAAATCTTTCAAGCTTCCAACGTTCAAAAACGCTCCAACCAGCCAAAAATTCTCTGAGTGTTTTTCAGTAGCTTGAAGCTTTGCGTTTCTGGAAAAACATCTTTTCAAAACCAAAGTTTAGGATCTAGCTTAGATCAAAGTTAAGTTATTTCTTAGATTGTAGTTTTCAATCTTCGAAGGAAGAAGTGAAATCACAAGATATTTTCTTGTGGCTCATACTCAACAAGTAAAATGAAAGGAAAACTTAGTGGATTTTCGATCTAGTTCTTGATCGAGCCTTGGACGTAGGGATAGTTTATCCCGAACCACGTTAACTACTTGTGTTCTTTATATTTCTTGTTTACTTTATCATTCTTCATCTTCTTCATATCATTCCATATATTAATTTGCTAAAGTTCTTGAGTAAGAAAATCATTTTCATATTAAAAAAAGAGCATTAACCACCAAACTTCCGCACACAACTCAGTTTAAGTTTAACTTGCCTAAGTTATTCACATATCAAGGTATTATTTGTGTGAGTTTAGTTATTTGTAAAAGAAGAACCTAACGTATCACTCAAGCTATCTTAAAGTTTTTAAGTGTGCTTAAGCCTTGTTTATCAAACTTAAACGAGAAAACCTTAAAAGTTTGAATTGATATATTCTCCCCCATACACCAATTTCGCTCTTTCGGGACCAACAAGTGGTATCAGAGCAATGGTTCATTTTGGTCATTGTTTTGTTTCACAGGAATTATTATCTGTGTGGTCATCTTGGATAGATCTAGGAAAATATTTTTATCTCATAGCACATGCATTTATCTAATCTTATACTTGAGTTATGGAAGGTCAACTAGTTCGAGCATGCGAGGAATTTTTAATTGCAGGTTATGATGACTGGAGCTTTAGAATCGAGATGTGTTTGAGAGCTCAACACATCAAGATGTGGAAAGTCGTCACCGATGATCCAATCAAGATCATGCCCAACTCCATCTTGGAAATCAAAGATGGTATTAGACCAACTCCCACATCTAGAATTGTTGAAAAAGAAGAGGAAAATGGATGAATACACGGCCGAAGAAATAAATAAGGCTGGACTTGATGATTTTGCCAAAGGCTTAATCTCTAATACAGTTAGATGAATTTACCTGGCCAAGATTCGAAATCTTAAAACTGCTAAGGAGATGTGAGATGTGAGATGTGCTCAAAGAGATAATTTTGGGATCAGATGTGATACAAGAAAACAAGATGTCTATAGCTTGTAATTGGTTTGAGGAGTTCATGATGAAGCCAGGAGAGACCATTGTGAAAATGAAGCACAGATTCATTGAAGTTCTTATAGAGATCGCAATGATAGACAAAAACAAATACTCTCAACGTGAGAATAATTTGAAAGTCATTCGAGCTCTACCTGCAAGCTGGGAAATCTACTCCGCCATGCATCCCATGATGCCAGAGTTTAATTCTCTAACCACTTAATCTCTCTTTGATTTACTAAATTGCAATGAGTACGAAATTAATCGTATTCATGGCTCATCTAATCCATCCTCTAGTAAGCCATCTACTGTAGGTAACAAAGACAAAAGAGGTGGTATTCAAAGTAAAGTCCAAAGAAGTTCCAAAACCAACTCCTAGTGTTATAGTCAAGGAGATGTCTAGCTCAGATGATGAGAACTACCCCACGAAAAATTACTTCAAAGAATACTCTCTTATGGAAAAGAGATTTCAACGAATAGAGACGAGAGCTAACAAGTACAAGAGGCTCTACAATGAAAACAACAACCGAAATTTCAGAGGGAAAGATCGATCTGCTGATCGACCTGATCGTAAGAATGAGGTAAAATCTACCTCATCTGTTAATGTTGACCTCTCTAAATTTTCATGTTTTAAGTGTGGGAAGAAATGACATTTTAAAAAGGATTTCCCCGACATATCAAAGGTAGAAAGAGACGAGCTTCGAGCAAAAAGAGTCAGGAAGATAAAGAAACAAAGAAAAACCATGCTAGCAGAAGAGCAAACAACTCAAAGCCACCTGTCAGATAGCTCGTCAGAAAACGATGAAGCATTTGTCACTCTTAACTATGAAGAGGATGAATGGGATGAATGCTTCATGGGACACGACAACAGACTCGAAAAACATGAGGTAAAATCTCAAATTTCTAATTCTTCTAATCCACCTGTGTGTGACTCTGGTGAAGAAGAAGAAGACATTTCAATGGATGACTTCGCCAAACTCATGGAAGACCATGCTAGATTGAACAAGATGTTCAAGCATGCAATCAGAGAAAATTCAAGGATGACAACCACCATCCAAGAGATGAAGAGTATCAACAACTCGTTCACAAACAGAGAGAACGTGCTAATGGCTCAACTTAACGGCAAGTGTGATGAGATTTACGTGCTCAACGCAAAAATCTCGAACTTGATTGACCGTGAAGCTTCTGCAAACAGCAATGTCAATGATCTTAGTGCTATGATAAACCATTCGATGCACAAGAAAGAAGACAAAATTCAAATGATCAATGACATGCAACGAAGGGCAGCGAATCGTAGTTACCTAGGTTTTGATGGAATTGACAAAGGACCACCATCAAGTAAGTTCGTAAAGGAAATAGGTAAATTCCATGACAAAGTAGTTAAGCTCAACAACAATCCAAAACAGACGCAAGCTATTTTGGTAAAGCAACAGTCCAAACAACAAAAACAAACCAACTCTCAAAAGAAATTCATTGTTCATGGAATTGGGTATTGATGGAGCTCAGTCGTTATCACTCCGAAAAGATAAATTTATAAACCGATACTCTTCACTAGGTTCCACTAGTGACAAGTACATGGTTGATCCCACAGGGAGTTGGTGGATTCCTCTCTCGATGTCACAATTTTGTGGTTTTAATTCGGGTCTCGCCTTGGAAAAGAAGTGTAACCAAGCAGAAAGTAAAAGTTGTAATAAATAACTGAAAAGAAAACACTAAAAGAGTTAAATGAGTAAGAAACTTGACTTAGGTTAGAATTCTTGAGTGTCGACTTATGTCTTGATCATCGGTGCAAAGTTGTTCGTTGTCTCGGCATGTATTGGTTAAGGACGAGAGTAAGAAAGAGGTTTTACTCTTACCACCCAAACGCATCACTCAAGCAGCCCCCTTTTTAATCATCACGTAGCCACCGAAGCCTCACCAGCACACCTTTTCAGCCCAGAAGGTAAGGGTTACTCATTCCCTATTCCCCTTGCCCAAGATTGCTCTTGGACCAAGCTTACTCCAGTGTACCCAAATAGGCATTTGTAGGGAACACAACAACCATGAGCACACCATCTCAGATGCCCGTCCCATGGCATCCCCACCTACATCACCGCACTGATCCCTCTGGCTGGCAAGCAGGAAGTCGCTAACACTTGGAGTTTCCAGCTCGCAGTTGTAACTTGATCTCGCCCGAGACTGCTACTGGCCAGAAAACACCGAGGACTTGATCAAGTTGTATAAGATTCAGATCCAGCATTTTAGGAACACGCCAAGACAACTATATGCACAATTAGACCTCTCAAGACGTTATAATCTTGGACTCAATTCATCTTTCCCATGCCAAGTCTATAAACCTAGTTACTCATACGAAAAGTAAAGAACAAAGATGAAATAAATAAAAACATACTTATATTAAATACTGAAATGAAAGTGTTACCAAAAGATTCTCTTGCTAGGACCAACCCATGGCAAGACCAAAAGCATAACATAAATTAAAGTAAATGTTTGCCCGTAGGACTTGTTTCTTCCTCCAATCACTCATAAAAGAACTAGACTAAGCAGTAGGGCGTCACCCTTTTCTCCTAAGTTTAAAACTTATCGCATGTGTGTGTCTCTGATTCAAGTCATAGCTTTAAATAGGAGTCTTCGTGGGCCTGGGCTTCATGGTGGTGGTGGCTAGGGTTCACGGCGAACTTTCCTTCCCGGTGAGATATTCCGCGGAGAAGGAAATACTCCAAATCCCCCAAATATGTCGTGGAAGGAAGTGGAGATATGTTTCATTTTCCGCGGAAGGAAAGAAATCCGCACGAATCCCAGCCTCTTGCCCAACGTCTTCTGCGCATCCCGACTGCTAGTCTACTCTCTCGTCTTGGTAAGTGCACTCCTCTTGCCCCCAGCTCCTGTAGTGTGATCTAAGACGGTACCTTGCCTTAGGCTTCAGATTGCCCAAGTTTCTTCGTGTATATTCTTGCCTCTTTCCCGAAATGACCTGCAACTTAACCTGTGTTCTGCCCGCTCTAAACTCGTGTCCTCCCCAGACACAAAATATAACACAAACAAAAGGAAAAAGACTCGATCTAGACCTAAAACAAGACGTAAAAATGGCACGAAAATTTGGTTCATCAGGTATCAACATGGAAAACTACCTTGTTGGTCCCAATGAGCAAACTATTGGTGTATGGGGGGGATACACCAATATACACTTTTTTGATTCTTGTTTAAGTTTAACAGAAACAAAACACATGATCACACAACACAGAATGACTGAGAGTGTTTTGGAAACATAGAAAATGAGGTAGATAATAGTATTCTGTTAAGAGTGTTCTGTTCTCATAAATGAGAGACAAAATGTGCGGAATGTGGTGGTTAAGTCTGTTGCTCAAATTAATGAAAAACTTTTGTTTAACCAAATGTTCTTTAAGAGGTTGTTTCAGTAGATGCAGTATCACAGATATTATGATGTATAAAAAATAACGGAATGTAAATATTGTAAATAAGAACATAAAGTTTAACGTGGTTCGAAAAACACCCCTACGTCCACGACTATCAACTTGATAGTAATTCACTAACTTGTGAATGAATCTCTTCGTTTCTTTAGATAGGCAGAGAACCAGTCACTAAAATAAAGTCCAAACTTAACTTGTGTAGTGCACGAAGAAAGTCGTGACTTATCACTTATTGGGTTTACAAGGTTGAGAGTTCTTCCTTAAGCTTGAAAGCAATATGAAGATAGAACTAAAGATTACAGTGCTTGTATCCTAGATACAATTTTAGTTCTTAGTGAGGTGTGAGATCTAGCTTTAGATAAATCTAAGTGTTGCTGAGATATGAGATTCTAGAATGCAGAAAGATAGCTATGTGAATGAATGATCGCTTTGAACACTTGAGAGCTTTAATTTCTGCAGAGTTTAATTGCTTGAGAATCCGTACTTGATGTAGAATCCCTTGTGGGATATTTATATTGTTTGAGTCCCCGAACTTGCCGTTGGAAAGCCTTATCACATGAACTTGCCGTTATAGTTTTACTCCTTGTTAGCTATGCGTCCTTTGATACCATATATGGTATGGGTGCAGTTCCCATTATTCAAATTTATTTACTAGAAAAAGTATATTGGAACTAAGCCTACGTGGCACCAAAGTGTACTAAGAGACAGATGACCCATTTAAGTAGACCATCTATACTTATGCATTTCACAGAACGCTTCAAGTTCTGTGTACTGAACAGATCATTCCTTGATCTGTTAAATCACCTTCTGTGATATGGATATGTCAAGTAGACAGTATCTGAATCGAATGTTTCCTACATTCTATGTAAAATACAGAATGACTCCTTCATTTTGTCTTAAGAGTCCCCCAGTACTAGTCTATATATGATGTTCTATAGATACAAAACATGACTTATGTTCTACTTTTTTACAGTTCAACATCTAAACTATTCTAAGTCTAGTACATATTCTGATAGGACCAGAATATGACTCATGTTCTGTTCCTTTACATTGTGATCTGTATACTAACAAAGAATTACATCATAAATCTAAGTTGATCTCTTATAGACAGATCTTAATATATCTTAATATCTTTACAGCGCAGATCAACTCCTTACACAGAATATACTATGTTCTGTATATGTGGAAGACTTGAGTAAAATCTAGGTATGTATTTTGATATCCATCATCAAAACCATTACTCAGGGTTCCCAACACACCTGCTTATCAACGTCAGAAACTAGCTGCGGCAAATATAAGATAATATAGTGCATGCAGACAGCTAGTTATTATTAAAGAAAATAACAGGAAGCAGAAAGCAAGTAGACAGAGCATGGACAAAGAGAGATTGTCGTTAGGATGCAAAGGTAGAGTCTGTTTTTCATTTTATATCACTTGTTTATGTTACAGAAGCTTATATCAAACAAGGAAAAATAAGTTTAAAATAGATTGACAAAATGAACGGTCTACCTATTTTGCTTCACAATCTGTTTTCCCTTCAGTGTACTTCTTCCATTTCCTTTCTTTTCTCCTCTTCTGTTTTCAACCTGTACTTTGCATGGATTGCTTCATATATTATTTTGTAGGTTGGATTCTTAATTGTGAACTTACATCCAAATTCTGTTGTTGTATCGTTGATATAAACATGGATGGAGTTCATATCGGGAAATCTTCCCCCTGGGAGCATGGGCGGATTGAAGACCTTTCTTGGTGGAGCGTTACGTACGACGTCGTTGATTGCAGCTGCTTGCTTCAGTTCATTTGTTGCTTTTTGATGGTATAAGTGATCAAGGTAATGCTTGAATGCATCATTTAGATCCCTTCATTGTATCTATTTTTGTATCTTCACAAAGTAGTACTCTTCAATGAAGCATTCTTTGATTCTGTCCCAAAGTTCTATCAAGGAGTTTGGAACCCAACTCTCTGCTGCTGTCATGTTGGATGATTTGAATATGGGTTTGATGAATTTCCTTCTGTATGTTTCATTGGCATGATCGTGCCTTCTCCTTAGAGCTGATTCATCCCCAGTTTATGTGTGAGATTCTGCTGCCTGCTTTGCTCTATCAATTCTAGCACATTCTTGGTGCTTATGTTATGTCTCTTCTTCTTGATATCATTTCCTTTGAGAAGCGGAGACTTCATCAGTTGTCGCAGTGTCAAGTAGTTTTTGTGCACTCTCAGCAATCGTTCTTATTGCAGCAAGCCTCGCTTCTTCTGCAGCCTTCTGTTTAGCACTTAGCAATTGCTGTGTTAATTGCATCACAGATTTTTCGGAAGTTGTAACTGTAAGATCTGAAAAGGCCAGTTGAACAAGGTTGGTTGCAGGCATCCTTTCTATTACAACTCTTCTTCCACCAGTTGGCACGGATGAATATGTGGCAACTTCTTGGTTGGGAGCCAGTTGGTTGTGCGTTATCATTTGTCTTTGTGCTTCGGGCTTCTTCTTCTTCCTCTTTTCTACATCCTTAGTTTTTCCCAGATTGATGATTTGTGTGGGAATAGCTTCAGTAGGTGTACGTCCTTCACTTGGATTCTTACCACTTTTCCTTCTTGCTGCTTTTCTGCTGCTGTTTGTGATCTGGATCTGATCTTCTTTTGAGATTCAGTAGATTCTGTTGTTTCTGTCTCAGCCTTCTCCTTATTCTCTTTCACTTTTCCCTTTGCTATTCTCTGTCCATCCTTTGCAATATATTTCCCCTTTTCGACAGCATCAAAAAGTGGGGCTGTGGCAGTTTTAAAGGATTGGGGTTCATCTTGCAGCTTCTTAATGTCAGCCTCGGCCTCCATCTTGTGTGTCAATAGAACAGTAATGTTTTGGTTCATTTCATTGTGCTTCCTCTCATGAATAGAGTTAACGTTGGCAAGGTCCTTCGTGTGCTGATCGTCTGTTGCCTAGGCACTTTCGAACATTCCCTTGATTACTTCAACGTCATTATCTATTGCCAACTCCAATTCCTTGGCAACAATAGACATGATTCTCTTGACTTCTGCCTCCAGTCTTGTTGTTTCAAAGTCAGCAAGTTGTTTATGCATTTATGTTGAAGATTTTACCAAAATGCCCTCGATAGGATCGTCGATTAACTTCTGCAGTCCCTCGAGTTGAGCCTTCTGTGCATTGATCTGTGCCTGCAGATCAACAATTGTCTTGTTCTGCGGCTCAAGGGCTGCTTGTAGTTTTGTTTAGAGCTTGTTGAAAAGAGAGGTAATATGTTTCCCCATCTTTGCTTCCAAGGTGGTGAACGCAGTGTTTCCAACATCAAGGACAATCTGGACGAAATTGGTGACATTTGCACTGACTTGGCTCTGGACCATTTGCTTCACAATGTCATAGGAAATGGGAGGAGGAGGATACCGTGGCTAGCCAACGAAAATTTATTGGATGGTGAGGAATCTGTGGCCGGCTGGAGTTGTGCCGTGAGTGTATACTTCATCAGGAATGGAATCTTTGACCAAGGGCCCTTGGAATCTCTTAATTGGGCTCTTCGTGGCCACAGTTGGGCCAACTTCAATCTGTAAAGGGGTGGATTTGGGCCGTGAGTGTATACTTCATCAGGAATGGAATCTTTGACCAAGGGCCCTTGGAATCTCTTAATTGGGCTCTTCGTGGCCACAGTTGGGCCAACTTCAATCTGTAAAGGGGTGGATTTGGGAAAAGATGATATGGGTGGAGATTCCATTTCAATTTCTTCATCTACGGGCTCAGTGTCTGAGGATGTCTCTCTTAGGAACGGACCAACACGGTGGTACAGTTCCCTTTGATCTCTGTAGAAAGAGCTCAAGTTAACTTGCAGCTCTCTGGCTTCTAGGCGCATTTTGGTCAGGACCAGAACTCGAAATTCGGTACGCAAATAATGTAGATCCATGAATGAGAAATAACTCATCAAATCTCCTTCTTCGACCTTGATGTTTTCAATTTTCATAACTTTGAGCACAACATGCAAGATGTAGTATGAGTTGTCTCGAATGTTGAGATAACTGCGAAGGCGGATAGCCATCGAATGAGTTGTTGGAGTGAGATGTATCCCCGACATTAAGTCAACAATTTCATGAGCTGCTTTTTCCTTAATTTGTGCCAGGACGATCTGTGCATTCCTTAGCTCAGAGTCCGAGCTCTCTCATTCTTTCTTGGCAACAGAAGGGTTGATGATATGTTCTGGCAAAATCATGGTTAAGGGCTGCGAAGATGTGTGTTGTGTTGGAGAAAAGATATGTATCACTTGTTGTGTAGGCTGCTGTACAGCTGGTTGAGATCGAGCTCTGTGTTGAAGCGGTTAAGTAACCTCTTCTTCTTGTTCAGAATTAACAGATGCTTGACGAATTGCTGCTCGATATGCTCCCAAGTTGATCTGTGCATTTGCAGGAGTGGCTTCATCTTCTGACTCATCAATAAGGGCGAATCAGGTGTTGGAGCCTTATTCTTCTTCTGTTTCTTAGCAGGTGCTGCCTGCTTTGTTTTCTTTAGAGCAACTTCCTTTACTTTCTTCGCAGCTGCAAGTTTCAGTATGAGTGCCTTTCTCTTGGTCCCTGCTCCTGCTGCAATGGATGCATATGTTGCGGCTGGTGCTGCTTTCTGTGAGGCCTTTCCAATATGAGGCTCTTCCCAGGAAGGATTTGAGTGACCAACTTCTAGGAGCTATTTTCTGAGAACACAGTCAGCATTGGAAAAGGTCTGTGCTGTAAGACCAAGTAACTTCTTAATTTTTGTTGGTCTTTGGGAATTAGAAGCGACTCGTTGAAGGATTTTGTGTCCTTTCAGGGCACCGTAGGGTTGGGGATAGCATGCTCAATAATGTAGGAGAATTAGTCGGCAAGATGCAACAGTCTCTGGGTAGTCACTCTTACTGCTTTATGATTTTTCGTTAGTAATGCGAACCAACTTCTGTTCCTCACAGAGCAGTTCAAACAACATGGCCGCCTAATTGACTTTCTTTTATAGTTTCAAAGCACACATGATTCTGAATTTTAATGGTGTGATCTGGTCGTAGGATCCGTTGTGGCCTATAAATCCCTTCTGGATAAAATTGATCATCAATCTGTGCACTAGGTTGAGCAGATTGCGGTTGAAGATTTTGTTTTCCCATGGAAAGGGAATGACAGCCACCCCCTCTATCACTTGTTGGGTCTCGTCATCTGGTATGGTGAAAATGTTGATTCCTTCGAAGTGCTTGAGGTTGTAAGCTTTGAGGATCATGTCATAAACAGATCGAATCTTGTCTTGAGTGTTTTCGGGTTCTGTGCGAAGGCACACAAACGACACTTCATCAATCACCTTCCAATTGAGATGGACAGCTGCAACCTACCGTGGGAGCTGCTGTGTAGGTGTCCAAGTCAACATTCTATGGAAACCTAAATAGAGAATGAATTTTCTTAAGTTCTTGGGTTTCTTCAACAGAGAACACAACAAAACAAATAGGACAACATTTACTGTAGTTAAGGCATTTAGGAAAAACGAAGAACATTAATATGCATTTCTAAAGCATAGTCCTAAACATGAATATTAGACGACAAAAATGTAGAGTTTTGTCAAAATTTGCATTTGGTGCCCAGAACCATTTCAAAAACAAAATTATTTTCATAAACAAATTTGTTTTTCCTAATGATGTCAAACATAGACTCCACTACTGTGTATCCATAGGAGTTTAACACGACAAAGTTCTCAAGTTGCAGCTTTTCCTTGACTGTTCTAATCATTTCTGCGGAGAAAAGTGGAGCGGTCTGAGGACTAGCTTGTGGAGTGGTTTCAGAAGATGATTGTTGGGAACCCCACAATATTTAGTTTTGATGATGTTCTTACGAAACACACTTAGACTTTATTCTGCTTGCTAGGTCTTACTCTATTCTAAACTATGCTAGATCACTAATGTATAAAGTGAATCTAATAGAGAACATGATCTTAGAGAATAACTTAAAATGTAAGGGATTAAAATCTTATAGAAGTTATTCTGTCATTTTTCTTGTTCGTGGACCAGATCAACAACAGATTATAGCAAGCATATGATCTGACATATGGCCACTCGATCTGATTAAGTCAAGATTTCACACAAAGACTTCTACCATGCTTTGGAGAATTTCTTTGTGGAACAGATCGATAGTTTGACCAGATTGACGTCAATCTGTCCTGACCAGATCGTTATCCAAAGTGAGCCAGATGGTACCAGATCAAATTTAGTCATCTGACATTATGTCTAGATGTACTTAGATGAATCCAAGACTACTTGCCACATCAGCAGATCTCACGAAGATGGAAAAGATATCTATTAGAGATCAAATTTGGAAGGAAAATCAATCAACACTCAAAGAAGGAAATATACATCTATCAACGATTTGCTTTCCATATTTATTGAAGATTTGGTCAAACTTTCCAAAGGCAAGAAGAGATAAATCAGGGATTCATATCTCTTGATTGGTAATCACTTTCAATTCAAACCAATCAAGCCTAACGGTTAGAAATTCAAATTCTACACCTATAAAAACTTGGAACCAAGACTGGAAGAGTACAGATACTATCATCTACGATCTACAAGCTGTTACTCTGCTCAGAAATCAATTCACTCATCGAAGCATTTACTTGAGAAGATTTCTACACACCAGATCGAGTTCTAAGCCGTCCGTGATCGAAATCACACCAACTCGATTCAAGTCTGTCTTATCGAGAAGAAGGAAGGATAAACTTCACTAGCTAGTAGTTTTCTAGTGAATTGACGTGAAGAGATCCAGTTACAGTAGTTTTCTGTAAGTTGTAAAGGGACATGACCCTTATTCTTGCATAAGTTTCAACCAGATTGTGCTTGAAACTTGTTGCTCGTTCTCAACGAGTATAAAGAAGAGAGTATCCTAGTAGTGGATATCTAATACAGTTTGGATTGGACCATGGACATAGGGGGTTTCCCGAACTACGTAAAAACAACTGTGTTATTTACATTTTGCATTTTAGTTTCAATTGTTTATCTGCTAACTAACACAATCATTCGAACTGCATTTCTTAAGCAACCTGCTAAATATTTGGTTAAGTTTTGCAAAGGTTTTCTAAACAAGAGCACAGACTAAGTCCACCATATTCTGCACACAACGCTCTGTTAGAGATCAAGTTCACTCTTGATATCTGCTAAGTGTTATTCAAAAGAGAGTATCTATCTGGACAGATCAAGATCGATCTGGTTTGTTAAAGTTAAGCAATTTTCTCTTAGAAAGCTTAAACTCTCTAAGTAATTTGTCAAGTAAACTGAAAAGTTTGTATTTGGTGTATCCTCCTCCCCCCCCCCCATACACCAAACCTTTCTCTTTCGGGACCAACAAGTGGTATCAGAGTAGTGGTTCATATGACCATTGTTTCTGTTTCACAAGGTTGAAACCTGCGTGGTCAACTTGAATAAATCTAGGAAAACCTTTTTCATTCACTTGCATCCTATCTGCCATTATGGAATCTTCTGTTATTAGAGCTTGTGAATAATTCTCCATCCAAGGATACAGAGAATGGAGTTTCAGAATCAAGATGTGTCTAAAAGCTCATCCTTGTCTGATGTGGAAAGTGATAGAGGAAGGACCACTAGTGATTCAAGAAGAGAAGACTCGCATTACAGAAACTAGTGCAGTCAAAGAGATCGTGCTCAAAGATCCCAGAACGTATACTTCAGAAGAAAGATGTGAGGCAAATCTAGATGATTTTGCAAAAGGGATCATCTCAAGCATTGTTAAAGGAGTTCATCTGGCAAAAATCCAAGACCTGGATACAGCCAAATAGATGTGGGAAGCACTGCGAGAACTTAATTTAGGTTCTGAAGCTATGATCGAGAACAAGCTATCCCTGGCATGCAACAAGTTCGATGAATTCAAGATGAAGCCTGGTGAAACCATTGAGTAGATGAAGAACAGATTCATTGAAGTGTTATTTGAGGTCTTTGCTTTCAACAAGAACAAGTACATACAGAGAGAGAAGAATCTCAAAATTCTCAGAGCATTGCCACCAAGCTGGGAGATATACTCTGCAATGCAACCACTACGTGCTGATTTCAATGATCTGTCTGTTGAAGTATTGTTTGACCATCTGGCTGTACACGAATGTGACATTAGAAGGATTCATGGACCAGATCACTCTTCAAGCAAGAAGAATGAAAGCAGTTTGAAGAAAGAAAAAGAAATAGCCTTAAAAGCGAAGTGCGTAGCAGATGAACCAACTATACCTGTTGCATCAGAATAAGGAGGTTATGACAAGCTACTCAAGGAGTTTGCACTGATTGCTAAGAGAATGGACAAAATGGAAGTCAAATTGAGAAAATACCGCAGATTCTACAAAGATAAAAAAAGTAGATATCAGAAGAACAAAGAACCAGAACGGTCTGATAGCAAAGGAGATACAAAGAACAATGGTAAAATTTTTAACTCTACTGATTATACATGTTATGCCTGTGGCAGAACATGTCATTTCAAGACAGATTGTCCTGATCTATCTAAAAGTCAAAGAGAAGAACTAAGAGCTAAGAGAGATCGAAAGCTTAAAGTTCAACGCAAGGCTATGCTGGCAGAAGAAGACTCCAGCAGTTCAAGTCATCTATCTGACAGTTCTTCAGAAAATGATGAGGCATTCTATGAGCAAGACATAGAAGAAGATTAAGATGAATGCTACATGGGATTAGAAAATGGACTTGACCAGATTAAGGTAAACTCTCACATATCTATCTCTTCAAATAAACTTGTCTATGATTCAGGAAATGAAGATGAACCAGAAGTCTCATGGGATGAAATCAATGAGATGTTCAAGAGCTACACAAGCATAAAGAAGTTATTTTCTAAAGTCATAAAAGATAATGACAAGTTGAATGAAATAGTAAAGTTTTTGAGTGAAGCAAACACCAAGTTCTCTACTCAGATAAGTGGTCTGGGAGAACAGATCAAGACTAAAGATGAATGATGTGATCACCAGAAAGGATCTAGTTGAAGAAAAACTGAAGAAGACCATGGAAAACATGAGCAAGATCAACTAAAGCCAAGAACGAGCTGGTATGATCATTGACATGCAAAGAAGAGGAACAACTGGACTTGGATATACCGAAAAATCTAGTGAGACCAAGTTCCTAGCTGAAAGAAAGAACATACCAGATCAAGTCAAAGATCTAAAGAATAAGAAGAATCAACCCCAGAAGATGATGATGAAGGAAGCAGGACACAAGAGGTATTATCAGAAGAAGGGTCAACTTGCTCACTATGTCAAGACGGATAAATATCAGAAGCAGAAGGCATCTACTAAAACTTCATCAACCAATAAGAAGAAGAGCAACTGGTATAACATTGAGAGAAACCATCCATCTGTCTAGAAAGCTATATCAAGAACAGATGATGCTGGAAGAAAGATTACATGTTACATACGTGTTCCTAACACTAAGTTAATCTGTGTTCCTAAAGGAACTTTTGCTACTAACCAAGCACCCACTTGTTGAAAGGTTAGCTAAATCTTCATAATTGCAGGATCGAAGAACTAAAAGAAGAAGTAAGGTAGCAAAGGGAATAGTCTGGATTATTGATAGTGGCTGTTCAAAGCATATGACATGTGACAAGAACGCTCTATCAGACTATGTGGAAAGAGAAGCACCACAGGTAACCTTTGGATGTAACTCAAAGGGGTACACCAGAGGATATAGTAATATCAAGATTCGCAAGACCACCATCACCAACGTATCTTATGTTGAGGGTCTTAGTCATAATCTATTTTCAGTTAACCAATTTTGTGCTAATGGAAATCAGATTATTTTTTATGCTAACAACTATTTTGTGAAAAATAAGGAAGGAGATGAAACTCTTCTTACCGAGAAACTACAGGACAAATTGTATATTGTGCAGTGGACTAACCAGATCGAGACATGTCTAATTACCAAGACAATCTCAGAAACAAGTTGGCTATGGAACAAGCGACTAAGTCATCTCAATTTCAAGTCAATCAACAAGATTGCAAGAGACAAGCTAGTTGAAGGATTACCAGATCAAGTGTACGACAAAGATCACATTTGTGAGGCATGCCAAGCTGGGAAGCAGAATAAATCATCATTCTCCAGCAAAGCAGCACACTCATCCTCCAGAGTTTTAGAATTACTACATTTAGACTTATTTGGCCTTGTTAAGCCATTAAGTATAAATGGAAGAAAGTACACTCTGGTTATTATTGATGATTACTCAAGATTCACATGGGTCATCTTTCTGTTCAAGAATAAGGAAACTCTGGAAAACCTGCCAAATTTCCTCAATAAGATCACCAAGCAAAAGGAAACCCTATTGTATCAATCAAAATAGATTGAGGAATAGAGTTTCTAAACTAGAAGATTGAGGAATATTGCAACCATATGAGTATCACTCACCAAACATCTGCTGCTAGAACACCTCAACAGAATGGAGTAGTTGAGAGACGAACCAGATCGTTAAAGGAAACAGCTCGTAAAATGCTGAATGAAACTAGATTACCTAAGAAGTTTTGGGCAGAAGCCATCTACATGGCCTATTATACACAGAACAAATCGGTGATAACTCTCAGACATGGGAAAACACCATACGAGATCTGGAACAACAGAAAGCCCAGGATACAATATTTTCGTACTTTTGGTTGTATGTGTTACATTCATAATAATGCGAAATCTCAATTGAAAACCTTTGATAGCAAAGCTGACCCTGAAATATTTCTTGGATATTCTGATGTCAGTAAAGCTTATTGGGTTTACAATAAGAAGACTCATGTTGTGGAGGTAACATCTCATATTGTATTTGATGAAGCTATTCTTGAATACAAGGATACAGATGACAAACATGTTCACAAACAAATCAATAGTACAAAATCAGGAGGGATACTACTTGAGGATATCCTGATCTGGAATTCAACAGAAGGCACCAAAATCACACCGCACATTCTGTCGATTTTATTGATACGTGCTATATAGATACTACTAATCATTTGGTTGAGAAATCTACGATGCAGGATTTTCATAGTAAGGACATTTCTCAAATGAAAGATTTGGACACAAAAAAGAGGATCGAAAAAGTAGAAGTTTTAAAGGACGAACAAAGTCCAGACGAGAAGCAAGGTCAGCGGGCGCATGACACTCAAAACCTGCGGATGAAAAATGAAGGAAATTAACGAGAGCAAAGGTCAACGACCGCGGTAAACTCAGTTGTCGCTGACCCCATGCCAGCCCCGCACCAGCGACCGTGCCACCCCGAGTCAGCAGTTGCTGACCCCTCAACGACCGTTGACTCCCTCTCTCGGCATACTTTTTCACTCACCTATGCGGAGGCCCTCATGCGCCCAAACACCAGACTTCAAGCACGTCCCAGCAAAATCAAATCCCAAAGGATCGGCCCGCTCATTCTCCAAAAATTTCAACCATCAAAGGGCGATGCACCACATGCTAAAAAGGGGAAAGTGCCATTTTGAGTAAATTGACATCAAGTTAAAACATATATCGAGAATGACTCCATGCCTGAAGTAGTGGAGTCAAACCGCAAATTTGACAATCACGGTTGATTGAGTTGTCCCATTTTTATTATTTTATTCCTTTTAGTATGTGAGTGTGTGATCAGCTAATCTTCATTTTCCATTCGTTTATTTTCAGGTTTTCTTTCCATTTTGTTCCTCCGAATGCCGCATTTCAGGGACGTATTCTCTATCCCTACTCTTTAGATCTTTACTTTTCGTAATTAGGGCATTGCTCTATCTTTGTAGGGGGGGAGGGGTGTCTTTTTCATGCATGCATTTGTTGTTTTGTTTTAGTGTCTGTTGGTATGCACAATTTTGATTGTGGTTTAATCGAGACGTGGCATATGTTTGAGATGAGATGTGATTTGAAAGCCTTGATTGATTTGAATTGATTTATGTTGTCAAACATAGATGAACTAAGAATATGTGGAACATTATGACCGGATTATGAATCTTAGTAGAATGATCGAAGTAGTGATGCATGATGATATAAATTGATTGATTCAATTGGCTAGTTGTTTATGACCACTTGTTGCGTATCCGTGTTTATGCTGAAAATTGAACTTTGTCAAGAAGTCTCTGCTCCTATGGGAACCATGAGCACGGGAAATCGCGTGAGGATACATTAGGGAACCCCTAATTGTTCACACCTCGCGACAATGACCATATAACTTGACATTGTTCTAAGTGTCTTTCTTCTTAAGTTCTTGAAAAATAGGAATACATAAGGATTTTACCCCGCTCTCTTAATCAATAATTCAAATTATAAAAGAGATGGGTATGGGAAACCACATCGTGAAAACCCGAACATTCGGAGTACTCACCCGGTGAACATTATCCTTAACATTCCTCACGTTGAAAAGAAAAAAAAGAAAAGAAAAGAGAAAGATAAGCTATTAAGATGTATGACAACTCTAGCCGATTATGTGATCTCAATAACATCTTATGCATCATTGTTTTGTGTTGTTCGAATTGGTTATTATCTAGTCTAAATGGTCTAATTTCTTCTATGATCTATATGTGATGTGACGTGATGATATGAAGATCGATTTCGAAATGATTTGAAGTCTTGTCAAGAACGCATGTCGTGAATAGATTTTTTTCCCTATCGATAGTTTAGACTAAGTTATGCTTGTGTGTGGAGGGGTTGTTTAGCCTCTTTTTGTTCGTCTAAATTCGTATTTTCCGTATCTTTATTCGTGTTATTTTCCCTCGATTACATGATGTTTTGGCTCGATTTATGTTTCATTTTATGTTTCAGGATCACTAGCCTAAACGATTGTTGAAGTTGGTAAAGAGATGAGAAAAGATTGAGAAATGAAGAAAGAGTGAAGGATAGTGCCGAGAGCACTAGTCAGAAGTCGCGTAGCCCTAAGCGGCTACTGACTAGGCGGAGCGTGCCACAGCCGAGCCAGGTGCCGAGCTAGAGCCAAGTCCGGGCCAGCGACCGCTGACCCCAGCGGCTGACTCGGGCCTGGCACAACCACCTTCGCGTGGGACGCAGAACCACCCGGGTCAGCGATCGCTGACCTCTAAGCGGCTGCTAACCTACCCTCTCGGCTATATATACTCGGCGAGTTTCTCATTCGAGGGACATCACCTTGGACACGTTTTTCAAGACCCTTTTCGACACCACTTTTCAGCAGTACTTCCAGATGTTTTTCCCTTCATAGTTTAGCACGTCTCAACCTACTGTTCTAGGGTCGAGACTTGGATTTCTAGATAGCTTTTTAGTTTAGATTTCGTATTTGAAGGATAGCCGATTGCAACATTTCGTTCGTATTTCATTTTCAGATTTCTCGTTGTGGATTCAGACTTTTTCCAGTTATTAATAAAGTTTATTTCCTTTTCATTATTCTGGCTTTCGTTTATTGATTTTATTCGTTTAACTGTTTATGCTTTCGGTTTCTTATCTCGTTTACGATTTCCAAAGTTCTTTCCGTATTCTTCGTGATTTTGAATTCCGAGTTAATTACTTTCTTTTGTCTTTGCTTCTCATTTTCTTAGATAAGTATTTTGCTTCATCGTTGCCCTATATTAGATTAGGTTTAATTTGCTTTTCTTATTTATATTCTTCGCCTAGTTATAGAATCTCCATCAAATCCTGTTTATTGCATTCATGAACAAAGAATCGAATTGCCCTGTTAAGTCTTCCTTGAGAATACGACCTGGGTTGGTTTATCATTGCTAGATGACCTCGTTTTAAATTGCGAGCGTCTCGAAATAATTTTAGTCGAAACAAGGAGATGGGCCATTCCAAGTGTTGGAGCGCATCAATGACAATGCTTACAAATTGGACTTACCCGGTGAGTATAATGTTAATGCTTCTTTCAATCTTACTAATTTGAGCCCATTTGATGTAGGTGACAACTTGGATTTGAGGACAAATCCTCTTCAAGAGGAAGGGAATGACGCAACCCGTGCAGCCCAAGGATCGTTGATTCCAGACCCGGTGCTTGTTCCTATTGGGCCAATCACAAGAGCTCGAGCTAAGGAGTTCAAGGAAAGATTAATGGGCTTAATCCAAGAAAGATGGGAGCAAGAATGGTCCACGATGCCCATTGGAGAGATTGGACCGAGCATCCCAAGAATAATCAATTTTATTGTGGCGAATGAGCTAGATCTTGAAGTTAATTAACTAGCGTGGGCATCGAGACATGTTGGGCCGCATTTTCTATTTATTTATGTTATTTTATTTTTTTTGGTTTTTAGGCCTTTTTGGACATGGGCTTTATTGCCTTATAGATATGCATTTTTTGTTTATTTCCTTCTAGGGTTAGGAGTTACTTTCCGCCTATAAATAAGTTTATTATGTATTGGACGAAATTAGATTTTTATCCTTAATCAAATTCGTGAGTTTATTTCTCTCTTGAGAATTTTTGAGTTCCTCTTGGTTTTGCCAAGACGAGTTCATTGTTCGGCGTATCAACGAGACTATCATCCCTCGTTGTGTGTCATTCATCATCCCCGAGTTACTGCATCAACTATCTCATTTGGGTATAGACAACTAATCGATCTATATCACTTATAAGGTTAGATTCAAGGGTTTTGAGATTTCCATCAGTTCAAGGTTTCTTCCTCAATCTTTTCTTTCAACCAATTGATCCTCCATACCATCGAGGATCGTATCAGAGCATCCTCCCCTCTTATAAGGCCTTTTAAGGGGGTGAATAAGGGGTCAAATTCTATATGGTATCAGAGCAGGTACTGATAAGTTTAGATGGAGATATTCTTGATGATTCACGTGTGTAAGGTCACACATGCGGGGGCGTGTAGAAGTTACCCATTAAATTGTCCCACGTCGACTTGATAAAAATTTCTGACTCAATATATAAGTTGCAGCACCCTCCCCTCTTATAAGTTCATTTAAGGGGTGAATAAGGGTCAAATTGTATACAAATCCCTTCTCTTCCTCAATAATATTAACTCTTTCTCGTTATAATTCAAAGTTCAATGAAGATAATATTAACTATGGTTTGTCTGGGCCTGGACTCCTTACTGCACACTAAACTTCTGTAAATTTAAAAGAGAAAAATGACACCATAGTAATTCTTGCTTAGAATCTATTAATTCTCAATTCAATTTACTAATCAAATATACAGAGATTAAGAAAATGGGCTTGGCAAACTAAACGTGATTTAGTCACATTCATGTTCTGTCATTAAATTAGAATATATACATATATCTATTTGTCAATTTTAATTTTACATGATTGAGTTTAATTTATTTATATATATCATGTCATTAAATTAGAATATATACATATATCTATTTGTCAATTTTAATTTTATATGATTGAGTTCAATTTATTTATATTTATCATCACTATTTATACTCTCTCCATCCCACCAATGTAGTCTCTCTTTTTCGATTGAGACATCCCACGAAAGTAGTCTCATTTCCCTTTTTGACAAATTTTATAACTAAAAAGCTAAGGGTATTAAGGTAAAACTAATAAAGTAGAGAGAATAAGGTAAGATATTGGTTTTTGTGTAGAAAAGAAGGAGACTAAATTGGTGGGACGAAAGGAGTATAATGTTTTTTATTAAATACTTAATTAATTTTTAGTCTTGATAAATTAAAAAATATGGTATATACTTTTTAGAATTTTAATTTTTTAAACAACGACTACTTATGATTCATTATATTATACTCCCTCCGTCCCAACTAAGTTGAGACATTTCCTTTTTAAAATACCTTTATCACACACACAAGTTTAAAAAATATATAGGGGCAAATGCTAAAATACTCATTTTGATAAGTAAAAAGTAAAAAATACCCACTTAAAAATAAAAGATAAAAAATACCCACTTTTTTATAATAGCATGATGAAATTGATCATGTGTTCATGTTATTCAAATTTAAAATAACTTGAATAACATGAGCACATGATGAAATTCATCATGTTATTGTAAAAAGTGGATATTTTTTATCTTTTATTTTTAAGTGGGTATTTTTTATTTTTATTTTATGAAAGTGGGTAATTTTACCTATTACCCCAAATATATATTCATATCATCATTTTATACACTTTTCAATTCTAAACATACATTTTTTCATTACCGTCCCCTAAAGAAATGTATCAACTTAGCCGCGACGGAGGGAGTAATAAATTTTTTATTTTAATTATATTAAATTAAAATGATAAATTTTGTTATGCACATAGAGTGTGAGATAAATCGGAATCCACTTATATTAAGACAAACGACCGAGAAAGAAAGGTTCTATCGAACGAAGAATGGCAGCTAAGGAGTCCCTGATGTGCGGATCCATAATGTTGGTGCTAGCCGCTATGAAAAGGAATGACTATGAATGTTGTTTCTAGGTGATGTGGTGGTTGCTTGTCTTCCGCCCTGGAACGTGCTGGGCTGTGTTTGATGAATAGGTGAATAGGCACAACCCGCTGTCTTCCATCAATCATCCGGATCTACGCCCAAAAATAGAACTTTTTTCTTAATTTATATTCGTAAACGCGGATCAGGACGGGCGGCGTGAACTCTGATTCGATCCGTGTTGGGCCTCGGCCTTTCCTAAAATAAAAGGTTTGCACGCAATACTGAATCCTATCACCTCCTAGAGAGTTCCATAGTAGTCTTGCTGAATTCCGAATGATTAATTTTTAATATCTCATTTCTTTAAAAAAAAATTATCATTACACTAAATTTGAATTTTATAACCAATCAAATAGTACTTAAAATCGAAATCTAATATTTTGGACATTAACCTACTACCCAAATTAGCCAACATACACACTAATATCTCATTTCTCGTAATAACATATCTTTACAAATGTATTGGGTGACATCATAAACAATGCACCAGATTAGAAACAACACCACCAAAACATGAGTCAAAATTTTGCCATAAACAAAGAAATGCAATCTCTCTTCCGGATTGCCGCCACAGATGCTGAAGCTAATGAGAATACCAAAGCAATAAATGACAGGTAAGTTAAATTTTAAAATACACAACTACTTACTCATTCGCACCATCACATATTTGTGTCCATCTTTCTCATAAACGACATTAGCAGCCACCTAGATTCTGTAGCACATATATCTATGTTCAGCGGAGAATTCAATTCTCAACCCAAACAGTATATTCATCTTGACATATATATACACACACACTAACACTTGAATCTTAGAAACATAGTACCTTGCCTCAGAACCTAATTAAGCTAGATAATGGCAAATCCCAAAGCGTATTTGACTATCTATCCATTGTTGTTTGCTTCCCTTTTAATCAACTGCCAGGGCCATGAGAGGAAGGTATATATATAAATATACATGTAGTAACATGTTACATACTTGTTTCTCATATATATTTTCTTTCTTGATTTACTCAAAATATGGTTCACAAAATACCCTTGTGTGTACACTACTAAAATTCTTGATGCGGCCAAGGGATTTACCAAGAGATAATGCATATTTACCAAGGAATTTTTTCCATTGGTAATTTTATAATCTATTGTAGTGGTATGCTTCTCAAACAGGCTACACCAAGGGTGTTCAACAAGTTCTTTAGGATAAGGCCCATAAATATAGAAGCCCAAATATTGAATTATTATTTTTTTATTTTTAAAAATTTTCTCTCTTTAAAAAATGTTAAAAATAAAAGTTATTTTTATATTTGACACGTTACTTTTAGACACAGACATGAACAAAATGATTTTTTTGTGTAAAGTGGTGGACATTAATAAACTTGACTAATTTTTTAATGATAAAATATTTTATTTTTTTAAAACAAGTCATTATTATTGAGACAAATCAACATTGTAAACATTTCATGAATAATGAAATGGATGAAATATATTTTTAAATAATATTTTAATAAAATTTAGGGCCTAATTTTATAATTGTACAGGGTCTCGATATTGATTGAGACGACCCGGTTCTCAAATTTACAAGAAATACTTCTTATGTGTGTTTAAATGTCAGGAAATAAACGTGTGCTATTAACAAACCCTACACAAGTAATCTAATTCTGTAAAAACTAATGCGCATGACATTAACTTGCAGTTTTTACAACTCATTCAAGTTTTTAGGGTTTGGAATATATTAGCCCAAGATAACATGACCTTACAAAACTCTCTAAAAAATAAATTGCTGCACTCTATATTTTTTTTTTCAAAATCTTAATTCATACAGCTTTCAATTTTCATATATTGATAATTTATATAAAAAAAAATTGAAAATAAGTTTTTTTTTAATTACAGAAATATTGCAGTGGATTTGTTTTATTCTAAATCTTTTTTTTAATTTTAAAAGAATTGTAAATGATATAGTTTTTATATTTTTAATTCGGAAATATTGTGGTTAAATAAAAAGTTATTTTTTATTATTTTAGCTCGCACTCATCTCTATCTCTGTTATTATATATAAAAAACAGTTTATGATGTTAAGCGTTATATCATCATATAAGTTCAATTTTACTTCTACTTTCAATTTTCATATATTGATAATTTATATAACAATAATTGAAAATAAGTTTTTTGTTTAATTACAGATATATTGTAGTTGAATTTGTTTTATTCTAAATATTTTTTTTTAATTTGAAAAGAATTGTAAATGATATAGTTTTTTATTTTATATTTTTAATTCTAAAATACTGTAGTTAAAAAATCTTATGTAGCATAATATCTTATATAAACTCCTTAAATATCTTATAAGATATTTAAAATTCTATTCATTGTTCCTTTCGTCACACTTGGAAATTTCAATTGCTCAAGGAATATGAAAGATGACTATATTGTTTTATGGGACGTTAACGAGATAATTTGAATTTTATTTGTACTTATTCGAAAATCTAAAAATTTGAATCTGTCTTAGAAAATAGATGAGATTTAGTGTCTCGCGTGTTTGTCTCATACTCTACTCTGTATTTCACAACTAAAATTAGTATTTTTATTATTTAACATATATTAAAAATTTAAAATATATTATGATATGATAATATAATAAATAATAATTAATATTTATTTAAACCTTTTAAATTTGAAAAATTATATACTTTTTTGAATTTAACAATTTTAATATTTAATTAAAAATTATATTAAATATTCAAAAATAATTATATAACTTATTGATTAGGATACAAACACTACGAAAAAAAGATTTTATATTAATGGAATAGTGACGAAAAAATTTTCGTTTCTAAATTTTAACGGATTAATAACGGAATTTTTATGGAATTGTTGTTCAATTTTTAGTAATTGAATTAATGATGGAATAATCCGTCATTAAAATTTAGTAACAGAATTTTTCGTTACAATTCCGTTACTAAAATTGAATAAATCATTTTAGAAACGAAAATTCTGTTGCAATTTCGTTGTTAATTTTTTTTTTGCAACTATCGATATTACTATGGATAAATCCATTACTAATATTTTTAGTAACGAAATTTCTTGTTTTAGTAATGGAAAAATTCCATTACTGGATAAAAAAAATTTGTAGCCAGAGTTAAAAGTTAAAGTATAAAAAACACAATATATATTATAAGTGGATGGGAATTTTATGCAATTTAACAGTGAAAAAACATATTGCATCTATTGTATGCGTAGCTACACGTTGTATACATGGGGGATCGGCCTCAAGATGACACGTCAGTCGCATCGACACATCACACCATTCTGGAAAGTGTGTTAGGAAGGTGCTCATATCATTTCTTACTTCTGCCTATATATACTTTGTGTAGCATAAGTACCATCTTTGGTTTAAACACGTGTCTCGTTCTGATTTGCAGCGCTTCCTCGGCAAAGGATTCACTGGTCCGTAGTTATGGAAGAAGTTTCAATGGATTTGCTGCTAAGCTTAGTGAGGATGAAGCTGCAAGCATTGCAGGTAAGGGGAGTACTATTTTAGACCAACAAATTTTCATTTCTTAGTCGGTGCAAGTGGAGTATACAAGGAGTGTTGTCTTATATAATTTCTACCCTATGCATATATATATATACTTACACGTGTGGTGGCAGACATGGAGGGAGTGGTGTCTGTATTCCAGAGTCGCAGGTTAAAGCTACACACCACAAGATCATGGGACTTCATGGGATTCAGCCAAGGCCACCTCCAACCCGCCCAGGAGGGAGATGTCATCATCGGATTCATCGACACCGGTGACCTATATATATATAATCAATTAATTACGCCATGCACCACAATTAACCTTGATGAGTTAATTTAAGAAGGGTAATTCTATATGTAATATTGTACGAATTCGATTGTAGGAGCATGGCCAGAGCACCCTAGCTTCAACGACACGGGATATGGCCCACCGCCACCCAAGTGGAAAGGAACATGCCAAACAAAAAACTTCACATGCAATAAGTATGTATATATATACAATTAAGCAGTGAGCACCAGCATGTCAATCACAACTCACTCAATTTCAGATATTTCGGCTTAAAATATTTTGATCCTAAACCAATTTCGAACTAATTAGTTGGACCAAAATATTTGTTGGAAAAAAAATATATAATTTTTAATAAATATTTTTTTAACAAAAATTATGTCATCTTTTTTTAATAGAAAATTTTAATTTCTACTAGGTACAAAAATAAATATTATTTCACTATAAACTTACATAATAACTAATAAATTACTAATAATTTGACACATTAACGTAAATGATTATATTTTTCAATTTTCAAGTCATAATTATTTTTAATTGGTTCCCAACTCATTTAATTTTCGGACTAGCTCTATCGGGCTCGGGCTATCATCGGTTCGGTTCAATCAATTTTTTTTTTTGGGAAAAAATATTTAGGTCCTAACTTATTTTTTCTTGTTGGTCTATTCGGATCCGACTCATCAATTTGCCCTAAATTGACATCGCTACATGCATGCATCCAATACTTGACTTCCTCCCAATTATATACAGAGTTAACAATAGTACTATCATTCTATGGCAGCAAGCTCATCGGCGGCCGCTTCTACAACGGTGAAGGCGAGTACGAACCCGGCGATATCAAGTCACCCAGAGATACCGAGGGCCACGGGACCCACACATCCTCCACGGCCGTCGGCAGCCCACTAGCCGGCACCAGCTTCCTCGGATTGGCCGAGGGAGTGGCCAGGGGAGGAGTTCCCAACGCCAGAATTGCGGCCTACAAGGTCTGCTGGTCAGGTTTCTGCGACGATGCAGACGTGCTTAGTGCCTTCGACGATGCAATCGCCGATGGAGTGGATGTTATATCCATCTCCTTGGGGTTGGATGGATTTTCTGATTATCTTGATGATTCTATTGCAATTGGATCTTTCCATGCCATGAGGAAGGGGATTTTGACATCAAATTCAGCTGGGAATGAAGGTCCCGACCCGGCCTCCGTCACCAACTATGCGCCGTGGACGCTCACTGTTGCTGCAAGCACCATTGATAGAAAGTTTGTTGCTAACTTGGTACTTGGGAATGGGGTCACCTTGACGGTAGGTACTCTATAACCTAATAAAATGTGAAAACATGTTTTTTTTTTTTTCTTTTTTAATTTGCTGATAATTAATTTTTTGTATGAATGAAGGGAATAGCAGTTAATAGCTTTGATCTGAATGGGACATCGTATCCTTTAATATGGGGAGGAGATGCTGCGAACTACACTTTCGGTTCAAACCCGGATTATGCTAGATTTTGTAAAGCAGATGGGATGAACTTTGCCATGATAACTGGGAAGATAGTAGTGTGTGAAGGCTATAGGCAAGATGGCTCAACTATTCTTCTTGCTAACGGAGTTGGCGCCGTTATAGTAGGCCAGGACGAACTAAGCCCCGACTACGCCTTCACCTATCCCTTACCTGCAACCCTCGTAACCCCAGACGATGCCAAGAAGGTCATGGAGTACATAACCTCCACCAAGTAAGAAAATTAGTGGTAGAATAGTCATTTCTTAACTCAACCTAGCTAGGACCATTCAACCACATTTTGAGTGGCGACTTCTATTTTAGGTACCCTGTGGCGAGCATCCTGGTTGGAGAGACGTGGAAAGATGCCGTGGCTCCTAGGGTCGTCTCGTTTTCCTCGAGAGGACCGAACCCTACTAGCCCAGATATTCTTAAGGTGAAGAAGGTTGATATATATGTTCTTATGGAAACATTATGGTTTTGTTGTCTAAATAATAATTGACAATGATGTAGCCTGATGTTACTGCACCCGGCGTGAATATCTTGGCCGGGTGGTCTCCGCTAGCAAAGGCTTCGACTTACGAAGGCGACACGAGAAGTGTCTTGTTCAAGATAGTATCGGGCACATCGATGGCGTGCCCCCACGCCAGCGCCACCGCAGCCTATGTTAAAGCAGCACACCCGGATTGGTCCCCTGCTTCCATCAAGTCTGCAATCATGACCACAGGTCAATTTCATATATGAAAATCTTTAATCTGAAAATTTTACTCATTCTATCATAATTAAGATGAGACGTTACTTTTTGACACGAAAATTGAAAAATGCTTATTTAGTGTTTGAAATGAGTGTGTAATAATTCTTTGACAAAATTTTACTATAAAAACAAATGCAGCATCTTTTAATTGGGACAATCCAAAATGAATACGTCTCGTCTTAGTTGGAATTGAGAGAGTATATCACAATTGATTCGTACTGAAAATATACCGATCCTAATAGGATTAACCAAAAAAGAACAATTGATTACTTGATTGACATCTAGAATCAAACTTTGGATTTGATGATATTGTGTTTTGATGATCAACCAGCCTACATTATGGACCCAGACCTTCAAAGCGACCTAGAATTCGCTTACGGCTCCGGACACATCAACCCGAACGCAACATTAGATCCAGGGCTCGTCTTCAACGCTTCCGAGACGGACTACATCAACTTCCTCTGCAAGCAGGGCTACAACACCTCCACGCTGAGGCTAATCACTGGAGACAACAGCACGTGCACCAGCACTGTGCCCGGGAGGGCTTGGGACCTCAACTACCCCTCGTTCTCGCTCTACGTGGAAGATGGGGAGAAGATCACGGGCACATTCCCAAGAACCGTGACGAACGTAGGAGGACCGAACTCGACTTACACTGCCACCATCAACGCCCCGCCACTGATCAGCGTGAAAGTCGAGCCCTCGGTCCTCACGTTCTCCACCTATGGAGAGACGCAGGAGTTCACGGTGACCGTGTCCGGGCCCGCCATCACGCAGCAGCCGATCGTGTCAGGGGCGATCACGTGGAGCGACGGAATCCATTCGGTTCGGACGCCTCTGGCGGTGTACAATTACTACCCTGGGGCTCCTTACACTTCTGATTCGCTGAAATCTATCACCATGGCAGAGAACAAAGATAACAAGTTAAAGGGCTCTTACAAGAATCACAGGAGTGGAATGCTCTGATTTAAGCCTATAACTTCCCCTTTTTCTCAAAATAAAAATCCAAGAAAGGAAGCCTAGCTAAAATAACATGTTCGAATTAAAAAAAAAAAAAAAAAAAAAAAAAAAAAAAGAAACATGTTCGAATTCATTATTAAACGAGGCCAATTGAGGTCGAATGCAAATAGTGATCAGCGGAAGGCTTGTGCTCAAGGATGTAATAAATCCAATTTTCACACTAGGAAATTGCCGAAGATGGAGTAATGACAACATCCTTTATTCCTCATACATTACATTTATGCACTTTATATATGATTAGCATAAATAACACCAACTTTCTTCATTTATCAATTTTTCAGTTGACTTTTGAAAAATTGAATCATGTTACAACAAATAAAATGGGATGAGATCTGTTTTCCATAATTGTGTTGTATATTTCATATTTTATAATTAAAATTATCATTTTAATTAATATTTTTTAAAAATAAAAAATTTATTATGATATAATGAATCATAATTAACAATTTTTTTTAAAATCAAAATTTTTAAAAATTATATATTCTATTTTTCAATTTATGAACCCTAAAAATGAATTAAAAATGATATTAAATATTAAAAAATAATTATAAACCCTATTTGAAGTGAGATTAACCCTAATATTATATATAAAATTAAACTAAAACATATAAGTTGAAATCAAAAATTAAAATTAAAAAATAAATTAAAATTTAGCTATGGGACATAGATGATGAGACACAAACGTGGGACATATGATCTCATCCCAAATAAAAAGATAGTAAAAAAACATGTTAGAGTAATTTCAAATAAATGATAATTGCGCATCAGATGATTATTTTTCTATGTGTTAGATTTAATTTACTTAATTAAATTACTAATTATTTAAGATTATTTATCTTAATTTAGATTAATAATTGTTTAGGTCAAATTGTTTAAGATTATTAATTATCTTAATTTAGATTAATAATTATTGCATTTAATAATTAACAATTTAGACTAATTGTTCAATTAGTCTAATCAAATTGAATATTGAAATAATTTAGTATAAAAATTTGTTTATATATATATATTATGACATTAATTGGAATAGACGTAATTAATTTCTTAATGATCTTCTCCCTTTGAGATAGATTTTAATTACGTTTTAAAGATTTTCTCTCAATATTTATAATATTATATAAACTCATTATATGTCAATTAATTATGTTGGGATGTTTTGATGAGATGCATGTGTTGTGATATTTTGATGATGATATGTATGTTGAGATGTTTTGATGATTATGTTCGGATGTTTTGATAATGAGATGTGCAATCAACTGCAAATCAACTTATAATTCTCGCCCTCTAACCATAATTCTCGACCTCTAACCATAATTCTCATAATTCTCGACCTATAACCATAATTCTCATAATTCTCGCCCTCTATTCTCGTCCTCTATTCAACTGCAAACCAACTTATAATTTTCGCCATCTATTCAACTCCCATAAAACACTTTCTTAAGTGAGTTTCTGTTTACACATGTGCAATCTTCATTTAAATGTGTAATTGACCACTAATATAGTCTCGCCCTCTCCGTAACTAATTAATCTTTATTTTACTATATGAATACTTATTAATAATCAGATTTATAAATATGAGTCGAGATTGGATGTACTTGCGGTTACTTCTGAATGGAGGATTTAATCCACATTTTCTTTATGGGCTTGAAGAGTTCTTAATATTTGCAAGTAATCAGCACCAGTACATGGATGGAGAAAAAATTAAGTGTCTGTGTGTGAAGTGTAGGAATATATGGTTTAGAAGTACAGATGTTGTACAGCTACATCTTACTAGAAAAGGTTTCACACAGGGTTACGAGATCTGGAGGTTTCATGGGGAAACTGAAATACCTTCAGATGTTCAAGAAACACGTGTCGATGTAGATGTAGAACCTGAAGAAGTTTACGGGACATACCACGAGATGGTTCATGATCTTGGGGGTCCCAGTTTTAACAACCCAGACGTTGAAGAAGATCCAAATGCTACAGCAAGATTGTTGTACGAATTGTTGGATGCCGCTGATAAAGAGTTATATCCTAGGTGTAAGAACCACACTCAATTGTCTTTGTGGCTCGCCTGATGACTTTGAAGGCCCATTCTGGAATGCCACAAAAATATTTTAATGAAATGTGTGTTTTATTAAACGAAGCATTTCCAAATCATCACAAAGTACCCATGAACTACTACAGCACACAGAAATTGCTACGTGCAATGAGTTTACCTGTAGAAAAGATAGATTCATGTAGGAATCATTGTATGATCTACTGGGAAGCGGATTCTAATCTTGTGAATTGCAAGTTTTTCAATGAAAATCGAGACAAAGATAGGATTCGGGGACGTAAACCAGTTGCGTATAAGAAGATTTACTAGTTCCCTTTAACACCTCGTTTACAGAGGTTGTATGCATATAAGAAGACATGTTTATCACAGTGCTTGTTCTTGATCCAAGAAATCCAAAAGATAAGATAGATGTGTACCTACAACCACTTATATCTGAACTGAATCAATTGTGGACAGTTGGTGCCCATACTTATGACATTTCAAAGAAACAAAACTTTCAAATGCATGCAGCGTCGATGTGGACCATAAGTGATTTTCCAACATACTCTATGTTATCTCGTTGGAGTACAGTTGGAAGATTAGCTTGTCCTCGATGCATGGAACAAACTTAAGCATTTTCTTTAACACATAGCCGAAAGCAGTCATGGTTTGATACACATCGCAAGTTCTTACCTTACGATCATCAGTTCAGGAGGAACAAGAGGGCTTTTAGAAAGAATAAAGTCGTTGCAGATGATCCTCCAGAGAGGAGATCATGGGAAGAGCTACTGTATCAGATTGAAGATCTGGGTCTCGTCAAGGTAACTGAAGATTATGATGATAATAACAAGCGTATTTTAAAACAAGTTACCACTGGATGGAGGAAAAATAACATCTTTTGGGACATTCCATATTGGAGTTCTTTGTTGATTCGTCACAATTTAGATGTTATGCACATTGAAGAGAAAGTTTTTGATAACATTTTCAATATTGTGATGAATGTCGAAGGCAAGACAAAAGACACAACAAAGTCTAGGCAGGAACTAAACTACTATTGTCATAGACCAAAGTTAATGCGTGACGAGTATACCAATAAATATCCTAAGGCATGCTGCACACTTGACAAAAAAGAGAGAAACGTCTTGTGTGAATGGGTGAAAGGCCTTAAGTTTCCAGACGGTTACGTCTCAAATATAGGTAGATGTGTAGACATGAGTAAATTGAAGATGTTTGGCATGAAGAGTCACGATTGTCACGTTTTCATGCAGCGAATACTACCCATATCATTTTGATAACTACTCCCACAAGCCTTTTGGAAGTCGATAACAGAGTTATGCTTATTCTTTCGTGATTTGACATCATGAAACATAAAAAGTGAGGATATGGAGACACTTAACAATAATATCACAGTGATTTTGTGTAAACTTGAGCGTATATTTCTGCCAAGCTTCTTTGACTCAATGGAATATTTGTCTATCCATCTAGCTGACGAGGCAAGAGATGGAGGACCAGTTCAATATCGATGGATGTACCCATTTGAGAGGTACTTTAAAACATCTTAATTTCATTAATATTTCAACTAATATGTAATGCATACTTAGTGGAGGAAGCCACTGCATTTTGCTCATATTATTTTGAGGATCATGTCAGTACGATACATAAAGATTTTCCTCACAACTACGTTGGAGGATGTTCTACTAGTGGGGAACAAGATCAACCAGACTTGCTTTCCATATTCAAATTGGCTGGAACTGGTTTTGGAAAGACAGCCAAAAGATCATTGGATGATAGGGAATACAAAGCTGCTCATCTATACGTACTCCATAATTGTGTGGAGATCGATCCATATATCAAGTAAAGTTTTACAACTCAGTATAACACTTCTATTTAATTGAATATGTAGTTTTTATCAACTAATATCTACTTGTTGTATGAAGGGGGTACAAATCACAACTCAAGCTCTTAAATCCATGGATTTCTGACATAGACATTGACAAGAAAATATCGACAGAATTTCCTAAATGATTTTGTACCTATGTGAATCAAATTGTCACTAATATAACTTGAATTGAATTTATAATTAAGATATATATATGCATCAATAGTTAACTTCATAAATATAACTTTTTGCTGATATAGGTACAAACTTACGTAACAGATCATGTTATGTGGGATATTGCAAGTTGACCTTCACCAATGATTACAATATATCATGGTTATTTGGTGAATGGTTATAAATTTTGTTTAGTCTCTTTTTGTTCGTCTAAACTTATGACTTCCGTATCTTTATTCGTACTATTTTACCTCGTTCCTTGATGTTTTGGCCCGATTTATGTTTCATTTTATATTTTAGGATCATTGGCCTAAACGAGCGTCGAAGTTGGAAAAGAAAAAAAAAGAATCGAGAAATGAGGTGAAAACAAAGACAAGTGTAGAGGCACTAGTCAGCGGTCGCGTGACACTCCGCGGCCGCTGACTAGGCCATACGCGCCAGCGGCCGAGCCAGCCGAGGAGCGCACGCCAGAGCAAGTCAGCGGTCGCTGAATTTGCGGCTAACTCGGGGTTGTTGCAACCAACCCTAGATTGGCACAGAGCCATTGGGTCAGCGGCCGCTGACCTCTACGCGGTCGCTGACCCGCCTCTCGCCTATATATGCTCGGCGCAATTCTCATTCGAGAGACATGACTTTCGATCGGACTTTCAACTCCAGTTTTTGCACGACGCCCTAGACTACTTTCCAACACTTTTTCATATATTTTTTCATTCATAGCTTTGCTCATCTCGACCTCGATCCGAGAGTCGAGACTTAGATACTTCTTTACATTATTTTTCTTTTTCAAGTTAGCCGATTACAACATTCATAGTTCGTAGTTCGTTTCAGACTTACGTTATGGATTCAAGACCGTTTTCAGTTCTTAATTCAAGTTCGGTCGTTTTCCCTTTACTTATTCTTATTTCATATATTGCTTTAATTCGTTTTATTGTTTATGTTTTCGAATTCTTGTTCTAATTTTAAATTTCAGATTTCGTTCCATAATTATTTTGAATTCAATTTCCAAGTTATTACTTTTCCTATAGTAGATTTAATTTGCTTTCTTAGATTAGATTTATTTCGCTTTCTTAGATTAGATTTAAATTGCATTGCTTATTTACATTCTTCGCCTAGATATAATACTCCAAATTAAATCCTTTTTATTGCTTTCCGTTTATGAACAAAGAATCGAATTGCCCTGTTAATTCTTCCTTGAGAATACGAATTGGGTTGGCTTACTATTGCTAGATGACCTCGTTCTAAATTGCGAGCGACTCGAACAATTTTAGTCAAATCAAATTTCACACGATATATCATGGAACTCACAAGAGAACGAGATAATTATAGATTAATAAGCTAACCCAAGTCGTATTCTCAAGGAAGGCTAAGCAGGACTTCATCTACGTTACAGAACAGAAAGCAATTAAAGAAATAAGGTTTTTGTGATTATTAACTAATCTAATTAATTACCTAGGCGAGTTGATTTAAAGGAATTGAAAAACGAATTATCTAGGTAAGAATTAAAAAGACAATTAAATTCTAAATCTAAGAACATAGAATTAAAGGAAAAAATCTTGACATGCTTCAAATTAATTAATTAACATGAACGAAGGATTGCGAATCAATAATTGGAAATTAATCAAGAAGAGAGCAACAAAAAAGAAAAACATAAAGCAAATATGAAAGCAATAAGAACTCACAAATTAAACGGGAAATAATGCATTTAAAAGGTCTCTGGGTTTGAATCACGAACGAATCCACAAAATGAAATAAAGAATGAACTACGAAATGAAAATCCTATACTACTGTGTTTTCTCTCGTGGTCTAAATCCTTAGAATCAAGGTATCTAAAAAGTATACAAGATGGTTCACGCGTGGAGTTTAAATAAGGGAGAAAAATCACGCCAGGGTAGCGCCCGCTAGGGGGTAGCGCTTGCTACCCTGACTCTTTGACTTGGAACGAGCCGAAGGGGGCTAGCGGTCACTAGGGGGTAGCGGTCGCTAGGCCCTCTTTCTATCTTCTTTTCTCTTCGCAAAGGGCAGCGGCTGCTAGGGGGTAGTGGGCGCTAAGCCCGCTCTCTGTCCGCTCCATGCCTTGATGGCCAGCGACCACTAGGGGGGTAGCGCTCGCTACCCCCGCGATCGGCCTTAGACATAATTTCTCCTCTTTTGTGCCCTTTTAGTCCTCGTTTCTCTTCTCGAGCTTTGTTAACTCCGTTTTGCCGATCTTTACCTATAATGTAACATATGGAAAGCCAAAGCATCAAATCGAAAGATAAAAATTAACATTATAAACCTAATATGCGAGAGAAACGCGACCAAAAATTGGATAAAACAGCAACTATGAATAGTGGTGTGTGCATCAAAGCTGGTAACTATGGAGACTCGAGTGAGGCAGATTCTTATGGACAATTAGTCGAAGTGTGTGAACTCAAATATCCAGGATTATACAATAAAAAGATCGTTTTATTCAAGTGTGATTGGTTTTACACTTCGTCGGCAGGTACAAGGGTTGATCCTCAGTTCAAATTAGTGTCTATAAATTATACACGTAGACTTAGATAGTATGAACCTTTTGTATTAGCCGTCCAAGCTACACAAGTGTATTACTGTTCATATCCAAGTATGAATCAACAATGTAGAGACTGGTGGAAGCTTTTTATATCAAGGCAAGGTCCACTGTCGATGAGTCTCAAGTTGATGTGTCTAGTCCATCATGCAACTTATTTATTAATTTTTAACATAATAGATGTATTTGGGTCGGAGATCTTCACCACGAGATGATGTGGGTACTCCTTGTGGAATGGGTGCACGACGTTCTCCTCTATCCATCGGCAGGGGTAGTTCCCCGGGCTCATCATCCGAATATGAGTCCGGGACTGGTCTGAGCTACCATATTGGTGGCGGTCCGTCGTCTAGCTCCGATACTGATCATCAGGGGGAGCAGAGACCCACATGGGACTTCGTTCTCTCTGTGAGTGAGCTGGGGTACGTAAATACAATCACATATTCAATTTTAACAAATATTTAATATGTAATTCAAAAGACTAATATAAATCAAACTAAAATGACTTATGTAGGGGATTTTACCCGCATGGCGACCCGGGTGGTTACACTGGGAACTATTTAAGATAGTTATGAATCCGACTGGATACAGTTGGAAGCTGACGCCTGAGGACGTGAGGCAGAGATACTGGGAGGAGTTTAAGGTTCGAAAATTTTCTAAAACTTTCAAATTCATTCTAAATTATAACTTATAACCATATATTGAAGTTAACTACAATTTCTACCATATATTTTGGATGCTAGAAAAAATTTACTTGGGATCGATGCCAAGATTCGAGAGTTGTGGTATGATAAGTGCCGAGAGAGATATAAGGATTATATATGCGAGATAAAGAGGAGGAGGAATGATCCCCTACCAAGAGGTGGAAAGCCAGGATGGTGGATTAATGACGTGTGGGCGGGTTAGCTCGCTTACTGGTCTCGGGATGATGTTATCGCTAAATTCCAGGCAGCAAGGCGCAACCGGATGTCTGAGCCTCAGGGACTAGGGACTGGTCCTATCAATCATAGGGGATGGTCGAAGTCCATCATGCAACGAGCTGAGGAAAAGGTAATTTCAATAATGTTTTTATATATAGTTTTAATTCATATACACATGTTTCAATAACACAACCCGATTGGTATGTCATGCACAGGCTGCTGAGAGGGGAGTACCTCCAATAGACTACATGTTCGATTCCTTCCTCGATGAGCATCGGTACGCAGATGGGACGTACACTGATGCGAAATCGAAGGCGATATCGGTAAGTCTTAATTTCAAAGTAATATATATAGTTTATAATTTCAACCTTTATAATATGTTATTAACAAATGTTCATTTCTCGTTTACATGCAGACTGAGGTGTTTGCCCGTACGGACGCGGAACAGGCCCAGCTGCCTGAGGGGGACCACGATGCGGTGGACACCAACCAGCTATACTTGGAGGTTCTTGGCGCCCCAGACAAGAAGAAGAAGATGTTTGGTACGGGAGGTGCAGTGAAGGCGTTGAGAGCCTCCAGGTTCGGTGGATCGTCGTCTGCCTCACGAGCCACCAGTATCGAGGTTGAGGACCTACGACGCCGAGTCGAGGAGCAGGATCGCGAGCACCAGGAGTACATTGCTGAGCAGAAGAGATTGGCTGTCCAGATGGCGCTCGTGCAGTCTCAGTACGCTCAGATGATGCAGTGAATGTAGTCTCAGCAGCAGGGAGGAGCTGGTGGTCCCTCATTTCCCCTGTTTCCCCCTCCCAGTTTTCCCGATTCTGATTCCTAGACTCTTATCATGTATTTGATAGACATATGTGTACGGTTGCTACATTCATACTATAGTTTGTATTTGAACAGTTAACATCTTTGGTTATATTATACATTTTGAATTTCGATCGATTTGGTAGATTTTAAATTATCTTTGAATATTCTATTATATTTGTATTGTTTGTTGTGACAGGTTTTAGGTTACGGATAATACAAAAACAAAAAATAATAAAAAATAAAAATTAAAACTAACGACGGACTGTGAATCCGTCGTTAGGTCAACGGTCAAACGCTAATGACGGATCAATCCGTTGTTAACCCTCTGGCGCCGTCGACGGCCATCGTGGGAAACTGACGACGAAATTTGTATTCCGTCGTTAGTAACGACGGTTTCTATCCGTCATTAGTCCATCCTTAGCTTAGACAGACTCTATATTCTGTCGTCAGAAAGGCTAACGACGAACGAAATACAGACGGACATGGTCCGTCGTTAGTCCGTTGTCAGCCCTCATGGACGAAGGATTTCGAGGGCTAACGACGGAATATTCCGTCGCTTGTGGCCCCTTTTTTGTAGTGTAAATAACTCGAAAAACGCTAGATGATTGACCTATAATTTAAAAAAGATAAAATACTCTACGAGTATTTACTCACAATTCATATCTCAAAATGCACTCACCAAACTCCCTCTTATTTTGCCTTCTTAGTTGCACTCTTTGTTGAGCATAGACACACGCACACAATCACGAACAGTAAAGAACACACAAATTTGTTTACTCAGTTAATCTTGTGAGTACGTCTGGGTGTGATACCAAGCCAGAGTTTTTCACTATATGATTTTTGGATGTTAGGTTATAAGGAGGAGACACTATATATAAGTAACAGTATAAACCTAACCCTAAAGCCCATTAGGATTAAAAATGAGTTAATAAAGTGAGCTTAAAAAACCTCCTATTCAGGCTCCACACTCTAACAATCTCTCACTTAGAGACTGAACTCCTGAAGTAACCATATCTTAATGCTCCATCTCCCGTATTCGCCTGGTATCGCCTAACTTCATCTTCAAGTTCCAAGGCTAATTGAAGCTATACATAACTTCAATTGCTCTAAGGTCACCACCTTAGTAAACATGTCTGCTGGATTTTCACTTCCAAGAATCTTCATAAGTTGCAAAATCTTATTCTCCACAAAATGACGGATGTAGTGATACTTCAGCTCAATGTGCTTTGTCCTTGAGTGAAATGCCGGATTCTTTGCCAGAAAAATAGCACTTTGACTATCACTGTAGAGAATACTATTCTTATGCTCCTTTCCAAGCTCACCCAATAAAGTCTGCAACAACACCATCTCCTTACTCGCCTCTGTCAATGCCACATACTCTGCCTCTGTAGTAGACAATGCAACAACCTTCTGCAATTTAGAAGTTCAAGAATAGCAGTACCACCATAAGTAAAGACATATCCGGTTGTACTTTTTCTCCCATCAAGATCATTTGATGTCAAGTCTGCATCAACATTTCCCACTAGCTCTATACTATTGCCATCAAAACACAAAGCCTTGTCTGTGGTACCTTTTAGGTATCGCAGGATCCACTTGATTGCCTCCCATGTTGCTTGCCCGGATCACCCATGAACCGACTCACCACTCCCATTGCATGAGCAAAATCTGGTCTTGTACACACCATGGCATACATAATGCTACCAATTGCTGAAGCATATGGGAATTTCATCATTTGGGCACGTTCCTCCTTGGTTTTTGGCGACTCTTTCTTCGAAAGTTTGAAGTTACTGCCCAAAGGGACACTCGTAGATTTCGACTCCAACATGTTGAATCTTTCCACGACCTTCTGAATGTAACTTGCCTGTGAAAGATGCACATTTCCTGTCACCTTGTCGCGCTCGATTCTCATACCTAATATTTGTTTTGCTTCTCTGACGGGGCTCAGTCAACATCATCTAGTCAAGATAAATTTATAAGTTTTCCTATCCTTTACACTAGGTTCCGCTAGTGATAAGTATATGGTCGATCCCACAGGGAGTTGGTGTACTCTCTCTCTCTCTGACACGATTTAATATATTTTTACAGAGGGGCCTGCCTCGGGTAGGGAAGTAACCAAGACCTGAAATAAAACAAAAGAAATGTAAAAAGCAAAAAAAGATACTTGGCTTGGAGTTCAACTTGTTACGCCTTGATCAACTCCTTGGTCATTGGTGCAAAGATTCTCGTTGCATACACATGTCATTGGTTAAGGGCGATCGTAAGAATGGGGTTTTACTCCTACCACCCAAACGCATCACTTAGACAACCCCTTTTTACTCATCATGTAGCCACCTAAGCATCCTCCAACATCCCTTTTCAGCCCATAAGGTAAGGGTTACTCATTCCCTTATCCCCTTGCCCAAGATTGCTCCTGGACCAAGCTTACTCCAGCATACCCATATAGGCACTAGCGGGACACCGTAACCATGAGCACACCATCTCAGACGCCCGTCTCATGGCATTCCAACCTACATCACCGCGCTGATTCCTCTGACTGGCAAGCAGGGAGTCACTAACACTTGGAGTTTTCAGTTCGCAGTTGTAACTTGACCTTGCCCAAGACTGCTACCGGCCGGACAACAACCGATGACTCGATCAAATTGTATAAGAATAAGATCCAGATCTTTAGGAACACACACATGCAACTACGTTGGCCAAGTTAGACCTCACAATGATAAGTTGATTTTAGCTCAACTTTTTTAACCTAAACCAAGTATTAAAATTACCTAGAAATAAATAAATGAAACGAAAAAGAAGAGATAAAAGGAAACATACTAGAATTATATAGAATACGGAAAGCAATCCATGGCAGGACCAACCATAACCAAGACAAATAAATACAAGAAAAATAAAAGTGCCCGAAGGCTTCGTTTCTTCCTCTCTTAGACTCTCAAAACATCAATCTATAATATACTAAGAGAAAGAATGAATAGTGTGAGTGGTTCGTGCTACATCGGCTCTCCTCCACGTACTTCACGTTATGTTGTATGTTGACTGCTGCTGTGACCATGACTTTATATAGAAGCTGGAGTGGGCTATGGGCCAGGCCAATGACGTTATGAGCAAGTTAGGGTTTCAAGGGATTTCTTTCCTTGCATAAATATCTCCAAATATATTCATCCCTATCATCAATGAAGTCCAAATCGTGCATATCCATTGTGTAAGGAAATAAAGATTTATTTCCTTATTTTTTTCGCGGCTGTCAAGATCTTCCGAACCTTACCCAAGGACTAGGTCAAGACATGCGTTGTATGCACCTTGCCTTCCAACTTACCCGAACTTTTCTTTCTTCTAATCCAAGCTTCTCCATGTGTCATAAAGTATTCTGGACAAACGTTCTCCTCGCTGTCTTGCTCAAGGTCTTAACTTGTGCATCGTCTTGGTGGCGGCTAGGGTTTGTATGGAAGATATTCTTTCCTTATTGAGTGGATCCCTAGTATCTCCAGTAGTTGACCGCCTTGATTCTTTCCTTATGTAGCTCTGGTAGGATAAATGAAATATATCTCTTTCCTTGTTTGTGCTCCGCGGTAAGAATCTGCATCCGCTCCTCCAAAGATCCTCGTTCGCCAGGTACTTCATCTTGGGCACAGAGAGTCTCCAAACGGCAAGGTGTTGCTCAAGGAACCTCGCCTTCCAGCTTTGAAATGTCAGGTCCATATCCCGCATGGTACATTGTCTTAAGCACAGATGTTCCTTGCTCAAGGTGTTACAACGCTTGGAATTTGCCTCTTTCACGAAATGTGGTTTGACTTGCTCAAGACTCTTCCCAACTGCATGTCTCACAAAAGTGTATCCTCCCAGACACAAAGACACAAAAACAAAGAAAAGAAGACTCGATCTATACCTAGAGAAGCTCAAAAATAGCACGAAAAATGGGCTCGTCATTCTCCTAGATCATTCATGAAGAACTGCTCTGACAATTGCTTCTTCAAGTTATCCACTTATTTTGCATCAGTTCCTACGATCAACATATAGTAAGAGAATAAGAAAGCTCTTGTCGAACCTCTTGTAGTAGCAACAATGTTCAGCGTAGCATCTCTAGTAACCAATCTCCATCATGACACTATAAAACTTCTTGTACCACTGCTTTGGAGCTTGTTTCAGGCCATATAAACTCTTCTTCAACTTGCACACAAGTTGTTCCTTCCCCTTCACTACGAATCCTTCAAACTATGTCATGTACAAATTCTCCTTCAAATTACCATGAAGGAACGCCGTTTTCACATCCATCTCATGTAACAACAAGTTTTCTGTAGCTACCATACTCAACACCATTCAAATAGTGGTCAGTTTCACAACATGAGTAAAAACATCAGTATAATCAATACCGTATCACTGCTCAAACCCTTTGACAACCAGCCAGGTCTTGTAGCGTCTACTACCATCAGCTTCAATCTTTATTCGGTAAACCCACTTGCAGTGCAAATCCTTCTTGCCCTTTGGGAGCTCAACAAGTTCCCATGTGCCATTTAACATTAGATGCTAACTCATCGTTCATAGCAACTCTCCATTTTTGTCTATCATCTCTGTGCTCTGCCTCTGCATAACATTCAGGTTCCCCATCATCAGTACGTAACAAGTGGTAGTTAGAGGGCGAATACGTATTAGGTGCACGTCACTCTCTAGCTGGTCTATGCAACAGAATCTCCGGTAGTGGGGTCCTAGGTTCTTCATCGAGAACCTCTTCCTCATTCTGACTCTCATTGCTCCCACTTGAGTTTGAGATGTTTAACTCGACCTTTTGGGCTTCAAACTTGTTAGAATTTGATGCTTCCAATATGTCCTTATACATAACCTGTTCATTGAAAACTGCATCTCTACTGCGAATAATCTTCCGGTTATACATAACCTCCAACTTCTCTGCCTCAAGGTTCTGCTACCTCTCGAGAAACTAACTCTTCTCTGCTTCCCGAAAATACAACCATCACACAGGCCAATCACAACATATTTCAACCCAGAAAGCCTCCCTTTTGAACACATCACCTTAATTCCTTTCTCGCTCATGTGGCCTAGACGACAGTGCCACAAATCAGCATTGGTTGTTGCTCCTACAAGGTCAATGCAATCTTTGGAGTTAGTTGTTGTGTACAACGTGGCTTCCTTCTTCCCTCGAGCTATAATCATAGCTCCTCTGCTAATCTTCCAACTACTGCAACCGAATGTTACTGAGTATCCCTCAACATCAAGCTGGCTGATTAAAAGAAGGTTCTTTTTCAATCCAGGTATGTGCCTCACACTATTTAGCTTCAACATCGATCCGTTTGGTGTGGATATCCGGATATCTCCATTTTCCCACGATATTCAGGGGTTCATCATCTGTAAGGTAGACTTGTCTGAATTTTTCAGGCACATAGTTCTCCATTATTTCAGCATCGCTGCTTGAATGGAACGACGCTCCAGAATCCAAAACCCATGACTCCAACGGACTGCTGACACTTAAGACCAATGCATCTCCAATATCCTCCATGGTTGCGTTTGTTTTCTTCTCGTTATGTCCCTTCTTATTTTTCTTGGGTACTCTACACTGATTCTTATAGTGACCAAATTCCTCACAATTCCAACACTGGATCGAGTCCTTATCTTTCTTAGATTGACTCTTTCCTCTAGATTTTGATCTGCCATGATTCTGCCTATTCTTCGATCTGCCCATTTTCTCCATATTCAAGACCGAACCTGAGGAAGATCCTGATCCTTTTCTGCGAGCTTCCTCACTAATCATCAGATCCCTTATTTTGTAATGCTCCAGCTTAGACTACGCGGACGAAGCGAAGCGCTAACTACTGTTATTGTTGCAGCCCAACTATCTAGCAAAGAAGATAATAAAACTGAGCTTAGTTGTTCGATGATCACGTTGAACTCGTTCAGGTGTTGATGCACGGGTGTGCCCTCTGAAATCATGAGGTTGAACAATCGTCTGATTAAATAAACCTTGTTCACTGTTGTGGGCTTCTGATACATCTGCTCCAAGATCTCCAACATCTCCTTTGCGAACTTCGCTTTAGTTGTGTGGTAGACAATGTTCATAGACAACGCCTGGCGTATCGCACTCATCGCCTTTATGTTCAATAAGTTCCACTCCTTCTGATCCATATTTTCGGGCTTCGACTCCTCCTCCAAGGGTAGATACAGATCTTTGCCGTGAGATAATCCTCGATCTGCATCTTCCAGTATCTGAAATTAGATCCATCGAACTGTCTGATTGAAACCTTCTCGTCGTTCATCGTGACTGCTCCCTTAGAACCCGAAGGCTCTAATACCAATTGTTGAGAATAGACACACGCACACAATCAGGAACAGTAAAGAACACACAAATTTGTTTACCCAGTTCGTCTTGCGACTACGTTTGGGGGCGATACCAACCCAAAGTTTTTCACTATATGATTTTTGGATGTTAGGTTACAAGGAGAAGACACTATATATAGGTAACAATATAACCCTAACCCTAACCCTAAAGCCCATTAGGATTAAAATTGGGTTAATAAAGTGGGTCTAAAAAATCTCCTATTCAGACTCCACACTCCAACACTCTTAATTGTACAACTCTTGCACACTCTTCACCAACATATTAGACCTGTGGAATTGAGTGTTCAATAGGTTCCACTCCTTTCTATATATGAAGTGAGTTGCACGAAGTCATCTTCTAAAGCCACATTAATATAAGGAAATCTGTAGGAGGAGGTTGGCAAATCTTTGTAGTCACTGATTGCCGAGAAATACGGTGTGCGGTTGAAACTTTGTTGTACCCATAGAGTATGCAATAATTCTGCAAACTTTGTAGTCATCATGCTTGTGGGGCCACTCCACGTGAAGGTGAATATCTCAACAATTCTACTCTTTCACTTCATGTGGGGTTTTGACTAGACCTGCTTTATATTTTTAGATCCCGAATTTATCTCTGTGTAAAGACTTGATAAGCATATTAGAAGCATTATCAACATTGCGGGTCTTTTTAAGATGCAATACTACGCAGACAATAGTATGCAAGATCGTCTCTCAAGGAATCGACAAGAATTTTTCTAAAACGTCGACCTTCAACTTAATCACGAAAATTTGAGATTATCTAAAAATTACGAAAATATTAAATGAACAATTTTTTTTTGAATTTTCTTGACAAATAAAGCATAGAGAAAACTAACAAACATTTGAAAAATATTCCAACAATTAATTAATTCTACTAAGCTTAGTCATCATTATGCTGCAACGGCTAGTTTTCAAATATTATGCCTAATACTTCTATCAATTCTTTAGAAACGGTGTTCATCAAGATATCAGAAAAGAGCTATAACTCTGTCCAGATGTTCAGAGTTTATTCAACACTATTTAGATGAAATATACATTCTTTAGTATTATAAATTAGAGAGAAATAACAATCTTTTTGAAGATAAATCCGCTAGAACTTACAGTATAATTGAGTCTTCAAACACATAGTTTTAAGGGAAAAGTAACAACTTAACCCTTATGGTGGACACTTCTATGGCGGATCACCCCTTATGACAAGCTTTTGTTCAACACTTGTTGCAATTAGACCCTCGTTGTTAACGGACTTCTAATGCTGTTAGATGACTCGTTGAGTCATTTCATCAAACATATTGTGTGTGAGTTTCTCTCTGTCTATGTGCAACATAATGAAAAGATTTGCTACCGAAACCATTGATGTTTTGATGCTAAATATGATTAATGTTATCAAGGAAGAGTGGTTTCAATTCAAGGTCTTTATCAAGATGTTATTCAATTGCATAAAACATTGAAGATGATTTTGAGTTATTTTATTGGTATTGAGAAGAGATCGATCACTCAAGATGCTATCAAAATATGTTTGAGAAACCTTGAAGCTTTTGATTTATAATGTTTTGGATGAAATAAACTATTACCATTTCAATAACAAAGTCAACAAAATGGAACACGTCAAGAATAAGTACTCTAAACCTTCTCATCCTTCAATCTTATTCCATATAGCTGAAATACGGCTCTTGCTATTAAAAACACTAATGTTGCTTTTGAGTTTATGACAACTAAGCTCGGTGTTCATATCTTGTGAATGCACCTCTTGTTGCTTCTCATACTTCATTGAAATTGGTTCATTCACTCATGAACCTCGCTGAAAGCAAATGACTCACAATGTGTTTGATGAAATTCCAGTATGAGTAATCTAACGGCATTAGAAGTCTGTTAACAGCGAGGGCCAAATTGCAATAAAATTTGAACGTTAGAGGTTGGTTTGAGCAAAAGCTTGCCATAAGGGGTGATTCTTCATAATGGGGTCTATCATAAGGGTTAATTTGCTACATTTCCCTAGTTTTAATTTCATCCAGCTAAAAAGCTTGGAGGAAGAACAAATTATAAAGCGAAGTAGATCTCGTACTCAACGAGTTTAAATAAGAGAGTTGTAATCTCGTTCTCAGCGAGCATAAATAAAAGAGTTTTGGCTCATACTCAACGAGGATAAATAAACGAGAGATCCAAGGTTAAGAGATTCATCGATCTAGCTTTGATCTATCATGGACGTAGGGGTTTCCCGAACCACATTAAATATTGTGTGTGTACGTGTGTGTGTGTGTGTTTTTTTTTTTTTTTTTATGTTTTATATTGCATTGTTTGATTATTTGTTTATCACTTCACCATCGAGCTGTGCATATTGAATCAACATCTTAAATAACATTCGGTATAAACAAAATAATTTTCAAAGTGTAAGCTCATCCAACAAACTCACGCTTTCGTACACGACCTCAACTTAAACACGTGACTTGGTAAACTCAAGGTCGTTACTTCAGCAAATTTTTAAAATATAATTATTCTCCCATGCACCACACCTACTCTACGAGGACCCAACATAATTATTAATATATATATATATATATATATTTATAAAATATAAATGATTAGATTTTAAACATGAATTATTTTTAAAATAAACGAAATTAATTACCAAATAAATATTTGGATACGTCAAATTACAATGAATTAAATCAAAATAAATTTAATTCAATTAATTTAATTTGCTTATTTTTTTTTCAATTTAAAAAATTAATTTAATTTACTTCGAATGTTAGCCATAATGAATCAAATATTTGAATGCTACCCTTATGTATATTAATACTTATATTTGTATTTAATAAAAGTTTTGCTGAGCTGAGATGAGAACTCTTCTGCTACTTCAACCCACCAAAATCTTCAAACCGCTGCTCACCGAGTCAACTCAATTTCCCAGGCGTCGTCTTCTCAAGGCTACTCGAATTTTCGCTTCGAAAATGACCACCGGTTCGACCTCGTCAGAACTCACTCATGCAATCACCCTCCCAGGTCAACTCGGTCAATCCGTCTCTGTCGTAGCCGCCGCCGGTGTCTCCGAGTCTGATTTCAGGCATGCCTTTATGGAGTATAATTCTTTCATGTCATCTGAAGATCTTGTTCTGATTTGATAATTATATAGAAATTCTTATAGTTGTCATTTGAGCGTTGAGTTATGGTAGTTAGATCGAATTATGAGATTTCAAAGTTTTCCTGAATTCTTTCCAATCCTATTATGTGATATACTACAGTGCACTACATTCTAAGCTGTTTGTGTCAAAATATGATTATGCTTTCTCAAAACGGTAGGGGTTATAAGAAACTTAATTCTGACCGAAATATTTCTGCACATATGCACTTCAAATTGCAAGAATTTTGATAGATTGACATGTTGAGTTAGTGGTAAAGTATCTTTGTTAAAGGGGAATGATGAATTAGAGAGAATTGTTTATCTGTAATTCTCAAGTATACTTTTAAGTTTTAACTGTTTAGAATTTTCTTATTAGCCACAATAATTGAATTGATAACCCAACCCTTGTAATTTATAATTTAAATTTTAAAAGGAGCTCGTAGCTGACAAATTGTAATCAAATTGCATTTACTTACTGTTGTCACGTTGTTTGCTATCAGAATTTCTGTTGCTGAAGTCCCACATGATTTTGAAATCAAATTTTGTTACATCTTTTAAGACTGTGTTTTAATGGTCCATCTTGTTTCTTATCTTGTTCATGTTCTATCAAATATGTGAATGAGGTGTTGCAGAAAATTTACATTAGAAGTATCTACCATTATTTTTTGGATGCCAATTTGATGCTTATACCCTTGCACAGTGGCTTCAATTAACATGTGTGTGGTATAGATATAGAGGTCGGTAACGGATTCTACCGAAATAGTACTAGATTCATTGCAACACAGATCATTTTGTTTTACTAAGTGAAGTCTATATCTGTTGCAGGAATGCCATAGAGTGTTCTCTATTCAAACAATGGTTGAAAAATATTCAAGCAGAAAATGGTCTGCTTTCTAATGGAGCCATGTCTTTAAGACAAGTCATTATTCAGGTTTGTTACAAATCTCAGTCCATCAAGTTGCAGCTCTCATGTTCTATCCTGTCTGCTAAATTTTCATATTATGCATTCAAAATTGGTCAAGATGATTTATTTTCATTGGCTAATAATTCTTTACACATGCCTTTCATATCTCAATTGCTCTTGTTTGCTGATATTGAAATGAGCTAGATTATGATAGTTTAATTGATTTTGTCCTAAGCAAGAACATCCTTATTATGCAAGAGTATGAGTACAACTGCATCATTTATGTGCAGGCCTTTATTTAGGACTCTAAATGAGCTTTTTGATTGCGATGATTTATTTTATTTTGTTATTATTTTGGATTTATTATTTAGCTATTTAATGATTTCATGTAACTCACTAAAGTCCAGTGCAACATAATTAGTTTACTAATTACTTTCGTGACATTTTTACCAAAAATCATGTTTGCTAAACGACAGTTTTATTTGCTGTGCAATATAACCATATCACCAGTTATGTTTGCATCATCTTATTGTGAAATCCGTAATTGTATTTTCTATTTTATTGTAGTAGTGGTGAAGATGATAGTGATAAGGCTAGCAATTAATGTCATTAGTTTTCCTTGTTTTTGAGGATTAGTTTTTGGTATAAAGTTGTCTAAGTTTTTCCAATTATTAATGACAGGGCATAGACATGTTTGGGAAGCGAGTTGGATTTTTGAAGTTCAAAGCGGACGTAGTTGATAAACATACAGGAAGTAAGGTACCCTATGTCTCTGTAATAAATCTCTTTCTTGACTAATGAGCAGGCTGAAGATCAAATAACGTATTGTTTCCCTATTCACCTATCTCTCTTTATGGATGCAATTTTTGTTAAAAATTAAATGTAGAGGATTAGATTACGACGGAATATAACAGATAATTGAAACTTAAAGAAGTGTAAGTGTGTAACCCCGCTCGTTGACATCGATCACATGCAAGATAGAAAGCTTGAGCATCTTTGAAGAGGCTAGGCCAAAATAACCTGCTTTGCTACACTTTGTGTGCGGTTTTCTGCCATTTGAAATGCCTTAAGCATATTGCTTGATTGCTAAACTGAAGCCCATTCTCTTGGTCGATCTCAAGAATGCATCATTGAATTACTTCATCTTTTCCGAGCTTGAATAGATGGGCTCTTCCCAAAAGTATTGTTTGCACAAATATAGAAATCTTTGCACAAATGTAGAAATCTTTTCTCCTATCTAGATCGGGTCGGGTCGGGTCTCATAATTTTGCATGCCAAATAGTTAACGATATCGGCATACCCACACACAAGTATTCTCATAAGCCAAAAATTTGGCAACAATGTTCTCATTCACATATGATGTAGTATCTCAAGATGAGAAAGATGGTCAGTAACAAAATTTTCACTTCCCTTTCTATCTCTAATTTCAATGAGCCAAGCTGGGTGTTGCGGAGCCATGGTACCAAGTTGAGCAGCACATAGCTAACAGGAAAGTGAGACACAAGCTAGACGGGAGAGGACGTGACTTGCCCCGAGTGGTGCACGAGTGTAGCGCGCACCTGTAGGCACATTAGGCTGAGGTTGTGCAAAAGGCCAAAGGTGTGGGTGTCAACGCTCGCTGAGAATTTCCCCATGGCTCGGAAGAGAACTAAACATGCTGAGGTTGAAGAGGAGACTCCCCACATCGAACCTGAGTTCGACCCGGTTTGCGATAATCTTCTTCCACAATTTGGGGCCTTTTTAGTTTTTTCCCATCTACTCCATCTTCGAGGTTAAGATTGGGAGACTCCCCACACCGAACCTGAGTTCGACCCGGTTTGTCGCTTCATTAACAAGATAATTATTGCACCTTGTAGTTTAGATTGGGAGTTATTGGAGAATTTAGGGGTGAAGGGAAAAGTGCTGAAATTATTGAAGAATTTAGGCATGGATAAGTATGCTCAAATGAAGATGGAGGGTTTAATTCTGATGTGTTTGGAATCTTTGACTACATTTGTTGTAGTATCAGACATTTAATCGTTTACTTGTCCGTTTAGAGGTTACATGTTACATCTACCTGTTATTATGAAACAGATTTTCGGGTTTTAGAGTGGTGGATTTCACCAGCCCCTGCTAGATTTTAATCCGAAACAAGTTTGGTTTGAATTAACTGGTTTTCATACTTGGGAGTCCGGGCGCATTCCTAACGGATTTTTTGCGTGGCTCAATCTTGAGCATACTACACAAATTTAGTGTAGTGCATCTCGGGGAACGACAAAGCCAATAAAGTTAACACAGTGGATGTGTATCTTCTTTACTGTGCGGTGAAAAACATCAAGGTGTGCTCATCGTCATTCATTTATGAGACCATCCAATCCATCCAACGACAATCTCGTTGTCATCCTGCTTTGCCTCAGCTGGAGACTTTCATAGCGGCTCACTTTGACGTTATCCCATCATTCGGATTCCATGAGTCAGTTCATCAATCTCTCAGTCTCAAGCACATTCATTTAGGCGAGTTATGAAGTGCTCCTTTTGCCCTATCCCGTACTGAATTGGTGCTGCTGGACAAACGTCATTGCATGAGAAAATATCTGAATGCACGGTGACTATGGCCCTCGGTGATTCCTTCTGTTCGAGAAATTGTGAAGATATTCCTTTTTAGCACTTCCGAGTCACATTCTCTCGAACCACTACGTTTCTGTTCACGCACATGAAAGTGCAAAATTCCGTGATTCGAGCACCAGAAATAATGTCAACTCAGGAGAAAAAAAGAAAAGAATCACACAAAAGTTAATATGAAAATCTGGCCAAAAATGGGTTAAACAGTATGTTGGAAATCTCCATAAAAAAGGTGCAGCTGGCTGAATAATTGTTTTCCTCAAAATATTAACGTGGAGCGATTTTCTGCTGTTAAGCCATTATAACATCCTCTGTTGTACATAAATGGCTAGGTTCCTGGAATAGTTTTTGCACGAGGACCTGCTGTTGCAGTGCTGATCCTTTTGGATTCAGATGGAGAGACATATGCCGTACTGACAGAGCAGGTAGTTACGTTATTTTTCTTGTTCTAAGTTGATGAACTTTACCGAACACTATATCTCCTTTTCCTTGGTCGACTTCTGCGAACATGGAAGGTTAGGGTTCCTGTTGGAAAGCTGATGTTGGAATTACCAGCTGGAATGTTGGATGATGACAAGGGTGATATAGTTGGAACAGCAGTTCGTGAGGTTTCTCTCTCTCTGCATATTTCATTTATTTATTCTGGAAAATATAATATATCAAATCATCAATCTACATAAAACCTCACTATTAGTTGCAATTATTCTATAGGTTGAACTTCTTTACTAGTTAAGCGCTTTGTTTAGGGTAAAATACTAAAGGAACTTTGGTCGACAATTTCTTGTTTTTATGAATGCATGCCTGACATGAATCAGATTAGTTTTAAAGTGCTTTATAATTTTTTCAACAATCTTCGTTTCTTTGAAACTTGAAGCTATTCTTTGCTGAAACCTAGTGTATATGTGTGATACACATTTTTTGTCACCGGTTAGTGTTTAAATAGGATGAAAATGATAAGGATAATTGTTCTTATATCGCAATGATTCTGTTTTTCCAGCAACTTAATGACATACAATATAGCTCTCAAATCCCATAAGTTTGTCTTTGTTTTTCTTTATATTATACAATTACATATTTGGGGTTCAAATTCCTGCAATACACTTAATTGATCTTGTCCAACAGGTTGAGGAGGAGACGGGGTTACACTTAAACATAGGCGATCTAGTCGATCTTACTGCCTTTCTTGATCCGTCAACTGGAAATCAAGTATATCCATCACCAGTGAGTATTTTGTTTGTCTTAGTCTCTTTACCTCAGAAATGTGTTGGTGATCCATTCAGTGGGATTTTCTGCTAATATGTACTTATATTCCTGGTGAATATATCCTCAATATTCTCTGCAGATAATTTGCAAAAACGAAACAAATAATTTCAGTGAATACATTACTTATCTTGCTGTTTTTTTTAGTTTCTTTTTAATTTTTTATTTTTCTTCTCTCTTGTGCATGTTGATAATTCAAATATCAGGGTGGATGCGATGAAGGCATTGGCCTGTTTCTCTATAGAGGGAGTGTGGATAAAGAGATCATTAGACAATTACAAGGGAAAGAAACAGGTCTTCGAGATCACGGTGAGCTAATCCAGGTTCGTGTCGTTCCCTATGATCATCTCTGGCGTAATACTGCCGATGCAAAAGTCTTGATGGCTATTGCTCTCTATGAAATGGCCAAGAGAGATGGCTTGCTATCATCTAAAGATTGAGCTGCTTTCTTGTCATAATAATTAATATGAGATTCGATCAAAAGAAGGCTTCACTTACTACATCTGTCAATAACTGAATATACACCGAATTTAGATTTTTCTACGTTATTAAGACGTTGAAATTAGTTGTAATTAGACAAGCAAATCATTTAGGAGTAACGTTGTTTTGTGTTCTTGCATGTAATCTGATAGATATTGACCGTTTTCATTGTAGGCTGCAACCAGAGATGTATAAAATTGTCCTAAAATTTACTGTTTTTCTCATTTTTCTTTACGCACGGCAATCTTGATATGATGTGAGATGTTTCACGGATTTACAATAAAGAGCCCAAAACAACATTTAATTATAGACATGGGATAAGATATGTCTAATTATGTGTGTGAATATTCATTATATACTCCATCTTTCCCGCTATATATCTTTCCCCAAAGTTTTAGTTTTTTTTTTCCAGTTTTATTTGGCGGTTATGTTTAAGTACCTCTTCAAATAGTATACACCTATTCAAATAAATACTTCAAAATAATAAATAAATATTGCTCTACAATTAATTGTCGCTACAATGTTCAATTATCTTGCGAGCATTGAACTTATGACTTATGTCTTATGTAATTATCAAAAGAACCATCTTTATCACACCCCAAAGAGGCGGTGGTGGAGCTCCAAATTAGGGGTGAAATCACCGGAATAATTGATTGAGCCTTCGGAGGCCACCTCCGCGAACAATACTCCCTCAGTATTTCAGTCGATCTGAATTTGATGGAAATTGTATTGGTATAGCGGAGACGGTGGTTGAGATGATGGCTTTGTAAAATAGTTTAGGAGTAAAGATGGTTTTGTAAAATAGTTTAGGAGTAAAGATGGAAGGGAACAATTACTATAAACTTTTTCATGTGCTCTTTCCGAGTCTCTTATGCTCTCTCTTTCATGCTTTGGAAGGGATGAATAAGTTCACATATTGCAATTTGAATATGTTTCAGCCTTAAAACTTGAATATTTGAAAAGAATTTGAACACTTGAAAACGTGTTTTTATCGGCATTGATCGTGGGTGGTTGGCATAGGCGTAGGCGTGGGGCTGGGATTAGTGTTCGGTTCGACCGTCGGGAGATGGACGGGGACTGCGAGCTGCGCGGCCACGCCTCTGCCGAGCAAATAGAGGCGAAGCTTCTTAGATTAATTGTTGATGGGAAGGGAGAGCGAGATTTCTTTTGACAAATTTCCGTATTATGCTTTTGTGACAGAAAAGGAGTTAAGCGGATTTACTTTTATGCTTTTTGTAATTTTTTAAAGTTATTCGATTTAGATTATTCTCTCTGTCTAAGTATATGCTTCTCTTATTTCTGAATGTTTTGTGGGGATACAGAATGTTCTTGATACTAACTTTTAATAATGATTAGTGGCAATCATATTGATCTGATATGATAATGCTTTTATACCGTTATCGCCAAGAATAAATGTAAGATTCATTAGTGAACACCCCATTTTGCTATTTATACTAGGAAGAGAAGAGAATAACTCTCTCTATTCTTTTCTGTGGGTGTGTGTTCATCTTTTATGTTTAGTCAATAGGCATACATTTTTGTGTGTGTTCATCGTTTAAACTTATTTTAATCAATGTCAACCATTGATTTTACAAAGATTGATAACCTAGATTATTTTGTCATTTCTTATAAACTTATAAACTTATATACAAATATATATAATTACATTTTTTAAAATATCAAATTTATAACTAATTTTGTTAATACTGAATCTATTGTTGGAAAAATATTGGGAAGAGAAAAATAAAATAATATTCTGAAAGAAAATGAAGAATACAGTAACTCCAAATTAGATTACAGTAATTCCAAATTACAAATCTCAAAAGCTATATTACAAAATATAATAGAATAAAATGGTGGAAAAGTTGAAGCCGAGTCGAGGAAAGAACCCTCTTTCCGCAAGACAATATTACGCCTCGATAGTGATCTCGGTAAGACGTATTGTCTCCAAAGATAAAACGACTTTCGTCTCGGTGGTGGCAACACCGTGAACCAACGAGCTCCGACGAACTGGAAAAGATTGAGGACAAAACTTCTTCTAAATGCTTGAAGAAGAAGAATGCAACAAGATGCTTGTTGTGAATGATGTGGGTGACTATCACGTCTATGTGAAATGCATGAACACCACCTAAATAAAGGTCAAATCCACTCAAGAGAAGTTATAGGAATTAATTGAGATAAATGTCCATTCATGACAATTGATTCTCATTTAAGCCACTGGACGTTACATGATTTACACAAATTAGTGGTAATTAATTATAATTAATCCACATAATCTGGACATACATTTGTCCACATTCATCAAAAGCTTGTTGATAAGGAGCTTGACATCACAGCTTGTTAAGGAGCTAGATGTCACAGATTGATCACAAGATCGATCTCACAGGTTGATCACAAGATCAACTCAAGGAGCTTGATATCACAAGGGAATGAGAAGATCGTTCTCAACTCAAACTAGCTCCTACAACAAAGAGCTAGCTAATTTTCCATAAGGTTAAGTTGGGCATGTCCTGGGATAGATCGTTGTGCAGGTCGCTGCCCAGTAGCACAGAGTGGCACAGGCCGTCTGGGACAGCTAGCTGTTGGCCCAGTCCACCTGCTGGCATAGTTAGTGGCACAGGCCGTCTGGGACATCTAGCTGCTGCCCAGTCCACCTGCTGGCACAGTTAGTGGCACAGGTCGTTTGTGGCACAAACCATCTGCTGTCCCAGACCGCCTACTAGCACAGGCCATCTGCTGGCACAGATGGTCTGGGACAACCCGCTAGTTAAACAAATATTTGAAATAAGATACTATTATCATACGCAACGCGCGGGTAAATCTAGTTAAACAAAAGACACAAGTCAACAAAGGTGACAAACTTTTTTTTTTCTTCCGAAAGCTAGAGATACTGGAACATACAAAGTATCATCATTTTTTAAGTGATTTAATTATTGAAGATTTTGATGAGACTCTGTACAAATATATCTAATAATATAAACTTAATCAAGGGACTTAAAAGTAAATGAATGAATTAAATGCAATTTATTTAGATGTGCAGTATCATTTATTATTTTCCTATTAAAAGAGTAGGTACTGTGAGGATATATCTTTAAATCAAGTTAATAATAACTCCTTATGAAACACTATAATAGTGTATCAATCTAAGCATTTATATGAACAATTTTTCGTACTCTAAATTTTCATTTATATAAAGACATCATAAAACAAACCCTTCAATTTTTCTCTTTATATACTATATTTTCTTGTATTATCTTCTATAAATACTTATAAACTAATTAACAATAAAAATATATATCTTGTATTCTAAGCATTTATATGAACAATTTTTAGTACTCTAAATTGTCATTTATATAAAGAAATCAAAAAGCAAATCTAATTTTTATATTTATATACTATTTTTGTTGTGTTATCTTCTATAAATACTTATAACCTAATTAACAATAAAATTATATAATTAATAATTAATATGCTAATCGTGCATGGCACAGTAAAATATTCTAGTATAAAATTATGTTTAACTATTTTTATTTTTTATCTTTAAAAAACCCTCTCTCCTTTATAGGAATCCCAATATTCAAATAAGTACTCCACATAGAGCCTCTACGTCTCAAATAAGTGAAAGATTCAATGAATCTATTGATGAAAATAAAATAGAAAAAATAATAATAGATGAAAATAATATTGTTAAAGGATTAAGAAAGAATGAGGAAATAACCGAATCAGAAATGAATTTTCACATATAATGAATTTAGAAGAAAAACTAGATTTTAATCCTGGATCCCAGGAAAGAAGAAAAATAAAATTAGAATTTAATATGCCCAGATGGAAACCATTTAAAAATTGGTTTTTTGAAAATTTTAGTCAAAAAGAAATAATAAATATACAAGAAGAATTTTATAAATTCTGTAAAAAAGAGAATAAAATTATCTTTTTTGTTCCATGGTTTGTAGCTACATATGTAGAACAATATATCTCAATATTAGAAAGAAATTATAAATTAAAAAATGGTGAAGTAATTAGTCAAGTATATCCACCACAACAATCTTTTTTGATAGAAAAGAATGGTAAAATACATAATTTTTTAGCTTTTGCAAAATTAATAGAAGATAATACACTTCCAATAACTTGTAAAGAAATAAATATTTTAATAGAACAAAATAATTATTTAAGTCTTTATCTTAATGTTTTAGGGGAACAGTTAATAACTCTTCAAGATAGAGTAAAAAACATATTAAATATAATAACTAATAATAATATAATAGAAAAATCTGAAAAAGAGGTTCAAATAGCAAATCCTACAATTCAACCTCCGCCAGATATAGTAGGTTTTAAATTAAAACCTATGAAAGAATTTGAAGAATTTTTGGAAGAAAAATTTAAAAATTTAAAAATTAATACACTTGATAAGAAATTAAAAGAAAAATTAGTTGATAATCCAAATTATAGACAAGTTTATCAGGAAGAAATAAATAAAATTTCAAAATGGGCAGATAAGCCAACTACAAGTAAATATTATTATCCTAGACCGACTCCGGCAGATGTTTTAATAGAAGAACAAAATGATATTATATCTAATAGTTATAGTGGTAGTCATATATATGAATGGAATATTGATGGATTTTTTAATCAACAAATTCATAATACAATTCATAGGATGTTAATGTATTGTACAATATGTAAAAATAATGGAAACACAGATAAGCAAATTGCAAAAATGATAATAGCAGGATTTACTGGCCAACTAAAAGGTTGGTGGGATAATTATTTATCTCAAACAGATAGAGATAATATTCTTAATACAATAAAAGTTGAAAATAATATTAATAGGGAAGATGCAGTTTATACATTGGTTATTAATATTGTAGAACATTTTACGGGAAGATATACAGAAAATAGTGAAAATATTAGAACACTATTACAAAATCTTAGGTGTAAAACACTGACAGATTTTAGGTGGTATAAAGACACCTTTCTTAGTAGAGTCATGGAACTCCCTGAATGTAATAGTACTCATTGGAAATCTAAGTTTATAGATGGTCTTCCAGGCTTATTTGCGGAAAGAATTAGAAAAGTATTAAGACAAAATTATAATAATATACCTTATGAAAATTACTCATATGGAAAATTAATAGGAATATGTGTTCAAGAAGGATTAAATCTTTGTAATGAAATTAAACTAAATCAGCAAATGAAACGTCAAAATCTAGTTGAAAAGAAACAATTAGGTCAATTTTGTGATCAATTTGCAATTGAAAAAATTCCTTCTAATAAAAATAATAGACATAAAAAAGTTTGGAAGGAAAATAAACATAAATATAAGAAAAGAAAATATTCTAAAAAGAAATATGAAGAAAATAGACAAAAGAAGTATGATAGAGCCCAAAATAAATGGGAAAAGATGAAAAAAGTAATTTGTAGAAAATGTGGTAGGTATGGTCATTATGCTAGAAATTGTTGGACTAAAAGAAAGATTAATAATCTTAATTTAGATGAAAATATGAAGGATATTCTTTCAAAAATATTATTAAATTCAGAATCAGACTATGAAGATACTAGTGATACAAATACAGAATCTAATACAGAATTAGATATATTAGAAAATGAGTCCATAATGTCAGACTCAGAGTCAGAATGTTTACCTTGTCAATTAGGACAATCCTGTATTATAGAAGAAAATGAACAAATAAGTGATATTGAAGGTAAAGAATTTTATAATATTCTTTCACAATTTCAGAATTTAAATATAAATGTTTTAAATTATGATAGTATAATAGATTTATTAAAATTAATAAAAGAGCCGGAATTAAGATCCAAAATAATAGATCTGTTAGAAAATACCCCTAGTACTTCACAGTATAATAAAATTGAGAAAGATAGGATGTATGAAAAGCCTAGGAATCCAGAAGGTCCTTACATGATGTCTGAAGTTTATAATAGGATGAGACAGAAAAAATTAGAAGAAAATCCTACTTCTACAAAAGATTTAGTTATTGAAATTAATAATCTAAAAGAAGAAATAAAATTATTAAGAGAAGAAAATAAGAATTTAGATTATAGAGTTTCTAAATTAGAAAATATGACTGATAAAGTTATACCTCAAAAACAAGAATTTGAAGACAATTTCCTGTCTACATTAGAAATGGTTATATCACAAAAATGGTATACTAAAATTACCCTTTTAATTGATAATTATTATTCAAAAGAATTTATTGCTTTAGTTGATAGTGGAGCAGATATGAATGTGATACAAGAAGGTCTTATACCTACTAGATATTTTGAAAAAACTACCCAAAAATTATCTCATGCAGGGGGAAGTAGATTAAATATAAATTATAAATTGCCAATAGCAAATGTATGTATTAATAAAAAATGTATACAAACAAGTTTTTTGCTTGCTAAGGATATTACTAATCAAGTTATACTTGGAACACCATTTATTACAAAAATTTATCCTTTTAAAAAGGTTGATAAAGAAGGAATTATAGGGACATTTCAAGGAAATGATATTTTCTTAAAATTTGTTACCGAACCTTTTACAAAAGTTTTATATGAAATATATAATAATATTTCTCAAAAAGAAAATCAATTATATTTTCTTAAACAGGAACTAAATTTTCTTACTATTGAAGAAAAACTTAAAAATTCTAAATTAAAGGATAAAATTGAGTTAGTTAAAAATCAATTTTCAATAGAAATTTGTAATGATCATCCTAATGCATTTTGGGATAGAAAGAAACATATAGTTTCACTTCCTTATGAAGAAAATTTTGAGGAATCAAAAATTCCAACAAAGGCTAGGCCGTGTCAAATGAATTCTGAATATTTAGAGTTGTGTAAAAAAGAAATTGATTCATTATTACAAAAGGGATTAATCAATCCTTCAAAATCACCTTGGTCATGTACTGCTTTTTATGTTAATAAACATAGTGAGCAGGAAAGAGGGGCACCTAGATTAGTTATAAATTATAAGCCTCTAAATAAGGTTTTAAAATGGATTAGATATCCTATTCCCAATAAAAAAGATTTATTAGATAGATTATATGATTCAGTAATATTTTCTAAATTTGATTTAAAGTCAGGATATTGGCAAATTCAGATTAATAAATCTGATAGATATAAAACTGCTTTTAATGTTCCAATAGGACAGTATGAATTGAATGTAATGCCATTTGGATTAAAAAATGCTCCTTCTGAATTTCAAAAAATTATGAATGATATTTTTACTCCTTATAGTGAGTTTATTATTGTTTATATAGATGATATCTTAGTTTTCTCAAAAAATATTGAAATGCATTTTAAGCATTTAAATATGTTTAAAGATATTATTATTAAAAATGGGTTGGTTATATCTAAACCTAAAATGCATTTGTTTCAAACAAATGTTAGATTTTTAGGTCATAATATTGAAAAAGGAAATATTATTCCTATTAATAGAAGTATTGATTTTGCAGAAAAATTTCCTGATGAAATCCTTGATAAAACTCAACTTCAAAGACTTCAAAGATTTCTAGGTAGTCTAAATTATATATCTCCTTATATTAAGGATTTAGCTAAAGATACAACTATTTTATATGATAGGCTTAAGAAAAATCCTAAGCCATGGACTAATAAACATACTGAATCTGTCAAGAAAATAAAAGAAAGAGTTAAAACTCTTCCTTGTTTAATGTTGAGTAATCCTAATTGGGAAAAAATTGTTGAAACTGATGCATCAGATATAGGATATGGGGGTATTCTCAAACAAATTAATCCTAGTAATAAACAAGAATATCTTGTTAGATTTTATTCAGGAAAATGGAATAATTCACAAAAGAATTACTCTACTGTTGCCAGAGAAATTCTCGCTATTGTTAAAAGTGTTTTAAAATTTCAAGATGATTTATATAATCAGAAATTTATTATAAAAACTGATTGTAAATCTGCAAGATTTATGTTTAATAAAGATTTTAAACATGATGTTTCAAAACAAATGTTTGCAAGATGACAGGCTCATTTAGCCCCATTTGATTTTGAAATTGTTTATAAGAAGGGAGAAACTAATAGTCTTCCTGATTTTTTAACCCGAGAATATATTCAATAAATAATGTTTGCAGATATGTACCAACGTGGTAGAGGACTCTCCTCTTATAGAGGAAGAGGAAGAGGTAGAAATCAGCCAGAAATTCTGGTTCAACATGGAAAGAAAAAGCTAATAGCTGAAGATTTATCGAGCAATAAGGAATTCCAAGAATTTTTGGAATATAAAAGAAGATCAGAAGGTAATAATCCTTCTTCTTTGTCTCAGGATGATATTCCTTCTTACTCAACAATTGTAAGTAAGGAAGAAAATAGTGATTATATCACTAATGAAAAAACAGAAAATATTCTGTTATTGGAAAAGAAAGATTTAAAATGGGAAAATGATCCCTGGTATCTGATGGAAAGATATTTTGATAAAGCATCATATGCTATAAGAACTTATAAGTTCAGAGAATTTTATGAGGGAATTTTAGCAGAAAATGGATGTGAAATACAATATTTCTCTTCAAAAGAGGTATCAGAAGTTCATAACTTCTCAAAAATTATTATTAAAAAGATTATATCTATTGAAGAATGGGGAATTTCTCCATCAAAGCAAAAAGATTTATATTCACCATCTAATAAGATGGTCTTAAAATATAATTTTTGGGATTATCAAGATGCATTTTATAAAGCATTTTTATACCAAAATCCTAATAGGAAACATTCTTGGTTTATTAAAGTATGATCTGAAGTTTATAAATCAGAGATACCAATTTGGTTTTGTAAATGGTGGCAAACTTATGGTACAAATGTGTCAATTTTGCCTGAACCATTTAAACACAGATTTGATCAATGGGTAGAAATTTCTCCCAATGTTCATGAAATTCAAAAGTCGGAAATTTTGATCGAGGGAATATTTATTTTCTATTTTTTTATTGAATTTTCAATTCCGTGGATTATTAGATGGAGTCCACAAGTGGGTTATACCCAAGAAAAAATCCCTTGTTTAAAAAGAATTTTTTATTCAAAATTTTGGGATAAAATGATGAAAATAGATCCTGAAACTAAATCTTTGTTTGGATCTGATACTATAAATGATATTGATTTAAAAATAAAAATTTATAGTGAGCAAAATAGACTCCAACAAAAGAAGGAAATTCCCTCTGTTTTTGAGCAAATTTCGAGAAGGCTAAAAATGAAGTCTGAGCCTATGTCTCAAGAAAAATTATTAGCAGCCTATTTTGAGGAAATGAAGAAAGATTTATTATCCTTCAAAGAAGAGACAATGTCTCAAAAATCCGATGCCTCAATGGAGTTTCAAGATACACAAGATCCAAATGAGGAGCCATCCATTGATGATATTTTCGACTCAATGACCGAGATAATTACGGAAAAATTCAACAAAAAGGGAGCATCATCCTCTTCATCAACCAAAGATCTAATGACATTTGAAGAAAAGGAGTAGAAAAATAGACCTAGTAGGCTATAATAATAGCCTTTTGACTATATAAATAAATGTAATAATTATGTTTTGAATATGTAAATAGATGTAATAATTATATTTTGTTTTATCTTTTTCACTTGTCTATAAAAGGGAGCATTATTCTCATTTGGAGAACACTCCCGATCATATTATCTCTCTCTTGTAAAAATCTCTCTTAATAATATCATAAGCTTTCATTATCTTGGTGGTCTACAATTCTTGTAAGTCTTTCTTTCCTTTCTTTACAATTATTGTAAGCTTTATTTCTTTTCTTTATTTACTTTCTTTGTTTTAGTTATTAAATTCATAGATAATTATGATTAGCCTAATAGGCTAAACAATTAAGTATGATAAATCATATCTAAGTTCATACAAATTATTTCTCCAAGGCTATGTGCAAATAAGATAGGCTAAGTGTTTATTTTTACAGTTTTGAATACCAAAGAGGTTTTGGTTATGAGTTTCTGGCCGATCTAAGGCTTATAAGACCATTTTACATTGCTCATTTTGCCCCAGTATCCATAAGCCTATGAATTGGCTGTTTAGGTGTGGGGCTTAGCACTTTAGTGTTGAGCAGTTGTTTGGTCTAAAGTTTTGGAATTGTTGACGGATCTCATACCGTGTAATGTGTGTTAACATTGTCACACTCTCTCTATTGGTTGAAAGGACTGTAAGAATATGCACCGATCCTGCTCTTGTTGGTTCTCACCGGATCCTATCATTGGTGTTTTTTGTTGTGTTCTGATCGATGAAGCTGTAGACATGTACAATTTCATGGAAAAGATGGTGGATGAACAGCGCGCGCGCACATGCACCCACATATATATTATATATACCCAAGATGATTAATATTATTCTTCACATTTTACAATCAACACAGACACAAAGCGCGCGCGCGCACACACATATATGTAATTGTTTACAGAAATCACGAAAGAGTTTAAATATTAAAGTGAGAAGTGAGTTGGCATGCATGGAATATTAGTATAATGGTATGCAAGCAAATATTCAAAGGGTTTGGAGTATGTCGTCATACTCATCTGCAACGTCCGTACAATAATCATGACCATGGACTTGAAGGGTAAGTCCTCGGATGAGTCTTGTGGGAATATTAGTGTATTCTCTTTGGTCATGAGTAGCATTAGTAATTAAAGACTTGATCTTGTAAAGCATGTCCAAACAAGGGATACAATCGAAGTGAAAGGACTGATCGCATCTCTGGCACCTGTAGCACCACACACCTTCCTCAACCCTCTTCTCGCAAATCTCACATATATCACCGTTAATAGGGCTGTTCATTAAGTGGAGAGGGTGTGGATCGAACTTGTGGGTGACGGTCTTGGGAAGCATGGCGCACCAAGTGTGCAGCGAGAACTTAGAACAAGTCCGACATTCGTAACCAAGCTTCTTCTCCAGTGATCGGCCACAGCAGTGGCAGAGTCCTCGACAGTTTTCCGACAAGAGCAGAAAGTGGCCGGTGCTGTGTGCCTCGTGCGTCACTACGCTGGGCATTAGCGCGCACGCCACATCCAGAGAAAATCTATTGGCCCCGCACATCCCACACCCGTAGATCACGTTAAAGGCGAGACAATGGCAGTGGGTGCAGATGAATTTTATGAATTGCATAGCTTGTATGTTGCCGGGGTAAATCAATAGATTATGACCACGCAGGTGCGTTGGGTTTGCAGATAACACAAATGGGAGGCGAGAGCAGTAGTGGTGGAAATAGAATTTGGGGCAGATGGAGCAGCTGTAGTAGGGTGGTGTTTTAATCATTTTAAGGCATGCATCGCACACACGCCCACGTCCATCTTCATGGTCACTGAGGTCGTTGTTATGTAAAATAAATGAATGTTGGCTTCCACATATCAATCCATGCAAGTATTCTGCTGAGTAATCCACACCTTCAAACTTGCTTCTTCTCATCTCCACATCCGACATTATTGCTGCATAACTTACAAGGCTCTCGTGTTCGTCTGGTAATGGAAGACGAACCAGATTTGGAAACCGCGCCTCCTCACCCAACACTGTATCGATCACCATCCATCCAATCAATATTTAGATAATGAAATTCAATAATTAAACCAACCTGCAGAGAGTCTAGCTAGAAAGATTAGTTGACGTGGCATGTTTGTATACCGGGTTTGAAAGCGGCAGGATCTGATTTGGCACAATAGATATGAAGAATGGCTTCAGGGCACTTGAGACAAGCATAAATCCCTACTCTTGTTCCCACGTCTTTATTACAAATCGCACATATTCTACATTTATCATTATTCTGCTGAGATTTGGGGGTTTCAAAAACATATACGCTATCAAGAGGAGTTGAACTCTGTGCACCAAATGTGGCACCAACATCGTAGTAGAGAACAAGCGGGTGGTCGTGCTTGTCGTGCTCGATCGTGTTCGGAGTCATGGCGCACTCCGGATGAATCCAATATCCACATAGCCTACATATGTAGGACCTGCCCACCGGCGCCGTTTGATGTGTGATTCCACAGACACCACAAGTACCGAAAGATGATGATGTGCGGATGGACAACAACCTATGAGGGTGGCTCCGGTGCAAGATCTTGAGAGGAAGAGCACATGCCACGTCTAGTACAACATTGCATTTGGGGTCGGCACAGCTGTATAACTTGCTCCCACACTTTTCTGAGCATTCTGAACAGCTACTCTCGTCGTCGTTATCCCTGAGAAACAGCGGCATCTGCGGGTGCACCTCGCACTCCTTCAATACCTCTGGAAGATCACCACATTGGTCGTGCAGCAAGGTGCCGCCACCACCACCGCCGGTGAAGGGGGTGGCGAAGATGGGCAGGTTGCAGGCGCTGCATGACCAGGTATTCCCCCTATCCGGGTCTATAGTGTTTGCTTCATGTCCACAGTGATGCTCATTTACCACAGAGGACGACATGCTTTGATATTGAGGCTATTTAATTTGGTGGTCAGTCAGCGTCTGCCTATGAGCATATATATTTGTACTTACAAAGAGGGTCCAGGTATATAAGTTTTTTCATATGATCGTATCATTCATGTTTTGTAAGCATAATTCATTTTTGGAGAAAGAATATATAATATAAGATCACTTGTCAAGCTAAAAAGAAGAAGGAATATAATAGATTACACTTTGCCTCCCCTTTACTACACCTTAAGCGTGTCAGCAAATGATAAGTATATATACTAAACTTGTCTAACTTTTCAAATGAAAAATTTTCATTTCTTAGAACGAGCGAGTATAATTCATTGTGTTGTGTGATATATTAAATTATATGTAATTTTTTTTAATGTAACTATATTTCAATATTTTAGGTTTTAGGTGATACGATTAAGAATCATTTTATTATTATTGACATAATTTGACAAAAAAAATTGGCAATGTTATTTAATCAAATCAGATCAACTTTAATGGTATAGAAAAAGTATCAAATTTGACTTATCATGCATTTGAAAAAGATAGAAAAAGGAATATATAATGATAATTGAATTATTCGTGGCCGTAGTAATTAGGCAAGAAAATAGAATTTCTTTCTTTGCTTTTACCCTCTAGAAGTTAGTTAGCTACCTCTCATTTATTTTTCTAGGATTCTTTCTTTTTGTGGGTTATTTGTGGTGCAAGAAGGGATCGTGCAACTGCAACATGATTTAAAAAAGGAATTGATAGTGATTTTGAACATGTTCTTTGACTTGAAACATAAATTACTTTAATTTCATCATATATATATATATATGTATGTATGTATTGGGATCAATTTATACTTAAAAAGGCGAGAAACATATTAAGCAAAAGGAAAGATAAGAGTGCCAATAATAGGTATATTAACAGAAAAATGATTTTGCCACTTCATATAAAAATTATGTTCTTTTTATGAATTATCTATGAATGAAAATATAGTAAACTGTACAGTTCATACAGCAAAAAAACATGCACATGAGTAGTATTATATTTTGCTGCTCACAAAATCTTCATATGTTGCTTCCCATATAGTTGACCATCACAAGTGCAGAGTTTTTTGTAGTTCTCACTAACTCCGACACTTCTCGCAACCATTGCAGCTGCAATACCCTGGTCTGTTTTATCTTCACTTCCATACACCACTATTGAACGTCCTATAAGATCAACCACTCTTAACTTCTCCTTCGCCCCAGAATAAAATGCCTTGCCTTCATCATCAACATCCAATGTTCCAAGGTCACCAAGTGTCTGAAAGATCAAACTCCTGGTTTAATAAAGACATGACACAAAGAAGTTGCAGAGTCCATAGCTCCAAAACATTGAAGTGTTGTATGTAAATCATGTTGAAGTTGGAAATGTAAACGACCAAATGGCCATATTGTATGATTTGAAGGAGGGACCAACGAGGCCAGACATATTAGAACACGGAGTAACTTGCAAGTTTGTGTCAAGTAGTTAGATTTATGTTGGAAACTTTGTAACCGCTGCATTGCTATCAATAGTCTAGTGTTCATCTACATATATATATAAGAGATATATTGTAGCTAATAGCAACTGAATGTACTCTCTTTACTCATATTAGATGAAAGGTGTTTTTCTCTATTGCTCTTTGTTGAGTTTCATGCTTCCTCTATGGAGTCAACTTCATTTATATATTTCAACAAATACTGACATCTTTTTCAACCTTCAAGGGATTAAACACTTTGACAGTGCTTGCAGTGCCCTTTGTCAGATCACCAAATTCATTGATCGACAAACCGTGCTTTCCCGGGGTCAAACCATTAAAGTTGGCTTCTATCCTAGAAATTTCCATGTTAACTTGGGCTATGCGGACGACACCAAATACAGATGGCCCTTTGAATTCAACAACAACTGAAACTATAAAATCTGCAACATGAATCACATTTACGAGCTCTTTAATATGGAAAATGAAAACAATCTTAAACATTTAATCCAAGCCCAGGTACTTAGTTTGAATCACATATAAGTTGAAAAGAGAAAGAAGAACCCACGATATAGATGGTGAGGTTACTTGTAATAAGATAAAACTGGAAAAGTCCAAGTATTGATCCATAACAATTATTGATCCATAGAAATAGCTAATAGATAAGTTATAAATTCAAGAGGACATTTGATGGAACTTTTATGGCTTACCATCTGGTAGACCTTGTCCGATTAATTTGTGAAGAAAGAAAAAACAGATTGTTTGAAATATAGAGAAATAGAACTTATATTTCTTTATTTCTCATTTTTTTTTCTTAATGAACGTCATTCCATGTTCACATATTTATACAACATGTATGACATTGAATTTAAGAAAACATTAAATACAATATGACTCTTGGATATGGAAATAGAAAGACACATTTGACTAACATCATTTAGTGAATTTTGGTTTCTCTAACATTGCCTCCCCTAAACCAACACTCCTTCAAACTCCTAGTGCAACAACATTTCTAGAGAACATTGGTTCTCCAAGTGGCTTTTTGAACACATCGGCAACCTGTTCTTCACTGCGACAATATTCGAGCTTGATTTCTCCTTCATTAACAAGTTCTCTTAGGAAATGAAATCACAAACGAATATGCTTCGTTTTTCCATGCAACATTGGATCCTTTGAAACAAAGATGGTTGAGCTGTTGTCACAATATACATTCGTTGGATCATTTTGTTTGAAATTCAAGCTCTCCAAAACTCCTCTTAGCCATAAATTTTGACATCCGCAGCGATGTATTCCGCTTCAATAGTCGAAAGCGCTACAACCGGTTGCTTCTTCGAACACCAAGATATTATTCCACTTTCAAGACTAAAAGCATAACCTGAAGTGCTTTGTGAGTCATCGACGGTTCCACCTAGATCACTATCAGTGTACCCAACGAGTTTTACAGGAACACGAGCCTCATAGAAGATACCAAAATTGATGGTTCCTTTGATGTATCACAATATCTTTTTCGCAGCTTCCCAATGATTTAAGAAGGGCTTCTCCATGAACATGCTAATAAGACTTACAACATACATGATGTTGGGTTTCGTAGCAGTGAGATACATCAAATTTTCAATGAGGCTTCGAAATAAGGTTGGACCCACAAGCTTTCCTGCACAATTTTAATCCTATTACACAAGGCGTCGAAACAGGATTTGCATTTTTCATGTTGAATTTCTCCAGCAGTTCTCCTGCATATTTCTCTTGCGAGATGAAGATACCATTTTTCGATTGTTGGAAAATGATGCAACTCTCCGAGGTCAGTCATCTCAAACTCTTTCATGACTGAATTCTTGAATTTTGATAACATCTTCTCATCATTTCTAGTGAGTATGAGATCATCCACATTAAGACTTACAATCATAAATCCCCTATGCGGATTCCTTTAATCATAAAGAGTATGCTCGTATGGACATCTATCAAAACCAGAACTTAAGAAAAAATGATTTATCTAATCACCATGCACGGGATGATTGCTTCAATCCGTATAATGCTCGTTTAACATCTTTTTGATAGTCTAAACTCGTATTTTCCGTGTGTTATTCGTATTATTTTCCCTCGTTCTGTGATGTTTTGGCCTGATTTATGTTTCATTTTATGTTTCAGGATCATTGGCCTACACGAGCGTCGAAGTTGGAAAAGAAATGAGAAAGAATCGAGAAACGAGGAGAAAATGAAGACTAGTGTCGAGACACTAGTCAGTGGTCACGTGACTAGGCCACGGAGCCAGCGACCGAGTCAGCCGAAGGAGCGCGCGCCAGAACAAGTCAGCGGTCGCTGACCTTGCTGCTAACTCAGGTCGTTCCAACGACCTCACGGATGGCATGGAGCCACCGGGTCAATGGCCGCTGACCTCTACGCGGTCGTTGACCCACCTCTCGCTAATATATGCTCGGCGTGATTTTTATTCTAGGAGATGAGTTTTGATCCGATTTTGACTCCAGTTTTGGCACGATACCCTAGACTACTTTCCAGCACTTTTTCATATAGTTTCCGTTCATAGTTTAGCACGTCTCGATCCCGTATTCTAGGATCAAGACTTAGGTTTTTAGATAGTTATTCACATTATTTTCGTCTTCAAGTTAGCCGATTGCAACATTCATCATTTCGTACTTCGTTTCTAGAATTTCGTTGTGGATTCAAGACCTTTTACAGTTCTTAATTCAAGTTTGTGTCGTTCTCTTTTATTTATTCTTATTTCGTTTATTGCTTTTGTTCGTCTTTATCGTTTATGCTTCTAGTTTCTTATTTCGTTTTCAATTTTCAGATTTCTTTCCACATTACTTTCTAAATCAAGTTCCAAGTTATTTCTTTTCCTAGAAATAGATTTAAATGGTTTTCTTAGATTTGATTTAATTCGCTTTCTTACATTATATTTAAATTGCATTTCTTATTTACATTCTTCTCCTAGATATAGAACTTCAAATCAAATCTTTTTTATTGCTTTTCGTTTATGAACAAAGAATCGAATTTCCCTGCTAAGTCTTCCTTGAGAATACAACTTGGGTTGACTTACTATTGCTAGATGAACTCGTTATAAATTGCGAGCGACTCGAACAATTTTAGTCGAAAAAAATTTTGGCGCCGTTGCAGGGGAGGATTTTAGGCAATTTAATTCGTTGTTCTTTTTTCCTTTTTATTTTTCTTTTTATTTTCCTTTATTTATTATGTTTACTTTCTTCTTTTATATTGTGGTACGCGTAACGTTTTTGTTGAGTGTTGTTTATGCAAGGTCGCCGCAGTGCTAGAAAACCATTGACGCCCTTCATTGATAACATAAACCAGAAGCGTGAAATCCTAGGCACCGTAGAAGAAGACATTGAGCACATTGACGAATTTTTGCTCTCGCGTTTATTCGAAGAGTTGGACAATGAGAGAGCGGACGAGAGACCGCGATGTATGGGCAATTTCACTAAGCCCAAGTTTGACACAACTGCTACTTCCGCCATCGTTCTCGACACTGCAGTTCGAAACTATGAGTTGAAGCCACACCATCAATCACTACTTCCGGCGTACCATGGGCTCCCGAGTGAAGATGCTTTGACGTTCATCCGATAATATTACACGGTGGTGCAAACTTTCCTGCTTCACTCGCTGACGGAGGATCAACTCAAGTTGAAGTGTTTCCCTTACACGTTGAAAGATAGGGCCAAATCTTGGTTCTTATCTCTTCCATCTAAATCACTCACCACTTGGGGATCGGCTTATGAGAAATTCATGTTGAAGTACTATCCGCATCACAAAACTCATGCGGTACGTACTAAAATAATGAATTTCGTGCAAGAGCACGACGAGCCATTCCATGAGGCGTGGGAGAGATTCCAAGAGCTACTTCAACAGTGCCCTCACTATCAGATGGCACCGGAGATGATTTGTCAATTTTTCTGTGATGGTTTGCTCCAGACGACTCAATTCATGGTGGACTGTTAAGCGGGAGGAAACATTGTAGTCCATACGGCGAATGAGATGAACGAAATCTTTGAGACCTTAGCCGCAAGTTCGCAGTAGAAATCCTCTCGACCAAGACGAATGGAGGCCAGTGCAGTGACTACGAGCCCCGATCTTAAGAAATAAATGGCGGATATGATGAGGGAGTTAGAGGAATTGAAGATGAACCGACCCCCATAACCATCTGTTCAACAACCTGCACCTGAGCCATGCGGTATTTGTGGCGACTACGGCCACGTTGTAGAGGGATGTCTGCAAATGGGAGAGATGACATAACGAGTCGAGGTTTACGCGGCACAGGAATTCACACCCCAGCCTCAGCCTCAGCAAAACTCAGGATGGAAACCACAATTCCAAGGGCATGGAGCACAAAATTTCTAAAACAGACGGCCACCGGCGCAGAATTTTCGCCCTCCATATCAATAGTAGCAGTATTATCTTCCACAACCGCCACAACAACAATTTTTTCCACCACAGCAGCAACAATTCTATCCACCACCGGTGCAGCAATTTCCACCTCAACTTGTTCCTCCCCAAAGATCATCAATTGAAGACAGCCTAGCCGCATTTATGCAAGAGATCAAGAAGGCTCGAGAGGCCCAAGATGCCACAATCAAGCACCTCGAGATGACTATAGGGCAGATTTTTGGCGCTATCAACCAGTTGCAGCAAAACTAACAAACGGAAAAATTCCAGCACAAGGACAACAACCCCATCAAGTGCAATCAGTGTCCGTTCTAAAAGAGGGTAAGGTGGTGGAAACCAAGATGGAGATGCGATCTCAGGGCAAAATCGATAAGGTGCCACCGAAGGAGGAGAAAGAGCAGTCCAAAGAGGAGCTTCACAAGGCGGTAAATCCATACGTTCCGCCTATTCCCTATCCTAGCAGGCTAAAGGATGTTAAAAGCGAGCAGAAGTTCGCAGATCTTTACAAGATGCTATCCAAAGTAACAGTGAATGTTCCACTCCTCAAAGTGATCAAGAATATCCCATCTTATGTCAAATTCTTCAAGGAGCTTATTTCAAACAAGAAGATACTCGACGATCAAGAGTTAGTAACAGTCTCCGAAGTGGCAAGTACTATCATGCAACAGCCTTTACCTCCTAAGCGACGCGATCCAGGTAGCTTCGTTATTGACATTACTCTAGGTAACGGTGTTCCAATTTATTCTAAACTGTAGTACGTGGCGTTGTTTAGACCAGACCCACTGTCCGATAAAGGGACTCAGTATCAGGCACGAGGAATGTTTCCAGCCAATATACTTATAATTTATTATAGTAAATTGTTCGCAAGAGTACGAATTCGTTGTAGATAAGTAAGTTGATCCTAAGTCGTATTCTCAAGGAAGGCTAAGCAGGGCTTTATCTATGTTGCAGAACAGAAAGCAAATAAAAGAAGGGGTTTTTGGATTTTTAAACTAATTAATCTATCTAGGGGAAAACTAGTAAAGTAATTAAATTCTAAATCTAAGAACAATTAATTAAGAAAACAGAATTGAAACATGTTTTGAATTGATTGACCAACATGATTAAAAGATTTATATTACTGAATTGGAAATGAATCAATAACAAAGCAGAAATGAAATAAATCATAAAGCAATAAAATAACTCACGGATAGAAAGGAAAGATAATGCATTAAAGTACTCCGGGTTTGAATCACGAACGAATCCACAATGAATTTGAAGAATGAACAAGAAATAAAAATCTAGACTAAAAGTGTATTCTCTCGTGGTTTTACCCTAGACTAGAAGTAAAAACTTGAAGGAAGATGATCTGCAGAATCACGCGTGGGCATTTAAATAGGTGCGAAAGATTGCGCCAGGGTAGCGCTCGCTAGGGGGCAGCGAGTGCTACCTTGGCTCGCTGGAATCAAGCTAAAGCAAGGGGCTAGTGCCCGCTAGGGGGCAGTGAGCGCTACCCCACTGTTCTGTCTCCTAAATCTTTCCAGGGGCCAGCGGTCGCTAGGGGCTAGCGACCGCTAGCCCCACGTTCTGTCTCTCCTATGTTGCACAAGCCAACGGTTGCTAGGGGCTAGCGACCGCTAGGCCTGCATTCTGCCTTCTCCACACTTTTCTTCATCTTTTCACCTCTTTTCGTCCTCGTTTCTCTTCTTGAACAATGTCAACTTCGTGTGTCGATCTTTACCTAAAATGTAACACATAGAATATCCAAGGCATCAAAATCGAACGACAACAAGCGATAATATAGACTAACTTATGAGAGAAACGAGACCGAAAATAGATAAAACAAACGGTAAGGCAGCAACTGGCATGCTAGACTTAGGTGCGGGAATTAATCTTATGCATTATTCTATTTTTAAATAATTAGGATTAGGTAAATTAAAATCCACTCGCATGTCCCTTCAATTAGCCGATAGATCTGTGATACACCCAAAAGGTATAATTGAAGATGTTCTTGTTAAGATTGATGAATTGATCGTACCCGTTGATTTTGTTGTTCTTGAGATATGCGATGTACGTGAGAACGAAGTCGAGCATACACTACTCCTAGGGAGACCTTTTATGGCTACTACTAATACTATTATTGATGTCAAAAATAGTATCATTAAAATGTCGGTCCTTGATAAGGAAGTATCTTTTTCTGCTTACCAAATTCACACTTAAAATTTTGTCGATTTAATTGATATGTGCTATATAGATACTACTAACCCTTTGGTTGAGAAATCTATAATGCATGCTTTTCATAATAAGGACGTTGCTCAAGGGAAGGGTTTGGACGCGAAAAGAGAGACCGACCAAGTAAAAACATTGGAAGGCAAACAAAACTCGAAGAGAAGCCAACAACCGCACCTTTCAGCCTACCTGATGATCACAAACTCCGCTTCTCGATGTACCTACTCGTCAACTTATGCGGAAGTTCTTAAGCGCCCATGTACCATATCAAGGACATGTCCTGACAAGGCCAAACCCCAAAAGAGAAGATTACTCGTCCTTAGAAAATTTTCACTATCAAAGGGTGACGCGCCACATGCAAAAAAGGAGAAGATACCATTTCTAATCAATTGGCAACGAGTTCAATTGTACCTCAAACATGACCTCGTTTCCGAAGTTGCGGAGTCAAGTTCTCATTCTTACACTCCCGATTGAAATTGGTTCATGTCCGTCGAGCTAACGACGTAAAATAAAGCGCTTCGTGGGAGGCAACCCATTCTCATTTTTCTCGTTTCTAATTTTATTTATGTTTTATTTTATTTGGTTTATTTTCTTTATTTCATTTTAGTCTTTTTCTATGTTCGTAGGTATCAACGAGTTGGGAGGAAACTGAGTCGAAAACAATTCGCGGAGGAGAATGATGGGATTTCACGAGAGTAAGGTCAGCGCCAGTGGGCATTTGCCACGCCGAGTCAGCGGTCGCTGACTACTCAGCGGCCGTTGACCTCCCCTTCGTCAAATTTTTCCAACGCCTTCAAGCCTTTTACGAGAGTATACTCAGCGACTGCTGACATGTCAGCGGACGCTGAGTTGGTCGAATTCCTTCTATTTTTGTCTTCTCTCTCCTTATTTCTCCCACTATTCCCCCTTTCTTCTTTCCCAAATTCCGTTTACTCCGTGAGATGCAACAACAATGGTCCTCTTGGACCCTTGGCGGCTCACCCACCCACCCTCCTCCCGACCAACAGTGACTTTGTCTCACTGTTGAGGTATCTTTACTGTCTTCTTTTTCTTTTTCGTGTGAGTGTGTAACTGGCTAACTTTTTTTTTTCCCTTTAGTGTTGGTTTTCAGGTTTTAAGTCTGTTTTGTTTCTCCGAATGCCGCATTTCAGGGACGTTTTCTCTATCCCTACTCTTTAGATCTTTACTTTCCGAAATGAGGGCATTGCTCTATCTTTGTAGGGGGGAGGGGTGTCTTTTTCATGCGTGCATTTGTCATTTTATTTTAGTGTCTTTTAAGCATGCAAAAGTTTGATTGTGCTAGAGCTACTTTGTCTTGATACATCATGGGTAAATCAAGCCGTGGCATATGTTTAAGATGAGATTGATTTGAAAACCTTGATTGATTTACATTGATTTATGTTGTGAAACGTAGATGAAATAGGAATGTGTGGAACATTATGATCAGATTGCGGATCTTAGTGGAACGATTAAAATAGTGATGCATGATGATATAAATTGATTGATTCAATTGGCTAGTTGTTTATGACCATTTGTTGCGTATCCGTGTTTTGTTAATTGAACTTTATCAAGAGATCTCTGCTCCTATGGGAACCATGAGCACGGGAAACCGCGTGAGGATACATTAGGTAACTCCTAATTGTTCACACCTCGCGACAATGATCATATAACTTGACATTGTTCTAACGTAATTTTCTTAAGTTCTTGGAAAATAGGAATATAAAAAGGATTCTACCCCACTCTCTTAATCACAAATTCATATTTATAAAAGAGATGGGTATGAAAAACCACACTGGGAAAACCCGAACATTCAGAGTACTCACCCGGTGAATATTGTCCTCAAATATTCCTCATGTTGAAAGAAAAGAAAAGAAAAAGATACGCTATTTAAGATGGATAAAAACTCTAGCCAGTTATGTGATCTCAATAACATCTTGTGCATCATTATTTTGCATTGTTCGAATTGATTATAATCTAGTCTAGATGGTCTACTTGCTTCTATGATCTCTATGTGACGTGACGTGATGAAATTAAGATCAATTTTGAAATAATTTGAAGTCTTGTCAAGAACGCATGTCATGATTAGATTTTTCCTAGCGATAGTTTAAACTAAATTATGCTTGAGGACAAGCAAACTTTTGTGTGTGGAGGGGTTGTTTAGCATCTTTTTGTTAGTCTAAAATCGTATTTTCCGTGTGTTATTCGTATTATTTTCCCTCGTTCCGTGATGTTTTGGCCCGACTAATGTTTCATTTTATGTTTCAGGATCATTGGCCTACACGAGCGTCGAAGTTGGAAAAGAAACGAGAAAGAATCGAGAAACGAGGAGAAAATGAAGACTAGTGCCGAGACACTAGTCAGCGGTGGCGTGACACGCCGCGGCCGCAGACTAGGCCATGGAGCCAGTGACCGAGTCAGTTGAAGGAGCGTGCGCCAGAACAAGTCAGCGGTCGCTGACCTTGTGGCTAACTCAGGCCGTTCCAACGACCTCGTGGATGGCACTGAGCCACCGGGTCAGCGGCCGCTGACCTCTACGCGGTCGCTGACCCACCTCTCGCCTATATATGCTCGGCGTGATTTTCATTCGAGGAGATAACTTTTGATCTAATTTTTTACTCCAATTTTGGCATGATACCCTAGACTACTTTCTAGCACTTTTTCATATAGTTTATGTTCGTAGTTTAGCATGTCTCGATCCCGTATACTAGGATCGAGACTTAGGTTTTTAGATAGTTATTCACATTATTTTCGTCTTCAAGTTAGCCGATTGCAACATTCATCATTTCGTACTTCGTTTCTAGAATTTCGTTGTGGATTCAAGACCTTTTCCAGTTCTTAATTCAAGTTTGTGTCTTTCTCTTTTATTTATTCTTATTTCGTTTATTGCTTTTGTTCGTCTTTATCGTTTATGCTTCTAGTTTCTTATTCCATTTTCAATTTTCAGATTTCTTTCCACATTACTTTCTAAATCAAGTTCCAAGTTATTTCTTTTCCTAGAATAGATTTAAATGGTTTTCTTAGATTAGATTTAATTCACTTTCTTAGATTATATTTAAATTGCGTTTCTTATTTACATTCTTCTCCTAGATATAGAACTTCAAATCAAATCCTTTTTATTGCTTTCCATTTATGGACAAAGAATCGAATTACCCTGATAAGTCTTCCTTGAGAATACGACTTGGGTTGGCTTACTATTGCTAGATGACGTCGTTCTAAATTGCGAGCGACTTGAACAATGTTAGTCGAAACAATGCCTTTCGCAGCTTATACACCTTTTTTCTTCAACTTTCTTTACGAACCCGAGAGGTTTCTCAAGATAAATATCATCTCGAAGAACTCCATTCAAGAAGGCGGATTTCACATCCATTTTTAGAAGTTTCCAGCCATTTTGAGCTGCAAGAGAAATTAGTAATCGAACCGTATCGAGTCTAGAAACGGGAGCAAATACCTCATTGAAGTCTTCGCCTTCTTTTTGCTTGTATCCCCTTTGCAACCAATCGTGCTTTGTTTTTGTTGATAGATTGTAAAGCTTGTAAGTTTTAGATATTTGGCTATAACTAATGAAGATGCATTTCTCGGCTTTATCTTCAAGTTTAGATCTTAATGCATTGGGAATGTGAGAATATGCAAGACAACCAAAACTTTTCAAGTGTGAAACATTTGGTTTTTTACCATACCAGACCTCGTTCGAAGTGGAGTCACCCAAATATTTCGTTGGAGGATTTGTTCATCAAGTAGACGACGCAAGAGACTGCTTCAGCCCAAAAACTCGCCGGCATGTTCTTCGTTTTCAACATGCATCTTACCATGTTCATGATAGTTTTATTCTTGCACTCCGCAACTTTATTTTGTTGGGGAGAGTACCTGATAGTTAACTCATGGCGAATTCCATAGTTTCGACAAAATTCTTCGAATGAAGAAGACAAGTATTCTCTACCATGGTCACTTCTCAAATTTTTTAGTTGAAAACCAGAGTATTTTTCAACCTTAACTTTGAAACCTTTGATGCAAGAAAAAGCCTTTCACTTTTCCTTTACACAATAAATCCAAATTTTTCTTGTGTAATCATCGACAAATAACAAGAAACAATTACTGCCTCCAAGTGATGTTACTTTCATTGGTTTGTATAGATCAGTGTGGACAAGCTCCAGGGGTGATTGTGAATGCCATTTAGATTTGGAAGTAAATGGCTCCCGGTGTTGCTTTCCAAAATGGCATTCCTCACACACTTATTTGATCACTTCGATTTTGTGCAATCCTTTTACAATGGTTTTGGTGGAAAAATCCTTCAAACTCCGAAAGTTTAGAGGCCCAAACCTATCATGCCATATTTTTGAAGCTTCATCATTAGAAGTGACAATCAAACTGTTATGGAATTGATGGATTTTGGAAATGAAGAGGGGGACGAAGCATTTCAAGCTTCAAAAAAGGAGGAAGAAGAATAGTCAGAGGGAAAAGAAGAAGAAGGTGCAATGTGAAGTTGGAGAAATTGAGAAATGAATTTTGTTTTGTGGACACATGTCATTCATGTTTTAAAATGTGTAATGGGCTAACTCTTTTGAAGAGTCGTGTTTTATTTTGAGAGTGTTATTTTGTAATGTTGCCTTTGTTAGGTTATAAGGTGTGAACATTTGCTGGAAGATTATTATGCAAGAAATCAATTTTCCTATCTTTCTTCTAGCTCTTTCCTTCCTCCTTTCCTCGTACAACCTTCAATTATTTTCAGAAATCAAATATTACACTATAGTCTATTACAAATCATAGAAGCCCATTACAATTGGTATTCAGAGACAAGTTTATGGCATAATCCACACGATTTAAAGAAGTTGATCAAGTGCTTCAATCTGAATCCATGAAGAGAGAGGCCTACCAACAGAAACTACAAGAACAAGTGGATGATATTAGTTCAAAAATGTAGGAGAAATTCGATCATCTCACTAACACACTAGCTGAAATACAACTCCAGTTGCTGAATCGGAGACAAGACAACATGGGGGAATGAGATTCATTGTTAGGACCTCACAATTCTGGGAATCAAGGCAGTGGTGGATCGAGGTGGAAGATTGAAGTACCACATCAGGTCTTTCATACTCCATCTCCTAAGCTTGAATTTCCAAAGTTTGATGGATCTAATCCTAGAGCTTGGGTTCTGAAATGCACTAGTTATTTTAGAATTGTTTCAAACTTAAATGATTTCCAAAAAATCAACCTAGCATCTATGCATTTTGAGGGTAGAGCTTTGCAGTGGTTCCAAAATTTGGGACAGATTCAACCTAATATTACTTGGGAACAGTTTGTGGAAATCATATCTATTAGGTTTGAAGGTATTCGTGAGACTAGGGTGATTGGGGAATTTAACAAGCTAAGGCAAACAGGTTCTTATTCAGAATATGTTGACCAATTTGAAGATTTAAAGTCTTACATGCTCCTCAGTAATCAAAATAAATACTCAGAAGAATACTTTATAGCCAGCTTTATTTGTGGTCTTAGTGAGGAACTACAGTCCTTTGTCAAGATGTTCAAACCAACTACCTTAGAGAAAGCTATTGAGCTAGGTGGACATCAGCTACAAACACTGGACCTTTTTGCTAAGAAGATGAAGTCTGCTACCAAGTTAGTCACCACACCCACGCATTACAGAAGGCCAGATCCGTACCCACCGCCGAAGAGTACCAATTAAGTAAATTGTACTCCCTCCGTCCACCAATGTTTGTTACATTTTGCCATTTTGGGCCGTCCACCAATGTTTGTTACATTTTAAACTTTCCATTTATATCACACACACTTCAATTAAATAATAATAACAAGTGGGACCCAAACTCCACTAACTACACTCTTTCATCCAAAGTCAATGCACTACATTAAAACACGTGCCGGGTCAAAACGTAACAAACAATCGTGGACGGAGGGAGTAATTTTTTAGGATCTTCTTTTTCGTCAAATGAAGAAAAAACACAAAAATGACCAAAAGAATGTCTCTAGATCTTCCACCCATTTTTCTAGCCAAGAAGGCGCAATAAAAATCCTTCATCCCAAAGTGATTGGCACCTAATTTAAATACTGAATATATAATGCTTATTTTGTCTCGTTAAAAGTGGCTATTAAGATTTAATGTAGAGATTAAGAAAATAATGTACTCCCTTCGTCCCGCTAAATGTGGACATGTTTTTTTTTTTTAGACGTCCCACTAAAAGTGGTTACTTTCTTAAAAAGGAAAAAGTTTTACCTTTAAAATATTTATCTCTTACTTTTTTAAAACACAACACTTTACTTTCTTAATCTCAATGTCGGATTCCTTGTGGCCGGCATTTAGCGGGACGGAAGGAGTATTAAGTTTTAAAAAAACATGATATTTTAAAAGTAAACATTTTTTTTGTAAAAGTAATCCCTTTTAATGATAAATTATAATTAAAAAAAATATAATCATTTTTAACGACAAATGTAGTAGTTAATTAATCAACTAGCCTTGCAGAATAATGGAATTTCAATAGTATTAATACATTGCAATAAATCAAAGAATTAAATTGTTGATAAAACATAACCTTAATTATAGTTTACATGCTTAATATTATTAGCTTCTTAGTTAAGTTCAAATCACTTTAATAAATATTTAGAATGTGCTTGCTTTTCATGTATATTTTATTATTTATAATGGAAAATTTTTTAATTTGACTATTACGATAATATAGATCGCACGTTTAAATTAGAGCATAAAATTAAAATTAGTAATAAAATTTAGTTGAAAAAAATTATAATCTGGAAGACTACAGCTATGATTGCAAAGCCTTTTGTCTTCGAAGATGTGTTGCTTGATGCTTTCCAACTCTAATTTAATATCATATGAAAACTCACATTAAGCAACAATATGCAGTCATAGCAAACACGATTGTTCTCACTATACAATTTTGGCATGCAAGAATTTATTTATTAATCGACAGAAGATTACATTAAATTGTGTATTCACTCAGCCACTGATGACAGAATCATAACGTTTTGTGGGTAAAAATATTGACTTCTATAGTTAGTAAAGGGATGATTCTTAGCCTTGGGGTATATACCAAATACTATGGATTTCTCATGACCACAATATGTACTTGTCAAATTCCCAAAATGGATTACTCAGCCTCAATCAAATGGCTAGATCGACCGAGCAATCGATCAAAGCCATTCGTTTATATCTGAGGCAAGCTCCGTTTCGAACTTTACCGAATGGGTTTGCTCCTGCAAGGTATTAACAGTAAAAAGTGATGCAAAGTAGCTCAAGCGGTAAAGATACATAGCAAGTGTGAATGAATAATACATTACCAGCAGCTAATGACTTCATTCTTGAAGTGATTGCCACTAAATTGCATGTTCTCTTCCAGCAAAGGCGGTTTCAGTTTCGCAGGATGTTTTATCTGATACCAAATTAGTAAATCCATGTCATAAAAAATATTAAGAAACATATATCATAAGAACTTGATTCAGATCGTTGGGTCGGACCCAAATGCATATTCTCGTACTTTTTTAGTTGGCATTTGGTTAATGTTTTAGATTAAGGTATGTTGAGACGATCCGAAACAAGTCTTCCTTGTAAAAAAGATTGAAGTTAAGATTGAAATTCGGTAACATACCTCATTTTCTTGCTGGAAGCTACACCATCCATTCTCTTTTGAGCCCTTGTAAGAAAATGACTCTATTTAAGATAATAGCTATGCAAAGAAAATGATCCATAAATAGATATAACATCAGAAAAGTATCAGGAGGAACCTTTGCTGGTGTGCTTATAGACCAGGGTGTTCTAGACTCAATGTTAGATACTTGTGCATCAGATGCAAGAGAGAGCTATTTCAGCAGAAAAGTTGATTCTCATTGGTGGTGACCATGCAAGCAACGTCACAAAAATAAAAGGTTCAGTGACTTACATTGTTGAATAGTTCTATAGGAGGATTATCATGACATCTCTTCTCCGATTGGAAATTGAACTCCTGCAAAGTGGGAAGTAAATGCTGTGAAGATGCTACCACGTTAATTAACTAAAAAGAAACTACAATATGCATTGAAATATGTAACTTACCTTTGGCACTGTATTTTCCTTCTTAATATTCCGGAAAATACCAATGTCACCCTTGCTTGTCAATATCTGTAATTGGAAAACAGTGAGTTATCATTAAACTGATCAGAGTTTCAGATAAGAAGATTTGAGATAGTCACCTTCTTATTTAGGGGAAGAGCTTTAAAGCAATTAGATGATTGGCTAGTATCTGCCCTGTAGGCAGTACTCACTGTGGTATATCTGGGGAATGATATATATATACATACACAGTTAAGGAACATAAAGAGAAAAATAAAGTTCATATTGTGTCAAGTAATAAAGTACAAGAATATTGAAATTTCAGCCCGTATGGACAATAACTCAAGCCAAAAGGATTGATTATTGCCATGCAGTTCTGTATTAAGGGGACAGATGTAGGTTGTAGAATGAAAATTACTGCATAAAAAACCGAACAGAAACTTAACTGATTAAGATGATGACTATTTTAAAAAATGAAAACTGAAAACCAAATGAAGCATGGGGATAGTTCTATGTTCAATCAAAATTTTCAATAAAAACTTGTGATAAGAACTTAAAAGACACAGTTAACTGATACTGGCTAGCAGTAAAGACTTCAACGAGCAAGTGTAAAACCAAAAGATTACCTTCCAGGCACCTTGTTTCCATGATCTTTATTTAAGGTAGAGGTGTATTTTTGCAAGCCCTGCTACAAGGAAAAAGAGAGATAAAAATCAGCCTGACAATATCCTAAAGTCACTGAATTCACACCATCATAGTTCACAGCAAGTTTTCTCCTAGTTAGACAAAACCAGAATCACATGTAATACAGTGAAGTGTACATCACACCGATTTTTGTTTTTCAATAACCTTCAAAGCATCATAGTTCAGAGCATGTTTAGTCATAGTTACACAAAAACGAGAATGGCATGGAATAGAGTGAAGCAATGATTTGTAACATTTCTTATTCAATAACCTTATCAGAATGATCAGAAGGTACTGTGGATTTGAAAACAGCTGAGCCATGTTGTGAAGCTCTCTCTAATGTTTTCAACTGGAATTCCTGAAAGAAAACTTACAACAAGAATTAAACATGCAAGTGAGGTAGATCAAAAATCCCAAAATGCCAATTTACCCTACAAACTCACTTGAAAAGCTGGTAAATGAGGAATGCTTCTCTTTGGGAGAAGAGATGGGGCTTCGAGAATCTGAAATATAAGACATTGATCTGAATATCAAACTACAATCACTAGGTACACAACATCACTTAAAAAATTCAGATGCTAACTTTTCTGTTTAGTGGAAGAGCTTTAAATCTACCAACAGTTGATGTCTCTTTTTCTTCTTTTCTGTTATTTGATCTGAAACACAATCATCATGCAAGACATAATTATCATCAGCGCAAATTACAATCTACCAGAGACATCATGTCAACAACTTCTGAAATGACAAGTGACAACAAATTCAAATGGATCACACCAACCTTAACCTTTGGGCCCTGCGTGCTGTTTCAAGATGCTGATCTCTAGGAATGGTGATCCTTGGCTTGGCATTTCTTATATTTCCGCCGATCAATCCATCCTGAAGAATCATATTCAGAAAAACAGAAGAACCTCAGGTTCACTAATTTCAAACATTAGGGACTTTAGATTGGTTTTGCAATATTCAAGAGCATGAATAATATTCGGAAGACACCATGGAATTATTTTTCAAGTAAAAGCTTTATATTCAATATTTTGTACTCCCCTTTCCATATTTAAGACTACCAAGAGAACATTATATATATATAGGCTCTATAAGACTGCTATGATTTGCTACAAATAGATGACATACCCGCTTTGGCATCTTATGGACAAAAGTAGTCTGCTGCAGCTGAACAGTTCCCTCAACCTGGTTGCATAATTACAATGCTCTAAGAATTATGGTAATTAAATACATACTAACATTCGAGCTAAAATATGCCACATAAAAGCTTGGAACTGATCACTTCAAAATAAACACATACAAAAGCAAGATTATATCATAGACTAATAAATATTGTGTGATGTATGTGATGAAAGAAGTTTAAATTGTAAAAAGTACATCAAATCTATGGGAACCCTGAACCGAAACCTCAAACATAGCAGTGAACTGCGGGATGCTTCTCTGAGATAATAATTTGTGTTTCTATAATGTTTCAGTCATCAACAGCACAATTAATCAACCCTCGAGTAAAATCATGCAGGAGTTTGATTTGGAAGAGAGTATTAAAGACTAATATGAGTACTCGTGTCATGAAAGAACTTATAATTGGATAATTCAGACACAAGTTAAAGGAATAGAAGCCTCAATCACTGCAGATGCCAGTCCCGACACAAGAATCTATTTCATCAATAACACAAATAGTCAACCATAAACAAAATCACTAAAAGGGATTGGTTTGAAAGTCTTATCAATAAGCATCATAAGTATATCATGTAAATATGCTTACAATATTGAATATTAAGACAGTAGGATGATAAATCACAAGCCGTTTTTACACGGGAATAGAAGAGAAGACAGCCTGTACCTTCCGCAGAAGACCACCCTCAAGTTTCTGTCTTTTAGATGCTTGATTATCAACCACACAACCGGTACTTGTGCTTTTAGGTGCCTTCTTGGGTACTGGTATATTTGACCTACCATGAGTAACAAAATTCTTTTATAGGTTATCATGTGATGGTAGTAGTTTTATCTAATTGGTGTAGATTGATTTTCTAGGACTTGGTGATTTGTAATCACAGTCTCTTGCCAAAGCATATTACAATGATGAGATTATAAATTCCACGTTTGCGAATCTCATTCTCCATTAACAAAAAATATTAGATTAGATACAAGTTATAACAAGCTATGCACCTAAACACTACAAGACTACAAAGACTCGAGATAATCTTTCACCAACATTAACCTATAAATAGATGTGAAGAAAATAATCACCTAGAATATCCAGCCTGGAAAGGATGATTTTGCTTGGCTAATTGACTCGCTGTTGGCTTCATAAGAGTCGAAGCCCTTGGAAAAGTGGGCTTCATAGACGGCTTACTTTGAATTTCTGACTTAACATTATTTTCCATGTGATTGTAAAAGGTTAATCCTGTACAGGCATATGATTAAGAGATATTGGCTAGAGGGTTTCGGTAAAATACTTAATGAAGTTCATACAGGAATTACTATGATCTGAGCATCAGAAAATGTGACCGGGAACATTACAAGACCAAACACTAGCAGTAAACAATATAAGCATATAGTGAACCTGAGGGTAAATTTTGGGGTCGGTTTTGAAGCTTTTGCTGGCTGTCGATATGTACAGTGCAGGTTGTTACCTTGTCATTCCCTTGTTCGTCATCTACAAGATGCCATCATATGAAAAATGTCAAGTAAGGTGATAAAACAAGTCGGGTATAAATTAAGTGATTGTGCAGTCAGTATGATCTGTGCCATAAAGGAAGAAATAATATATTGAGATATAGTGATGGAATACACAAACATCTTATATAAGTGGTGAATAAGCAACCTAGGAGGAACGCCTTCTTGAGTGCATACTGGTGTATAAAATTTGTCATGATGAAACAATTGAAAAAAAAATAACATTTCTAACATCGGTGAAGTGATACCTCCATAGTTCATCGTCATACTTTCATGGTCTGCTTCAACATCAGAATCACTCTCGGACAAGTTCATGCTCACCGCACCTTTAGACTTGGGGGAGATATTAATGTTCTCTAACACACCTCCTGGAACTAGATTTAGCACAAAAGCTGAAAAGGAATACCAAAATAGTTAGAATAACAAAATCTCAAACAGAATTTGGATTGGGCAAGGAACAACAAACAGAATTAGTTAGCGTTAAGCAGTCATAGTGCAACTTTTTATGTTTAGGTAAGTAACAGTCTATTGTTAACCTCAATCCAAATATACACAAATAATTTGAAAGCATTTCTGATTATGTTCTGAATATGATTTTGGACTCGGAAAATCCTACATTTTGATGACTTATGCTTAGCCAGACCAAACAGACTTCTCCAAATTATCCTCATTCTACATATAACACAAATCCTAAAGGTTAGCTTTAACCAAACTTTTTAATACAAATGCTAAGCACTTTGAAGTTCAAACTATGAAACCATCACCGTTGACAGCTTCAGAACGATTACATTTTAAAACAAATCAAACACTTAAAACACTAATGCATGTGCACACATGGCTCGAATTTTCTCTTTACGCTCCACTTAACACAAAAATCAGCCTCCTCACCTCCCCACTGCAATTACACTCTAGTACCTAATAGCTCCAGAAGTTGTACTCTCGAAGTGCTCTTGTAAATGATAGATGACCGTTATGACGATAGAGGAGACTTTTTATTATTTTCAAGGAAAATGAAAACTCACGGAAATTTTGCTTTAATTGCAGGTAAAGTTATACAAACGGAAGTCACGACTTTAACAGCAAAAAAAAAACGTGTGTGTGTAGCAGTCTTCGAAAACAAATGCTAACGGAACGTTAACTAAACATTCAAAGACAAATGCTATAAGCGCTACAAAGTTCAAACAATAAGATCACCACCATTGACAATTTCGAAATGAGAAAATTTCAGAACAATTCAACACAAAGATCCAGCCTCTTGACACCACGGCAACTACGCTCCAAGTAGTACCTAAAGCTTCAAAAGTTGTACTTTCAAAAGCATTCTTCTGAATGAAAAATTGACCGTTGAGGAAAAAGGGGAATTTCTTAAAAATTTTAGGAGGAAGAGAAAGAGGAAAAAATTATTCTTAAATTGCAGGTACAAGTATACAAACGGAAGACACACTTTAACAGCGAAAATTAAAAACACGCAATCCAGAATATATCAATTTTCTGAAAAAAGGCAATAGATGGGGATAGATGTTAGGTAGGAGTAGATTACGAGAGGGAGGGTAACTTCCGGCGGAATCGAACCAGAGTTCGGCGCGGCGAGCCTCGACGGGAGACTCAGCATGCTCGAAGTCGAAGAAGCGAGCGGCGTCAAACTCATAGTCTAGATCAATCTCATGCACCGTGAAGCTGTATTCCACCATCTCCTCCTTATCAGCAGCTTGTTCCTGTTCCACCATCTCTTCTTCCATTTTCGTCGACTGCTTTGCTTCTCTTTTCCTCGCGACAAAAATAAAAATGTTACTCTGTAGAGAAATAAAAGGTGAGGTGCGAATTCTTGGAGTTGGAGACGGAATGAGAAGTGAAATGTGGACTTGTGGTGCGTACGATAGAGACAGGAGCTTGTATGTATATTTTGTGTTGACAGAAGTCAGATACTGAGAGAGAGAGAGAGAGAGAGAGAGAGAGCGGCGAAGTGAAGAGGATCCGGAAATTTGAATGGTGGGTGAATTGACTGATATGGAAGATCCGAATAAGAGCTCCGGGAAAGCCACTCTTCAGCTTACCATTTTGCCCTTCCTTGTTTTAAATTTGAGTTTGTAGTGTGTTAATAAGAGCAGAGCACCCACATAACATTTTTAATGTTTATATTCATACTCATTTAAAATCAGTAAATTTTAGAAAATTAATACTGACTCCGTCCCACGAATGTAGTCTCTCTTTTCCAATTATAAAATAATTATCTCTTTAAAAATTATAATAGAATTGTTAAATTAGGGTGCATTAAATTAGATAAGGTAGATGAGATGTGCAAGAATAAAAAAAATCAGGATAATTAGTATGAATAGAGTAGTGATAAATAATATGAATAGTAATGTAATATTGTGTTTGGTAGATATAATTTAAAGGTATGATAATTTTAATGTGAATGCTCGATAAGTTTTTTATTTCAAAAAATTAGTATGGGCTATTATTTGACCCACACAAATTTATCAGAACAAATTGGTAGGTTTATTAATAAGACCTAAACGGTAAAATAAAATAGGACCTATGATTTATGTAGGGCAAGTCAGATAACTAAAATTTCTTACCAAATAATAGATGAAATCATATTATTAATTTTATCTGGCTTCATCTCCCTTACCAAACGCATATTTTATAAAATATCCTTCAAACATATTATACATACGAACAACTTTTCACAATTTTAATAAAGCATAATTGTTAAAATCAAATATAGATTATATATTATATACCAAGACATGCATGTAAAGAAATATACAATAAATATTTTATTGAATTTAATGTTAATTAATTAATAGTAGTATATAATCAAACATCAAGTTAATAGATAAAAGTATAATTAACGAATTTATTCAATATATTTTTTATTTGAAAAATTTAGTACACGAACTGTTTGATTTAGAATATATACAGATAAACTTAATAAAATATTATTTTATATTTACAATTAATTATTTCTTATCAATCTTTAACAATTTAACAATCTCTTTTTTTATCATTTAAATTAGTGATAAATTTAAAGTATACATATACATAACATAAAATTCAAATTCATGATAAAATTATATCAAATATTTTTTATCAATGGATATAATTAAACTATATTATAATCAATAAACTCTTGTCGCAAAGAACAAAAAATTCTCTATTTTAATGTTAAAATATATCATAATCAATTAATCACAAAGAACAACAAATTTCATATTTTAAAGATAAAATATAGCTTAATCAATAAACATAATAAAAAAGAACAACAAATTCTCAATTTTAAAGGATAAAATTGAATGATATATCCACATATATATATATGTATATATATATATATTGATGTGTAAGAAAAATATTTGTAATTACTTTGTACATTATTAAATTTTATTATATAAAAATAATTATTAATCTTATTATTTTCGTATAACAAACCATTTTTTAAAAATTATCTACCAATCATTCAATTAATATATTATTTAGAACCCTTAAGTTTGTTAGTCAGATATGAAATTGACTTTTAAAAATATAAATAGTAGTATTAATTAGGAAGGTGAACAATTATTCAAAAGTAACCAAATCATAACTAGAAAAAATGTCATTTCCAAGTTCTAACAACATAAAATATACTAAGTTATCTTCATTCGTATTTATTAAAAGAAATAGTTGCATTCAACTACTAATCCCACGTTTCTTAAATAACTAAATGAAAAGTAATAACTACAATTAATATTAAAATCATTTACAAAATTATCATTCAAATTGAAATTCATGCTTCCTATTTTATATATATATATATAGATATATAGATTGCTTCATTTAATTTTTGACGAAAATATAATTAATTAAATCAACAATCAAACACACCAGTTGTGAAAATTTCAATGTGAAATGAATAATATGATATAAAATTGATACACCGCCCGTGATAGGCACGACATAACGACTAACGTGGCAATACCACATTTAGTATGCAAGTTGGTAATTTTCTTTTTTTTCCTTTTTTATTATTTGTATTAAATCATATGAAATTATATCATAACAAATAAAATATAGTCCAAAGATGATAATTAATTTTTTTTATTAAATATTTAATATTTATCTATATATAGAGCATGTCATGTTGTTCATGGGCGTATTAATACCATCTGCCGTGAACAAATGATCATTTTTGTAATAGGAAAATGAACAAATTACGTGATAGAATGTACTCCCTCCGTTCATGAAATAGTTTTCTAGTTTGGCTCGGTACGAATTTTAATGTAATACTTTTGACTTTAATGATAATATGTAGTGAGTGGAATTAGGATCTCACATGATATATTGTTTTAAATTGTATTGTGTGTAGTTAGTAGATTTTGAGTCTTACTTAATATATTATATTAAATTAAATTGTGGGTAGAGAGTGTAGTGGGTCACTTATTATAAATAAAAAGTTTAAAGTAGAAAAAATTTTATGGACAGATGAAAATGGTAAAATTGGAAGAAGTTGGGGGAGGAATGAAGTATTTTATATGAACATGTTTGTTTTGCTAATTCGTATTAAAATTGTTTTTCCATATTAAATACTACGTAATGTAGGAATACAATATAAAGGATATTTTGGTCATTAATGTTATCATTAATACATATTTTAAAATTGTAGTTTTAATGTGGGAGTATCTTTCAGTTCACTTTACTTTTGAACATTTTTTATTATTAGAATGCATATATTAATTAATTACTATAAATTTATGCATTATGTTCTGTACTTTACTTTTGAGCATTTTTATTATTATTATGAAGGGTGTTTAAACATTATAGCATAACACACTACTTTACTTGTCCCCAGTTCAGAATATATTTTGTTTCTCACGTCATATAATCTTAAATGTTGTTAAAAGAAATTGAATTAAATAAATATGCACAATGCATTAGTTTCAATGAGTACACGTGTCATGCAATGGATAGGATACTATTTTTATTTTATTTTATACATATCTTGTTTACCCTCAAGTTAGGAAAGTGTTTAATATCCTCTATCGCTAACCTTTTTCGTTTTGAAATAAACATACACTCAGCTCAATTAGACCATTTTATTTATAGTTAGACAGAAAATATTGGTTCTTATTCGAATTCTTCAAATTTTTAAAATTTAAATTGGAAAATTTTATCAATGGTTTAAAACAAATACTTAAAAAAATTACTTTTTTCAAATTTATGGTGCACTATGTAAGGATGAAGATGAGGTGTTTTGGCTTGAAACTTTACCTAAATGGCTAAATATTAGTTAACCCCAAAAAGGTGGTCCATTGTTGAGATGCTATTATTATTTTAGCTGGGAGTAGGGATGTCGATTTACAGTAATGCTCCACCGCCCGCGGTGGGCACATCTTAATGCGCCCGCGGCTGATGTGGCAATGTCACGTCATTGCCACATCAACATGCGAGTCACTATATTTTCGTTTTTTAGTTAATTTTATTTTTTATTATTATTTTTATTGAATAATATTAAACTATACCCTAACTAATAAACCCTAGTCGGAAAGTGATAATTAATAAAAAATTATTAAGAATTTAATATATATCTACATTACATGCCGCATCATTCGTGGGCGCATTAACCCCACCCGCCGCAGGCGGGTGAGCATTTTCGTGTCGATTTATATGTGGGTAGTCGATATACGCGGGTAATCGATTTTAATAGCGGTAAATTTGAGAGGCATTTGATATTTATGGATAGTTTCGTGGATAAAATTTAGTATTCATTTATTTATTGGTATGAGTATGGATATTAACTATTCATACCCACGAAACACCTACATGCGAAAATTTACTCACGAAATACCCATAAAAATCTAATATATCTTAAATATTGAAATTATATATTTTTACATGTGATAGATACCCATGAGTGATGGTTGATGGGTTTCGGTTACCCGATGAGTGCCGGGTTCGCAGGTACCGACATGTGGTGGGTTTGAATGATTGTAATATTCACAGTTCATGAGTATAATAATATTTATTTAGTTCGTGAATATAAGTATGGATAACTATTCGTACATGCCGTGTCCAAATTATTTGTCTTAGACTATGTTTATCCATTGCAAAATTCACTCATGTTCGACCGTCATGTAGATAATTATAATTAAAAAAATTAAAAAGTTGAGAGAGGTGTTCGAACATCTTAAAAATCAGACCGTCAATGGTCTCCTCTCTCCTCTTCTTTGTGCCAATAGAGTGGGGACACTTGTCTTCTTAAAATTAATTTATTTTGATTAATCATGACCGTTAATTATGTGAATTTAAGGGCTGAGATCATTTCCTATTTTGTATTCAAAAACCCCTTTGTATATAATTTATATCCTCTCTCTGTCTCTCTCTCTCTCTTGATATATATATATATATATGATGTACTTCATATAAAAAGTGACTTTTGGATATAAAATAGGAAGTGATCTGGATCGTTAATTTTTGTAGATCAACGGTTATAATTATTTTGGATTTAATATAATAAAATATTCCATAAATATTACCAAAAAGGACATTTATGTAATTATAACATGAGAGAGAAAATAACAACTTCCATTAATTAAGGTGATAATTATATTGAGAGAGAAAATATTCCCCATCGTCGTCATCTTCGTCCACCTCCGCCTCCTTCCACAAGCCGCCAGCCGACCTCTCCGCCGGCATCAACTTTCTCCCCACCTCCAGCCAATCTTCGACACCCTTTGCCTCCTCCGACATCTCTTCGCCGATCTCCTTCGCGATCTCTCCGCCGCCTTCCTTCGACTTCTTCCTCTAGGATATGCCCCTTTGTCGTCGGGCCCAAAATCCTCTCCGGCCTCCCGACCCTCGACGGTGAATTACGTTGTTGCATTGATAACACGAAAATTTGCATTGAACCAGATTACAGTTTTGCATTACTTAAGTTACATTGTTGCATTGATAATTATGTTGTTGCATTGTTGGTGAGCATGGATGTGGAAGATTTTTTGGCAGAGAGTAAGATTTGTTTTAATTACGTTGTTGCATTGATAACACGACAATTTGCATTGAACCAGACTACAGTTTTGCATTACTTCAATTATATTGTTGCATTGATAATTTACGTTATTGCATTGTTGGTAAGCGTGAATGTGGAAGATTTTTTGGCAGAGAGAATAAGATTTGTTTTAATTACGTTGTTGCATTGATAACACGACAATTTGCATTGAACCAGGCTACTGTTTTACATTATTTCAATTATATTGTTGCATTGTTGGTAAGCGTGAATGTGGGAGATTTTTTGGTAGAGAGAATAAGATTTTTGGGTGGTCTACGAGTTTTTGCACTTGTTTTCCTATCAACTTGCATTATGTGCAACTCTGGTATAATGGTGTTCTCTAAATCATCGTCGTTATCCATGAGGCGGCGCGACCGTTGGCGTGGAGTGGTGCTCATATCTCCCTTTTCTGAAGCAAGATTCACATAATAACTTGCAAGAACATGAATGAACTAGTTTTGGTTAGTTTTCTCTAATTGCTACGTAAATAACGGGATTCCTAAATTTGATTCAAAAACAATAATAAACCGCCACTGTATTTTTCCTTTTTTACCCTTTTGCATTGCAATTTGCAATGCAAGAGGCGTGAAACATGATTTGAAAGATTAGATCTAGACCATTGGATTTAATGAAATGGATGGTTTGGATTACATTCTATTTTATATCCAAAACCACTTTTTACCTCAACCCACCCCTATATATATATATATATGTATGTATATATAAAGCCATACAAAAATAAAGTTAAAAATATGCTACACTATTTAATAGATTTGTGACGGAGTCAAATTTTATTGATTAGAACTAAAAACACGTCAAACTCAAATGAATTAATAAAGGGAAAAAGTAGCAAACCCATCCTTATGGGACACCCATATGGCGAATCAACCCTTATGGTAAGGTTTTGTTCAAACTCACCTTCAACGTTTCACATTTGTAACAATTATCCCCTCGCAATTAACAGACGTCTAACACCGTTAACGTCTCATTGAAATGCACGTCTCAGAGAGCGTTTTGAGCAAAACGACATCGTTTTAAGTCGTCCTGGATGATGTAGACGTGTCGGCGCTCAAGGATATTCGTTCGGGCCCTCTTCTACCCAAACTCGTAGTAAGTTTTGAAATTGTCAATTACTCAACTCCCTCACCGCACTTCTTCAACGCCATTGTCATGTGGCTTCCAATGAAGCTTGCAACGCCGGTGACGAGGATGGTGAGGCCCTATTTGGCCAGAGATCGGGCCGAATTTCAGACCTTGAGTTCCCAATTAGGGCTTAATTTGGAGGAGAGGGCGATGACGTGGAGTGGCCAAAAACATATCTTGTTTGATGCGTGCGTTTCACTATGGGCATCTTGGATTCTTTGGAAGAAGATTAATAGTATCCCTTTCAATGAGGAAACATTTAGCTTGAATAGCAGAATTGAAGATATAAAAATTTAAACTTGGAATAGTTACAAGTGGAGTTAAAAAAAAGTGTGAGAAGGGAGACAACCTTTGAGATGTGGTCTTCGTCATCTTGACTATGTTTGTTATAGTGTGTAGCTTAGAGATTGGATTGACTATTGGGAGCCGTGGAGGTGATCTGTTTTTAAGTGGTTCTTCTTAAGTCTTATTGTGATAATTTTCTTACTCTATTTTAGTAATATATTTCCTTTCTTGATCAAAAAAATGAATATCAAATTAGTCGAGCTCAAGTTTGAGTTCATCAATAATATTATTGAGTAAATATGAGTTTGAGCTAGAGCTCGAGCTCGATAATTATATATCGAGCCGAGCTCGAATAATAGATCAAAACTCGAGTCAAGCTCGAATACCCTAATATTATAATCAGGTCAAGCTCGAAAACTATAATATTATAAATAATTTAATTCGAACACCCTAATACTGCAAAAAAATCAAACTCGAACACTAAAATTCCAAATTAAAAATCATGTAGGATAGTATTCAACTAGACTTGGCTGGCCTACCAACGCCTACCATCTTAAGTTAAACTGTAATCGTCTCAAATTGAATATAATATTACCATAATCAAGCTCAACTCATTTAAAATTTAAATACTCAGCAAATGCAATAACACAGTGACAATGAAATCAAAAGGAAACCAAAAAACTCACGTGCATTTGTTACGAATTAGATGTTTGTTTGTTTGTTTTCGAAAGGGATGCAAATTAGCTTTATCTTAACGAAACAAAAATTTTAAGTATTTTAGTTGAAAATATTTTTTAATAAATTAGTGAAGTAATATTAACGACAAAGCGGTCTTTGTCTGCTTAGCAAATGCAAAACAATGAGTGAAAAATAATGCATGGTTAGATCATTTTCAGATAAAGCTTCCAGAAAATGTGATTGGCCTGCTACATTTATTTAAAGACAACTAGATTGAGTTTTCAAACTACCTAAGTATAAATATTAATTTCGATATTTTCAAAAAAATTTGAATAATGCTTAGTCTTATAGGGAAATGGGGATTGTGTTGTCAGCTTGTGAAAAAGGGAGTATAAATTGCATGTCTTTATGCAGAGGGGCAAACTCGTCATTGGGGTTTGAGCTTTTGCCTCGGCCGCCTCCATTCTGTCTTCCTAACACACTGAAATTCCGGCGCGGTCCGAAGCTGGTGTTGGTCCCATTTTCAGAGTGAAATTCCGAATATGCCCTTAACGGTTTAATTCGTTTCTCCACCGGGACCCACTTTAATTTAAAATGCATAGGATTCTTCTTCGTCTATTACTGAAGTACAGAGCTACTGCACCTACACACGTAGACATACCTCGATCGTATAATAATTATAGACTTATTATATTATAATTGTGTTTTAGCTTGTGACAACCCATCTTTTGCTTTAATGTTTCTTATTTAATTTATTATTATATTAGTAGAATATCGAAAGCTAAGTTAGTTTATCAAACATATAGAACTTGTGTGTGTTAAGTTTGTCCGTGAGGGGATGATCATATGAATATAAATATAAGGTGAGATATTCCTCCCCTTAATAAGGCCTTTTTAGAGGAAAATTAGGACCAATATCCATTTCTAATAGTGTGAACCGTAATTGAATTATATGGAGTTATTAAAGGAAAATTAATAATTACATATACATATAAGATTTTCTTATTTCAGATTATAAATATAAATATTGGTTCGAGTCATTCTTGAGTTTTGTTATTTATATTTAATATAATGTACTTTTAAAATAAAATATTTAATTAGGAGTGTAAAAATTGAGAATGTGAATTTATTTTGTGGGTATTAATAAAATATTATTTTATAATGGACCATGAAATTTTAAGTAAGAAAAATTAAGTATTTTAAATTTGAGGAAAACTTTGAATATTTATTGTGCAAATTTATACTTTGAAATCACAAAGAATGATCAAAGTAAGGACTTCATTTGTATCAACGTGTATATATTTATTTTTCTTATTTCATAATGTACTTTTCGCAAGTATCTTGAGGCAAGCAAGCAAGTAGTTCGATGCTTGAGCCAAGAATGTCTCGATTTGGTTATCTTGCTTTTGGTCTTTTAAACTTTAGTTTATTATCATCCTTCATTTGAAGTTATGTATGTGTATGTCAATTGCTGCATCTTATGCGCATACCAATATCACATTTAAATATGTAGCACTAATAAAGTGAAACATCTAAGTTCACGATGAAATTATATGAATTAGAAATTACTAGGAAATAGTAACAATTACTTATCAAGAATTGAGCTTCTAGCGATCTTTTTCATCTTCTCCTTCGCCCTTTTCTTGTTTCCTCCCAATAAATAGATTCTCTCGTCATCATTATTCATGGATCACCATCACCAATATCTTATCATTTTTTTAGTATTATTATCTCATTCATTAAAATTGTACTCACTCTCTCTGTCCCAATAAGCATGATACAAAACTTTTGGGCACGATTATTAAGAAAAGTATATAAAATAGTATAAAAGTGATAAATATGGCAGTGTCCACACCTTTCTAAATGGATAACTTTTACTATTTTAGAAATATGTCAAGCTTAGTGGAACGTCCAAATAAGGAAATTGTGTCAAGTTTAGTGGGACAGATGGAGTACTATTTAGACCATTCACTACAAAAAATGCATTATATAGCAACGGTAGTGACGGAAAAATTTTCCGTTTTTAAATTTTAACGGATTAACAACGTAATTGTTATGGAATTGTAGTAAAATTTTAATAACATAATTAATGATGGAATTATCCATTAAAAATTTAGTAACAAAATTTTTCGTAACAATTGTGTTACTAAAATTGAAGAAATAATTTTAGAAATAGGAATTCCGTTACAGATTTCGTTGTTATATATTGTAACAAAATATATTCCGTTATTAAATTTTTTAGCAACCATTATTATTACTACGAATAAATCCGTTACTAAAACTTTTAATAATGGAATTTCTTGTTTTAATAAAGGAAAATTTTCGTTGTTAAAATAATTTTTGTATGTAGTGATTTAACGTGTGTTGTTTTATTTTTAAACATTGTCACACAAAACAAGTATTATTCTAAGTCCCACATATATTTTATTTTGTGGAATTATTTCTGTACGGATTTCCTCAAAATACTTTTTTATGGAGGGAGGGAGTAATACAATACATAGCAAATAGCAATAAGTCGACCTTTAATAATTGACGGTATACAAATTTATTTTGCAATAATCACTAATAGTTACTTAGAATTATTAGTATAAGGGAAAAATAACATATCCGTCCTTAGGGTAGAGACATTTATGGCGGATCACTCCTTATGGTCCAGTTTTGTTCAAATGAGTCACTGAAGTTGATAAGTTGCTGCAACTTAACCCTCCTTTCTAACTGTCGTTTAACGTCGTTAAATAAATTTTATTTTTAGTGAAAATGAACATATAATATAATATACGTGATGTTTAAAATATGGGAAAAATAACATATCCTCCCCTAGGGTAGATGCCCATATGACAGATCACCTCTTATGGTCTAATTTTTGTTCAAATAGACCCTGAATTCAATAAGTTGCTGAAATAAAAAATTAATTTACTTAACGACGACGTTAAACGACGGTTAGAGGAGAGAGTTAAGTTGCAACAACTTATCGACTTCATAGGTCCATTTGAACAAAACCAAATCATAAAGAGTGATCCGTCATAGGAGCCTCTACCGTAGGGACGGATATGTTACTTTTTCACAGGTATAGTTGAAACCTAAACCAAGGTTAACTTATTTACTTGATTATTGAATTTGAAACAAATGGTTTATATAGAGGTGAATAGTTCGGTTCCATAACTGAAACGGAACATTCGGTTTTCGGTACCACCAAGTAGGAATATAATTTTCATGTGAAATATAATTTCATAACCTTATAATATTGTTATTATTATATGTAATATATATATATACACACATATTCAATAGTTGGAAATAGATTTAAAAATCATTTACAAAATTTGATTTCGATTTTATTGGACACCCCTACCTATGACTCTGAGTTTATAGTTGTAATAATTTGTTTGCAAATTCTTACAAAGCAATATTAATGCAAAGCAATATTAATGCACGATACTGTGCCCCACTGGATCTTATGCTCTTAAAAAGTATAAGTAACTAATAAAAAAATTATGTGTTGTTTGCATGTTTTTACAGCCCATGTAACGTAGAAGATAATTTGGTATTTTATAATTTAAAATTTTAAAAGGTATGAATTTAAGGCCATATTGGTGCATGACATGACATCAATATGTTATAAACATTTTAGTGTGAAAGATATATATATAGTTCAAAATAATTGTAAATGTGGGCAGATTCTGTACACACAGTAAAAGTCATAAATTCTTCTATGCCTTTAGGAAAGGAAACTGGGGCCTAATTGATTTGAGTTGACATTCAATATCATTCATTATCTGCTATCTCCCCAAATTTGGACAACAGCGTACTATCATAATTCAATAAGTAAATGCTCATTTATTTAGACAAACATTTTTCCTTCTACTTCTCTTTATGTTTCCTATCTCTCATTAAATTATGACCTTCTTCCATACCACATTTTGTCATTTTAATAGCATCTTTGAAACTTCTCTAACTAAAGAAAGTGAAATGAGACTCCATGGAAGTAAGAAGATGGAGGAAGAACACAGTAGCTGAACACAAGAGAAAAAATTATAAGAGAGAGAACAAAGCATGATTTGTAGAAGAAGGAAGAATTTTATTTCTGTAAAATACTACATTTTGAGATTTTGGTATCTCTAAAATACATAGAAAAGCCTAGTTTATATAGAAAAAATATAATACTAAAAAGCTACACTACTCTACATTCTTCTTATTAGATTTTACATTCTTCTAGATGAGTCCACTTTCCTTCTTCTTGAACTATCTTGATTTTACATCTTTAACAGTATCCACATCATTTTTTTAGGTATTCAAAATTTGAACATGAGTTCATATTGTTAAAAATTATAGTTTGTGATCTGCTTTAGAAAATTTTAGAGATCGTACTCTGATCCCTATTAAAAATAATTTGTTTCTTTTTTATGTAAATTATGAAAAAATGATGTGATCTATACATTTTAAAAGAGTTTTATTTTTTTTTATTTTTTTTATCATTTTTAAAAATAAATAAACATTAAGAGGACAATTCAAAAATGAAAATAATAACGCTTTTAGTGGAAAAAAAAAGGAATACTAAAATTACAAAATAATGTATAGTTGGTGATTAAACATTTTAGTAACCGCTGTTCCATATATGAAATACCTGGTTTGCTTTTATTTTTTAATTAATTGTGGCTCCTACCATTTTCCCAGAATTTACTATATATCCTTAAAGCTATATGAAACTTATGAACTATGTTGTTGAAAATATTACCGAAATTTGTGCAATATTTTTTACAATAACAAAATATTTATCTTTAATTCATACTACTTGATTGATAGAGGTGTTCATGGTTACGGTTCGGAATCGAATCGTAATCGAACCGTCGGTTCACGGTTTTGAAAATTTAGAACTGGAACCGAACCGTTGTTGCGACGGTTCACGGTTCGGAACCGAACCGTGTAGGACTGTTTCGGTTCCAGTTCCAAACCGTCGATTACGGTTTGGAACCGCCCAAAAAATTAAAACTAATATATTTAAAATTTTTGAATATTTTATTTATTTTAATTACATACTTATGTGTATCATCATTTAATTTCATCACATAATTAACTTTGTAATGTAATAGTAGAATAATTACGTAAAAATTTATTTTAATTTAATATTAGTTATATATAATACACATATAATGATATATTAATAAAAATGTAATAATAAAAAATTAAAAAAATATTTTTATGTGTTATTATCTCATGAATACGTTAATTGAATAACACATTAAATACAAATATATTGATAAAATGAAATAAAATAATTAATCTATATAGTTATAACAATATAAAATGAACACTAATAAATACGTATATAATATTAGGATTTAATAAGGTTATCATCTAATTAAGTTTTATTTTATTTAATTATTAATGTATTTGTAAGTTTAATATATTAATTATAAAAAATAATTATAAGAAATGACTATTTGTAATATATTAAATAAATTGAATTGGATAAAAAAAAAAGATACGGTTCCGAACCGCCGGTTCACGGTTCCGAATTTTTGTAATCGTAACCAAACTGTCCTCTACACGGTTACGGTTCGGAACCAAACCATCGGGTACGGTTACGGTTCTCGAAACCGCCGGTTACGATTCAGTTACGGTCCGGTTTCGACGGTTCCGGTTCCTTTGAACACCTCTACTACTTGATATAATTAAATGTTACTTATACATAATTCTTAGAAATTAATTAATGTTAGTTTCAAAACGAGTAATATGATGTAGGGGAAATGAGTATCAAATTGAAATAAGACGTTAGTTGGAAGCATGCATACACTGAATCCTATTATCTTTACTGAATGTTTTCGAGTTGAACTATTATCGATGCTGAATGCAATGCCAAAAATGATGGTTACTTAAAACTTGAGATAAAAAAAATAAAATAAGAAGTTATCCTTCTCTTTGCGATTAGTCAATTTTTAGTACACGAATGCAATTAGATAGAAAACTAAAGCCAACACATTATATAGTAACAATTGAAATTTTAAAGTGCGGTAAAGAAGAAGACAAATATGTGAATAATATGGTTCCTGAGATATTAATTCATACCTCCACAATTTTACTATGAATCCAGGATTCCAATTAAACGGACCTTCCGAGAATTTTAATTGCACTCATATTCATATTGTAGGAATTGGGTTCAAAATTTTTGTATACTCTTCTCATCAATGGATTCATGACAGTACGAAGAATTCTTACCACAGAGAGGAAATGACGTAGCGCAGCGTACAAGTTTACCCAAAACACAAAGCAAACTCAAACTTTATTATCAAAACTCTTCCCCCCCTAATGATAACAACACCCTATCTAATAATAGGGCATAATGTTCAATACAAACAATAAAACCCATAAATGAGTTTAAAACTAAAAATAAATGAAAAACAACAACTCTTGAGATCATGCGTTACTTTAGCAAATCAAAGAACGGAACCATATTTCTTAATGAAGAGCAGTGCAGCTTCGTCTCCATCATTCTCCCCATCGTCGTAACGATTCGTCCTCGAATCGGAACGAGCTTCGTCTCCTGAAGAATTATCACCATGAAATGGAACCAAATGTTTCACATTAAACACATCAGCAGTACGAACATGACTAGGTAGACGAAGACGATAAGCATTAGGATTGATTTTCTCAATGATTTCCAAAGGCCCAATCTTGCGCGATGCTAATTTAGAATATTCGTGAGCAGGAAATCGATCCTTCGTCAGCACAGCCCACACAAGATCGCCAACTTCAAACTGCACGTCACGACGCCGCAAATCTGCTGCCGCTTTATACTTTGCAGTAGAAGCAGTCAAACGAGCTTGAGTGACAGAATGAAGATGTTGCAGATCCGTAACTAAATCAACAGCCCGTTTGTCACTGGAAGCGGGTAGAGGGTGGAGCAGCAGATCAACAGGGGAGCGAGGAATCAACCCATAAACAACTTGAAAAGGGCAGAAACCATGGCTGCGGTTAAGGGCCACATTATGGGCAAACTCTGCCTGACTCAGTCGTAAATCCCACGACTTCACATTATCTCCCACGAGGCAACGTAGTAAATTTCCGAGAGAACGATTAACAACTTCGGTCTGACCATCCGTTTGGGGGTGATAAGCGCTACTAAAGTTAAGCTCGGTGTGCGCCAGACGCCACAAAGTGCGCCAAAAATGACTAAGAAAACGAGAATCGCGGTCAGACACAATCGAAAGAGGAAGACCATGCAAACGGAAAATCTCACGAAAAAACAAGTGAGCAACATGAACAGCATCAACAGAGCGCTTGCAGGGAACAAAATGCACCATTTTAGAAAAACGATCCACTACCACGAAAATTGAATCATGTCCCCGTTGCGTACGCGGCAATCCCAATACAAAATCCATGCTAATTGCTGCCCAAGGTTGGGACGGAACAGGCAACGGGCGATACAAGCCCGCATTAGTAGCAGTACCTTTGGAGAGTTGGCATACACGACAACGAGAAACAAAGCGAGCAACCTCACGGCGAGCACTTGGCCAAAAGAAATGGCGAAGAACTAGTTCAATAGACCTATCACGACCCACATGGCCAAGGGAATGAAGTTCAGAAATAAGTTTAGCGCGCAGGCTACACGTAGGAACACAAAGACAAAGGCCCTTAAAAAGAAAACCATCTGCCAAAGTGTAATCCAAGTAAGGCCCCGCAGAAAGATGAACCAGAATAGGACCAAAAAATGTATCTTCATCATATAAGTCTCGAAAACTATCAAACCCGGGCACGAAAACACGCATATCCGTCAGTAAACATTGACGACGACTCAACGCATCAGCCACTTTGTTAGATGCTCCAGAGTGATGACGAACCACAAAAGTAAACTGTTGGAGAAAAGCGGACCATTTAGCATGTCGAGCCGATAGAGAATCCTGGGTGGCAAGATGCTTCAAAGCCTCGTGGTCAGTATACAAGACAAATTCCCGGTGAAACAAATAGTGACGCCAGTGACGAATAGCACGAACCACAACATAAAATTCAACATCATATGTACTATAGCGAGAGCACGCACCAGTTACCTTCTCACTAAAGTAAGCCACCGGGCGGCCACCTTGGCTCAAAACAGCACCAATGCCCACCTTAGATGCATCACAATGTAACTCAAAAGGAGTAGAAAAATCCGGTAAGGCCAAAAGTGGAGCGTGAGTCAGCTTCTGTTTAATAAGACGAAAAGCAGAGTCGGCCTCTGGGCTCCAAGAAAAGGTCTTCCCATGCATAGAATCTGTAAGAGGAGCCATGATAGAACTGAAGTGCGGTATAAAACGCCTATAGAAAGATGCCAATCCATGGAAACTACGAACATCAGTCACGGAAGTTGGGACTGGCCAATCACGAATTGTAGCAATCTTGTGCTCATCAACACTAATACCAGCGGCAGAAACGCAATAGCCCAAAAATAAGACAGATGTGGTAAAAAAAGTGTATTTAGCCGGGGCGGCAAAAAACTTTTCAGTTCGCAATATAAGAAGTACCGCCCGCAGATGGTTGAGATGATCATCCTCTGTCTTACTATACACCAAAATATCATCAAAATAAACAACAACACAAGACCCAATTAATGGGCGCAAGACCTGATTCATCACCCTCATAAATGTACTTGGCGCATTAGATAACCCGAACGGCATAACTAACCACTCGAACAAGCCTTCTCGGATTTTGAAAGCGGTCTTCCACTCATCACCAGGCCGAATCCGAATTTGATGGTATCCACTTTTCAAGTCTAATTTGCTAAAGACCACAGCACCACTTAACCGATCTAAAAGATCATCTAATCGCGGAATGGGAAAATGATACCTGATAGTGATCTTATTGATAGCTCGACTATCAATGCACATTCTCCATTCTTTATCTTTTTTGGGAATGAGCAAAGCAGGGACAGCGCAAGGGCTCAAACTCTCACGAACATGCCCTTTGCGCAACAGTTCTTCAACTTGTCGTCGGAGTTCCTCATGTTCAGACGAGCTCATACGGTAATGCGGTCGATTGGGTAATGGCGCTCCAGGTACCAAATCGATCTGATGTTGTATATCCCGAAGCGGCGGCAAACCCGAAGGTAAACAGGTGGAAAACACATCTGCAAATTCAGTGATAAGAGAAGACACTGCAGGAGGAACATTAGACGAAGGAGGAACATCACGAGCCACCAAAAGAAATGTTATATGAGCAGTTCCTAGTTCACGCAGGAAAGCACGACGAGAAAGAACCAAAACTTTGTTTACTCGCTGAGGTGGTGGTATGGGAGGAATGGAAGGCAACAACACAATCTTAATGCCCGAATAAAGGAAACTGTAAGTATTGCGACGTCCATCATGAGTCACACCACGGTCAAATTGCCACGGACGGCCCAATAACAAATGGCAGGCATCCATAGGCACAATATCACACCACACCGAATCAAAATATTTTTCACGAATAGAAAACGTAACTAAGACCCTACGATCAACAGTAACATTATTCCCTTTCTGCAGCCACGCCAAGCTATAAGGGTTCGGGTGTAATTCCGAAGTAAGGTGCAATTTATCAACAGCATCAGCAACAATGACATTTTCACATGAGCCGGAGTCAATGATAGAGCGACATACCTTCCCATTGATAGTACACGTAGATTCAAAAAGGCTATGACGCTGAATGTCATCAGCCGAATGGCGTGGGGCAAGACATGAATGGCGTAAGAGTAAAGATGGACCCGTATCACCTGATAAGAGTTCTTCTGGACTATCTTGTTGCTCCTCAGTGTCAAAAATAGGAGGCCCAAAGTACTCACTATCGACCTGATCATCAAGAAGTAATCCCCGAGTCCCTCCGCATTTCGGGCAAGCCGACATACAATGACCGAAGTCACCACAAGAGAAACACGCCTCGGGACGAGGTGCAGAGGGAGCCGCGACAGCCGAAGCAGGACCAGAAACCCGTGGTGATGCCGCTGCGGATGGGTCACGACTAGAAGAAGCACGCACATCATTAACAGAAGACTGAAAAGAAGGGCGGCCTTGAGAGGGCACAAACGGACCAGAAGGTCGTCGAGCCAACTGGCGCTCAAGGAGAACAGCCTGTTGATGAGCCTCGGAAACTGTGGCATGGGAAAAAAGGTTGAGAACATCTTGGTATTGGAGGCGAAGGCCGCCGATATAACGAGAAACAAGTTGATCAGTTGTCTCAGTTGAGTCTGTGCGCACAAGTAATTGATAAAACTCCTCAGTATAGGCATCGACTGAACGGGAGCCTTGCCTCAAATTTTGGAGCTTTTGATAGAGCGTGCGAGCATAATTATATGGGAGAAATTCCTGCCGAAGTTGAGTTGTGAATTTTCGCCATGATGTAAGTTGAGCTTTCCCGTGATGGACACGGATAGCCTTCATTTGCTGCCACCAAGATGCGGCTTGACCACGGAGACGAGTGGCAACAAGGGCGACGCGACGATCTTGCGGGACTTGCTTAAACTCAAGAACCTCCTCGACGGAGATCAACCAATCCATAAAATCTTCGGGCTCCAAACCACCATGAAATTCGGGCAGATCCAATTTAAAATTAGATTCCCAAAAACGAGTATCATCTCCGCGATGATTATGACGTTCCCCCAAGGGTGCAAATGGATTATCAATAGTGGCCTCATCATCGGATGACGTGACGGACTGCGGACCAAAATCAGGCGGAGCGCGCTCATCGCAATGGTCGCGATGCTGCCGAGCATTGGCTTGGTTCGTAAGCAACTGGACGACGGTGCTCATCTGGTGGGTGAGTGCATCCAAACGTTGAGTTAAAGCGCCATCAAGGGCTGGATCACGACGCGGCGGCATGATGCAGGACCGAGGGCTGGCAACTGGATACCAACTGATGTAGCGCAGCGTACAAGTTTACTCAGAACACAAAGCAAACTCAAACTTTATTATCAAAACTCTTCCCCCCCTAATGATAACAACACCCTATCTATTAATAGGGCATAATGTTCAATACAAACAATGAAACCCATAAATGAGTTTAAAACTAAAAATAAATGAAAAACAACAACTCTTGAGATCATGCGTTACTTTAGCAAATCAAAGGACGGAACCATATTTCTTAATGAAGAGCAGTGCAGCTTCGTCTCCATCAGGAAAACATTTACAAGATATATCAGAAGATATGAAGGCTTAATCGATTCTAGACTTTCTAAAAATATTTGAATACTCTGTCTAGATTTCCACAGTGAGAGTTTCACTATCATTCTAGAGCACTAGTGAATTACAAAAAGATTTCGAATGTTCACTGATTGAAAATTATTTCTCTTGAGAGTTAAGTTTGCTTTGAATACTTTGACTTCCTATAACTATGTTTTCGTGCAGAAATAATTTTTTAATTTGATTGTTGTGAGGTGGCCATTTGAATTTTTGAGCTTGGTCACTTTGAATTGCCCATCTTAATAAAGTGCGTGTATATTATTTTGGTTCAATCTCTATAATGAAGAGTTTCTAAAATGATAAATTTTAAATCTTTAAAAATGTGGATTTACATATATTACAATTTATGGAACTAAAGTAGTACTCCTATAACTTTGTTTAATTAATGTTGAAGTCTTGAATATTAATGGACCCATATTCGATTTTAGCCAGGCCTAGTCCAGGACGACCCAGCTCGCCATACTCAGATAAGTTTAGTCCAATAATTGCTCTTGGTTCATTGCTTAGTGTTGTTCTGTAAAAGCTTGATTTTTATCTTTACCACACCACGCCACACTAATGCCTAAATCATCTTCTTACGAAAAAAAATTACTTTTAAAGCATGATACTTCATTGTAATAAGCAAGCTTATTTAGAGGGTGTTTAGCTAAGTTTATTTTAAATAGCTTATAAGTTGGAAAAATAAGTTGGGATGTAGCTACTTATTTTTTGAAGAACTTATAAGCTCGAAGAACTTATATTTACAACTTATAAGCTCTTAAAAAACTTAATTTGTCAAACACTTTTAAGGAGCTTATAAGCTCTTAAACAATTTATAAGTTGTTTTAAGAAACTTATAAGCTTAGCCAAACACCCTCGTAGTCATGTATACCACCAAAATACAGGATACTACCGTTTTCTCCTATGCCCACAAAAATAAAATGTAGGACTAATGCTAATAGTTCATCACAGAAGAAAGGACTCACTAAGCCAGGATCACTAACTAATCTAAATCACTAACTACTAATCTAATCTAATCGAATCTAATATAATAGAAAATAATTATCATTTCCGTTCCTATCGTAGACTTTACGCAATCGATCGGATTAGATAGATATTCTATCGTAGGAAACGATCTGTTGGAAGAAGTCAAACTCGCTGTCCCTCACGATAACTACGGTGGACTGCCGACATACTTAAATTTGTCATAAATCAACCACTCAGTGTGCTGTCACATCAAAGGAGATATTTTAAGGAATGATGTACAAGGATATCATATTTATTGTACGATGTATCCTTCTTGGAATGGCAAACACTGAGAAAGCACGTGATAGGTGGATACAACACGTAATGCAGGCAGCGCGTGCTTCTACAAAACGTGCCATGATGTTGGTCCCGAAAGAGCAAGATTGGTGTATGGGGGGGGGGGGGGGAAATACACTAATTTTTCAAACTTTTAGGGTTTTATTATTTTAAGATTAAGTTATAAGACTTAAACACACTTAACAAATAAGATAGCTTAGAGTAGTAAAATAAGTCTTCTTGTCAGGAAGACTCAATCTTACTCAAATAACACCTTATGCGTGAAAAACAATAATCAAGAACAACAAATAAAAATTAAACTTGATTAAAGTTGTGTGAGGAATTTGGTGGTTAATGCTCTTTATAATGTGAAAAACGTTTTCTTGCTTGTAAATATTATCAAACCAGTTTTGAATGCAAGAGTATGAAGAAGATGATAAAGAAGTAAATAAGATTAAAGAACGCAAGTAGTTAACATGGTTCGGGATAAACTTTCCCTACGTCCACGGCTCGATCAAGTCTAGACCGAAAATCCACTAACTTTCTCCTCTCTTTTTACTCGTTGAGTACGAGCCACAATAATTATCAAAACTAGATGATTTCTTGTGATTACAAATCTTCTTCCTAAGATTGATAACTACAATCTAGGATTACAAGTGGATCAAATCTAGATCCTAACTTTGGGTTTTGTAAAAATAGTTTTCCAGAAAAGTAAACCTTCAACAACAGTAAACACTACAGAGAATTCTGAGATGAGTGGAAGTGTTTTTGAACGTTGAGAGCTTGAAGATTTTTGAGCAGAGTAATGGCAGTATGATAGCTTGAATTATCATACTCTTTCCTAGAGGTGAATGTGGTATTTATAGAACTATTGAAGGAACTATCCATTAGAGAGAGAGAGAAGTCCTTCCTCTTCGCATTAATGGCTGCATTAAATGCATGGCATTGTTGTTGATACACGCACTGCCATATGAGAGTCTTGTTCCACCTTTCACGCTATTTCCCAGTGTATTGCCATATTGGGATTGATTCACTGTACTGCAAATTGATATTCTCGTACTTCATTCCTTAAAGTATGTTGTTGATGTGACAATACACCAAGTGGTTGACTTGTAACAAATTTAGGTATGTTGGCAGTCCACCATAGTTACTATGAGGAGCAGCTCATTCTTGATGGAATGGCATGTCGTCTTATGTAGAGCTGTTCCTTCATGAGTTAATTGGTTTGGTTCCCAATTAACACTTATGACTTCATGTTGAACACTTCCATATTTGTAGGTAGAGGAAAAGAATGATGAGCAGGTCGTTTTTAATAAAAACGATCTGTTCCAATATTGTCAGCGGGCTGCTATAGCCTTTTAATCTAGATGTTCATCCTCTTGCAATGTCTTCAAGTATAGAAGTCTTCTATCCTATTTACAACTTGATAATAAGGACATATAGTTAATTTATCTATCTGTTCCATTTGACATGGTAGCTGATTCTATACAAATTCTAGAAAGGCAGATCATTATAAGTAAATTTGAAACTTCAAATTACTTTTACATTTGTGATCTGCAAAAATAAATTCTAGATATCAAAAACCCGAACAAGTAGAGTGAACAGTGAGCTGCAAGTATGTGAAACAGATCGTTATTTTTAATCAAAACGATCTGCTCAATACTTTTAAAACTAGCTGTCTATACAATTTACAAAATACTTGTTATCTTAGTAATCATTGTGTTTAGAAAGGCTTCTACAAGAATAATACAGATCGTAAGTAAATAAAAAACGATCTGCTTCTTTTATACTTAAGGCGTTCCTTAATAGATAACAATGACTACCTGGTTATATGAGATCATAAAAAAATGACTAAGTGTTGTTTCGAGAAACATCATCAAAACATAAATAAATTCGTGGGGTTCCCAACAATTTTCCCCTTTTTGATGATGTCGAAACCACACTTTATAATTTTCTTTAGTGGAAAAACAATGGATTTAATATAGCAGACAATTAGAATACTTAAGAGTAATTTAAACAATAAGTATTAAAACATTGCCTGGACAATGAGATATTGTTATCAGGTTGTTTTTCAAAACTAATAACTTTAAACTTTATTGATAGAGCAGCTCAATACAGATACATAGATTGATTATGACAGCTAGCTGCTAAACATAAAGTTTGAACCAAAAGGTAAAGAACTATGTCTTCATGATTGAGGAGGTGGCTGGTTTTGTTCTTTCTCTGCTGATTGAGATTGTTGACGTTGTTGATCAGCTAACTGGGCCTTTCTTTTCTCAACCATCTCTCTCTGCCTTAGCTCCGAGGGCACACCAAAACTTGCGTATATCCCATTGAATAATCTTCTGTATCTTTGTTGTTGAAGTCGATGGGATAGTTCATCATTTGAGCAGATCGATTGATAGCATTGAGAACATCAGTGTGATCTACTTCTGTGGTTCTTGGTATCATTTGATATAGAAGTGTAGTTTTCCTGGGAGCTGTGAGTGGTACATTCATCATGGCAGATTGCCTGTGCAAATATTCGATGAAAGTTTGATTTTTATGTTGGCTAAGGAATTCTCTGAACAGATCGTCAACTGATCCTCCTTGTACATCTTGATCCATTAAATAGTAGTGCTGCATGATGGATTCCTTGACCAATTTGTTCCATTGAGATGCTTTCTTGCTGTGAAGCCATGTTAGATTTTGAGGCTCAGTTAGATGGAATTTTTCAAAGAATTTAAATATCGGATTTGTCGGCTCATCAACATCTTCATCTGGGGTTTCTACTTTATCATCATACTTCTCCTCTATCTCCCCTTGCCTTTCCTTCTCTACTCTCCGTAGTTTTCAAAATTCAAAATCAGCTATCTGCTCTGCCTTATATCCAACCAAAAACATCTTTTCTTCTTCATCAGCCTCTGTTACCACTCTCTTTCCTTTTCTATCTGCTGCCCTGCGTGCATCCTCTTCCATTTTTCTTTGTTTCTCTTCATTTTCACGTTGTAGCAATTGACATCAGCTGCCTGCTTTGCTGTCATTTTCTTCTTCTTAGCAGCGGCAGTTGGCTTCTTTTTGATTTGAGCAGCGGGCCGGACAACATCTTTACCTTCCCCCTTTTCGACATCATCAAGAAAATCCTTGGATATGATGAGTCGGAGGGAAGCTAGCTCGTCATGAAGTGCTTTGAAATTTGTTTCTGTATCCTCCTTGTATTGCAGAAAGGTAGAGATGTTACCAGTGACTTCGTGAAATTATTTCACCGAGTCCTTGAGATGAGCATGGAATTTGACAGACAGATCGCTGTGGGCTATTTTCATGTCCGTGATTTGTTTGTTGAGTTTGAAAATTTCATCCCCCGTAGCCACATCAGCTTCTTGTAATGCAGTCTTCAAATGCTCTTCAAGTAGAGCAGGCAATTCATTTTTGACTACGGTAGAAATGGTGGTTTTCTCCATATCATCATACTGCTGCTCCACGTGCTTCTTAACCTCCTCCACCATCTTTCCCCCGGAAGCTTTCATTTCTGATCGAACGTGTTAACTTCCTCTTGAAAATTAGCAATCTTGCTGTTGGTTTCCTCTTTGAATTTGTCAAATACATCACGATCATTATTCAAATCCTTGTGCAGCTCGCTGGACAAGTTTTCATGAGCTAACTTGAAGTTACCTTCAACAGTGCGTATGGCTTTTTCTGCTGCAACATAGATGAAGTTGGCGATAGCAGCAGATCGATTGTTGATTCGGAGATGAATGAGCTTGCTCAACTGTTCTTGTGGCATTTGTGGCCCGAGAGAAGCAGTGAGTAATCTCTCTAGATCGTGCTGCCCGAATCCTTCTGGTGCTGTGCCTTGTGTATAAACCTCATCAGTTGGCTCAGCGTCCACCAGTGGCCCAACCACAGTGGGTATTGACCCCTTTTTGATTTTCTTTGGTTTAAGGTTCTCAACAGTGTGCTCTGCTTGGGCAGATGGTTCCTTCACATCCATATCAACTCCTTCCTCCGCTATAGCAGTTGGTGTAATAGTTGGTTTTTCCATGTTAGCCCCATCAGCGGGCTGTGTAGTAGATGTTGTTGCATGTGATTTCTCCTTCTCTACTGTCTTCTCTTCAAAATTGAATATGTCATCAAAATCTCCAGACTGTAAATCCACAGAAAAATTGTATAAGTCTTGCTCCCGCTCATAATAAGGAGCAAGATTGACCTTCAATGTAACAACCTCGTCCTTCATCTTTGTCAATACATAAGTACGGAAGTATTGTCGAGCATCAGGAACATCCAGAAAACTAAAATACCTAAGCAGTTGGCTTTCCTCTGACTTCAGGTCATTTATGGAGAAGAGAAGTAAGATGGCTTCTAAGATATAGAACTTGCAGTCACAAATTTCCAAGTATGTTTGAAATCGTTGAGCCATTTCAAAAGTGTTTGGCGTCAGATCAATTGCCGACATTGATTTTATTACCACAGCAGTGGCTTTCTCTTGCAGCTGTTGAATCAACTGTGCACCTCTTAGTCGTTCATCCAGATTAGCAGCGGGCTGCTCATGTACATCTACCTCCACATCGGCCTCAGCAATATGTAGAGAATTTGGCTCCCGTGCATGGTCGACTGTGGCATCTAATTCTTCCTTGAGATTGTGAGCAGTGGGCTTGCTCTTTTCTTTCTTAGTCACCTTCTTTGAGGTCTTCTTTTGTGGTTTCACCACAGGAGATGGCTCTTTACTTGGTTTCTTCATTTTTTTAGCACCAACAGCTGGTTTTGGATTACCAGCTGCCTTCCTTTTGGGAGGTCGATCTGCAGCGACCTGTTCTTGTGCTTGGACTGCAGCAGCTTCGCCAACTATTTCTGGTTTCTTGGTAGGAATCACCCATTCCTTGTTTGAATTTCCAATCCGAATTAGTGCTTGCTTCATTTTGTCATCGGTGACCTTCAAGAAAATCTGAGAAGCTATCCCTAAAGTCATCTCTATCTGGTGCCTCGTCCTTGGCAAAATCCAGTCTTTGCTAAATTCCACCGACTTATGCCATTTGTCCTTCTGAAAGTAGCCAGCGATGATGGTGCTAAGCTTGGTGGAAAGGCGAAGAGGTCGTTTGATGTTGATCCATGTGCAATTTCCATCCGTGTCTTGGCGGATATCGATTTGTTGTTCCTTATCAACAATAAGTTTCAGCAGTGACCTGGCGCAATTCACCTTGAGATTGAATAATACGGCCGTCATGATTTTGAGCTTTCCTGATGTAACCGAGTCATATGTCCCTTGGTGTCCGAGAAACGCCCTCTGGACGTAGTCGAGTAGAAGGCGGTAACTAGGAAGCATGAACCCCCTGTTAAATGCCTTCCCAGTCCATGTAAATGGTTGAGCAACCATGATATCAATGGCCTGTTGTATTTGGTCGTCAGTTACTTCGTCTACCATTATCTCCCCTTCATCGGTGAGATGATAAGTTTGTAAAATCATTTCTATGACTGTGGTGCGAATATTTTCCTCTTTGGTTTTGCCAGTGGGTATCTTGACGCTGTATTCTTCTTGCTCATCTATCATCCATGAGCAAAAAAACAAAGCGATCTGGCGGGGAAGGTAGTAGTCTGGTTCCATCGTGATGATTTTGTGGAACCCTAGATAAACACAAATTTTGGTTAAGTGTTTTCAGTAGCTTGCTGTTAAACATGCGATATATGAAGTGAGCATCGAGACTTATTGTAAACACGTAAAAGGCACATGGATAGTGATTAACACATAATTAAACATGTTTAGTCCAGTGAGTACCCCAATTATGATTTTCTTACTGGGATTTCAGAAATACTGAAATCACAATGCCTGAAGAAAAACCATATCATTATCATTTTTGATAGGATTAATGTTGGTACATAATTATTATATGTAACTATAAGGAGATTATCACACAAATCATATATGTAAAGAGATTAAATAATCATGCTTTCATATTTGTCAAAAATATAGGTATATATACTGTAAGCAAGATATACACAGATATTAACTCCTAGTTCATGCTTGTGTGTGTTTAACCTGTGCACGCCTCAATTTGAGCAAACAACACATCTAAGGTGCGAAACCCGTGATGCGTCAGTACTGCGCGTGGCTCCGACGACAATTACGCCTCTATAGTGTGTAACATCTCCGTTAATGGAATCAGAGGTGCATGTGATGATGTAGAACAGGCTTCAGAAGCAGTCATGTTGTGAAAGTTTTGAGTAGTTTTGTGAAAACGAAGGTTTGCAAGAAAACTTGAGTACAACAATGGCGGTTTTAGGTTTTTGTGAGTGAGGGAATTTTTGAAAGTGTGAGAGAAACAGTCAAACTACCACATATATATAGGTAAATAATGAACGAACCAGATTGAATCATGTAAAAGTAATAACAAACAACGGTTGAGATTACTCCCTGATTTAATCATTTGCCACCTAAAAGTCAATTGAAGTTCACACGCCATCAAATTGCGTCTTCAAAAGAGTCACATCATTGCCTCGAAACAGGAATCGAGGACTACAACATTAAATGATCTTCACTTTATCCTTCACTTTTTCTGACATTAAGACTTTTGACATTATCTAATATTAAATAGAACTTAATTATTAATCATGAGACATAAATACTAAAGGAGTTGGAGAAATAAATGAATTTTATGATTCTAGTTTAGATTCCCCCTTGATTAATGCCCTAGCAGATCATTTTGTGTCTTGATCGATCTGCTATCCTCGACTTTGACAGCTAGCTGCTAATTTTCCACTTTGTGCAGCTTGCTGCTATTTCTTAATAAATGTCCTAGCAGATCGTTTTGTATTTTGATCGATCTGCTATTGTTGATAGATGAGCAGATCGTTTTCTTCTTTAATCGATCTGCTATCTAGATTGTTCACTTAACAGCTAGCTGCTGATTTTCCAAAGTAAACAGCTTGCTGTTATTTCTGAATTTTCACTTGTAAATTATTTAGCTGCACAAATATATATATATATATATATATATATCATATATATGGAAATAGGCAACTAGAGTTAGAGATGTGTGATAATAGATGACTTTTTACCAACAACTAGCTGTTATCGACACTTGTACCAATTTTGATGAAATTTATCATCTCCAGTTTTCCACAAAGCATTTTGAATCTATCTTCGGGTAATACTTTTGTGAGAATATCAGCTCGCTGCACATCCGTATAAATTTTCTCGATCTTGATGTTCTTCCTTTGAACATGATCACGAATAAAATGATGGCGAACATCCACATGTTTACAGCGAGTGTGAAGAACAAGATTTTGTGTGATGGAAATCGCGCTGGAGCTATCACAAAAGATGGGCACAACATCCATGTAAACTTCATAATCTTTTAGCTGTTGTTTGAGCCACAAAATTTGTGCTGCACAACTCCCTGCTGCCATGTACTCTGCTTCTATTGTTGAGGTTGCAACCGAAGTTTGCTTTTTAGAAAATCATGAAATGAGCTTGCTTCCAAGAAATTGACAAGTCCCAGATGTTGATTTTCTATCAAGATTGCAACCTGCATAATCAGAATCAGAGTAACCTGTTAATTCAAAATTATCATCACATGGATACCATAAACCTATCTCCGTAGTTCCTTTGAGATAGTGCAAAATTCTTTTGACCGCTTCCATGTGAGATTCTCTTAGGCTATCTTGATACCTAGCACAAACACCAACAACAAACGTAATATCAGGTCGACTAGCAGTTAGATATAAAAGTGATCCGATAATACCACGATATTGTTTTATGTCAGCTGCCTTCCCAAGTACATCAGGACCAATTTGTCCATTTGTTTGCATGAGAATTTCACTGGTTTGCTGTCTTTAACTCCAAATTTTATGATGAGATCGTTGATGTATTTAGATTGATTGATTAGGATCCCATCAGCAGATTGTTTGACTTGCAAGCCTAGTAAGAAATTCATCTCTCCCATCATTGACATCTTGTATTTGTCCTGCATCAGCTTGCTAAATTTGTTACAAAGGAATTCAGATTTGGATCCAAAGATAATGTCATCAACATAGATTTGAACTAAAAGGATATAATCTTGGACTTTGATAGTGAAAAACGTCTTATCCACTGATCCTTGTTTGAACCCCGATTGGAGTAAGAAAGTGGACAGAGTCTCATACCAAGCTCGAGGAGCTTGTTTTAGTCCATACACTGCTTTAACCAATCTATACACCTTGTCTTCATCTTCAACTTCAAACCTAGGTGGTTGTTCCAAATAGACTTCTTCTTCTAGAATTCCATTTAGAAAAACACTCTTTACATCCATTTGGAAAACTTTGAAATGTTAGAAAACTGCGTATGCAAGAAATAATCCGATAGCTTCTAGTCGTGCCACATGTACGAATGTTTCATCAAAGTTAATTTCTTCATGTTGGCAATATCCTTCCTTGCTTTGTTTCTTACAACTTCACCTATTTCATCCCTCTTGTTCTTGAATATCCATTTGACTCCTTTGACTCCTATAACACCTTGATGTCTAGGTCGATCTACCAGATACCATACTTCATTTCTCTTAAATTCATTTAATTCTTCTGGCATGACATTGGTCCAATCTGCACTTTGTAAGACTTCATCGATGTCTCTTGGTTCGATGTAAGATAGATAGAAACTTAGTAATGTACTTTCTCCATGCATGCGTCTAGTTTTGACTCTATCTGCTAAGTTTCCAACAATTAGATCAAATGGATGGCTATCTACCCATTTTCTTCGCCTCTTCATTTCTTCCTCAGACACTTCGATTTCTAACTCATCAGGTGGATTTTCAAATTCGGGATGATCTGTAATAGAAACATCAAAGAGATTGTCAGCGTTTAAATCAATACTTGATACTTCATTTACCAAATCTGGAACATGTGGTTGTTGATTTTAAGGTGTCACAGATTGAGAAAGTTGTTCATCAACATGTGGTTGTGAACATTCTTCATATGTAGTTCTCCCTTGATCCCCCTAGATGTGTTATTTGTACATCTGTTCCCCCTTGTTGTAGTTTCTCCTCAGCAGGTTGATTATTTGTTTCTTCATCTCCATCCTTTCGTGGACTCCATAGTAAAATATCGTCGATGAGTCTATTTGTGGAGTTTCTCAATATTGAGGGAGTGAGATCATCTTTTGAAGAGGAGCTATTTGTTCTTGTGTTGGTCCCGAAAGAGCAAGGTTTGGTGTATGGAGGGGGGGAATACACCAAATGCAAACATTTTAGTTTACTTGACTAATTTCTTAGAGAGGTTAAACTTTCTGTAGACAGATTTCTCAATTGTGACAAACCAGATCAATCTTGTTCTGTCCAGACAGAAACTCTCTGCTGAATAATACTGGGTAGAGATCAAGAGTAATCTTGTTCCCTAGCAGAGAGAGTTGTGTGCGGAATATGGTGGATTTAGTCGGTGTTCTTTGTTTAGAAAACCTTTGCAAAACTTAACCGAATATTTAGCAGATTGATTGAGAATGCAGATTGAATGGATGTGCTGATCAGTGAATAAACAACTGAGATTTAAAATGCAGAAAGTAAATAACACAGTTGTTTTTTCGTGGTTCGGGAAACGCCCTACGTCCACGGTCCAATACAAACTAGATTAGATATTCACTACTAGGATACTCTTCTTATTTATACTCGCTGAGAACGAGCCACAAGTTTCAAGTACAATCTGTTTGAAACTTATGCACGAATTAGGGTCGTGTCCCTTTACAACTTACAGAAAACTATTGTAACTAGATCTCTTCACGTCAATCCACTAGAAAACTACTAGCTAGCGAAGATCTCCTTCCTTCTTCTTGATAAGACAGACTTGAATCGAGTTGATGTGATTTCGATCATGAACGACTTAGAACACGATCTGGTGAGTAGAAATCTTCTCGAGTGAATGCTTCGAAGAGTGATATGATTTCTGGGTATAGTAACAGCTTGTTGATCGTAGATAATAGTTTTGTACTCTTCCAGTCTTGATTCCAAGCTTTTATAGGTGTAGAATATGAAATTCTAACCGTTGGGCTTGATTGGTTTGGAGTAAATGTGATTTACCAATCAAGAATTTTGAATCCCAAAATTATCTCCTCTTGCCTTTGGAAAGGTTGACTGAATCTTCAATAAATATGGAAAGCAAATCATTGATAGGTACTACTCGTGTAGATTGATTCTCCTTCCATATTGGTAAATACGAATGATGTGGCAATGAGTTTGGGACTCTTCATCAGTTAATCTGGTCAATTAAGCAATTGCCAATTAACTGGTGTGAGATCTGATATCATCTGGTTCATTCTCAAACAACGATCTGGTTACAACCAAATTAATATCGATCTGGTCAGCAGTCGATCTGGTCTTCAGAAATATGCTCCAAAGCATGGTAGAATCTTCTGTGAGTGTTTTACATAAGGACAGATCGAGTGACCATCTGATAGATCATCTGCTTGCTTCAATATGCTGTTGATCTGGTTCACGAACAAAAGAAAAATAGAATGACTTCTATAGGATGAGATCCTTTACATACCAAGTCATTTTCTAATCTGGACTAAGATCGTGTTCTCTATCAGATTCACTTTATATTACAGTGATCTGGTACATTTAGAACATATTAAGATCTAGCAAGACAGAATGAACTCTAAGTGTGTTTCGAGAGAACATCATCAAAACTAAAATATTGTGGGGTTCCCAACATCGTGAAACCTCAAAATTAGCTTCATAAAAAACATGTAGTGTTACTTCCACAACAAGAGTTCTCTTATTAAAAACTCGATAAGCTTTACTGATGTTAGAATATCCTAAGAAAATTCTTTGATCACTTTTGCTATCAAATGTTTTTAATTGAGTTTTTCCATTGTTGTGAATGTAACATTTACATCCAAATGATCGAAAGTATGAAATTCGAGGCTTCCTGTTATTCCACAGCTCGTATGGAGTTTTTCCGTGATGTCGTGTGATGACAAATCGATTTTGTATGTAGCAAGCCGTGTTGACTGCTTCTGCCCAGAACTTCTTTGGGAGGTTGATTTTATTAGCATTACGTCTTTCCACAATTCCATTTTTTGTGGTGTTCGAGCTGCTGACGTTTGATGTTGAATTCCCATCTTTGAGCAGTATTCTTCGATCATATGATTTATAATTTCAGTTCCACGATCAGATCGAATGGTGATTATGGATGTCTTCTTTTGATTTGATAGTTTGTTGAGTAGATCAGGTAGTTTCTCTAGAGTTTCCTTTTTCTTGAACATGAAAACAACCCAAGTAAATCTAGAGAAATCATCAATAACGACAAGTGCATACTTTCTACCGTTTACACTTAATGGAGATACAAGTCCAAAAAGGTCTAGGTGTAGGAGTTCCAAAATTCTTGAAGTGGAGTGAGTTGCCTTTGTATGAAATGATGCTCATGTTTGTTTTCCAGCTTGACAAGCTTCACTTACATGGTCTTTGTCATAGATTTGATTAGGCAGACCTTCAACCAGATTGTCTTTCACCAATTTGTTGATAGATTTGAAATTTAAGTGGCTCAATCGCTTGTACCATAACCAGCTGGTTTATGAACTTGACTTTGTTACTGGACATGTTTCAGTTTGTTCATTCCATTGTATGATATACAACCTATCCTACAAAATCCCGATAAGAAGAATTTCTTCTCCTTCCAAATTCTTTACAAGACACTTGTTAGCTGTAAATTCTACTCTCTTATTATTAGCACAAAAGTGACTAATTGAGAATAGATTATGATTTAATCCTTCAACATATGATACATTGAGAATAGTAGTATTACCAACTTAGAGATCACCATAACCCTTTGTATATCCTTTTGAGTTTCCTCCAAAAGTAACATTTCGTCCAATGCTCTTTTTGTAGTTGATTAACAAGTCTTTGTTGCACGTCATATGTTTAGAGCATCCGCTATCAAGTATCCACACCGCGCCCCGAGCTGTGTGCTTCCTTCTCATCGATCTCCTATCCTGCAATGAAAAATTATTTAGCTACCCTACTGATTGAGGGTGCCTTGTTAGTAGACAAAGTTTCTTTTGGAACCCAAATTTGCCTAATGATAGTGATATTCTGTGATGGACTGATTTGTTTGCCACTGAAATCAATGTAGACTCTTTGCTTCTTCTTGGCAGGTGGTTGAATAGGTGTAGTTGGTTTCTTAGGAGCAGATGGTTTGGAGGGAGTAGGTGGTTTTCTTTGGTTGAACAAGGGAGGAGCTCACTGTTGGTTGAGCTTCTGAGCAGTTTGATTTGTACTTTGAGCATGTTGTTTTCTTTGTTGATATCCAATTCCTTGAGTAGTGTATTTCTGTTGTCGATGGACTTGCTGTTGATGGTAGGCTTGTTCCTTGATTAAAATAGCTTTTGGTTGTCTCACACTGTTGTTGAGGTTTACTATTTTATCTTTTCCTTTTTCTTTGAAAAATTTCCCCGTTGGTGGACCTTTGTTAACTCCGTCAAATCCAAGTCCAGTGCGATCTACAGCTCTTTTTTGCATGTCGTTGATGAGTTGAATTCGGTCTTCCTTTTTGTGCATCGAGTGGTTGATCATGGCGCTCAAATCATCGATCTTACGTTGAGCAGAAGATTTTCGGTCAATGAGATCATATATCTTTGCATTCAATGTGTAATTTTCTTCGCTCTTACTTTTGAGTTGCTTTAACAGTGCATTTTCTCTGTCATTGAACGCGCTGCTGATTTCCTTCATCTCTTGAATGGTGGTAGCCATTCTTCCATTTTCTTTTATCGCATGTTTGAACTTCTTGTTCAATCTTGCATAGTCTTCCATGAGTTTGGTGAAGTTTTCGATAGACAGGTCGTGTTCACCTTCTTCTTCATCACCAGAATCATATATAGGTTGATTAGAAGAAATAGAATTTATACAATTTACCTCTTGACTGTCAAGTCTGTTGTTATGGCCCATGAGACACTCATCCCATTCATCTTCACTTTCATTAGCTATGAAGGCTTCATTATTTTCGGATGAGCTGTCCGACATGTGGTTTGGAGATGATTGCTCTTAAGCTAATATTGCTTTTCTTTACTTTTTGAGCTTCTTATCTCGTTTGGCACGAAGCTCATCTCTCTCCACTTTTGATATGTCAGGACAGTCCGTCTTTAAATGTCCCTTCCTGCCACACTTAAAGCAAGAATATTCGGAGAGGTCAACTTTAACATATGAGGTTGATTTTACCTCATTCTTTCGATCAGGTCGATCACCAGATCGATATTTCCCTTTGAAGCTTCTGTTGTTGTTTTCTTTGTAGAGCCTCTTGTATCTGTTGGCTCTCACTTCCATTCTTTGGAATCTTTTTGGCATGAGAGAGTACTCTTCGAAATAGTTCTTCGTAGGGTAATTCTCATCATCCGAACTTGATGATTCTTTGATAACAACAATGGGAGTTTGTTTAATTGCTTCCTTGTATTTTCCTTTTGCTTTGGAGGCTATTTCTTTATCTTTGTTTCCTGCAGAAGATGGTTTGCTAGATGGAGGGTTAGATGAACCATGAATACGATTGATCTCGTACTCATTTCCAGTAAGTAAATCAAATAAAGAATCAATGGTTAGAGAGTTGAACTCTGGCATCATGAGATGCATGACTGAGTAGATTTCCCAGCTAGCAGGTAGAGCACGGATGACTTTCAAGTTTTTCTCACGTTGAGAGTACTTGTTTTTGTCAATTACAGCTATCTCAATAAGAACTTCAGTGAACCTGTTCTTCATTTGAGCAGTTGTTTCTCCAGACTTCATCTTGAACTCTTCAAAGTTGTTACAAGAGATAGACAACTTATTTTCTTGAATAATATCCGATCCAAGGCTAATTTCTTTTAGCACATCCCACATCTCTTTGGCTGTTTGAAGATGTCTGATTTTGGCCAAATATATGCCTCTAACTGTGCTAGAGATTAGACATTTGGCATAATCGTCGAGTCCAGCCTCTTTTCTCTCTTCTGCTATATATTCATCGATAATCTTTTCTTTCTCGACAAGGGTTACCGAAGGAGTTGGTCCAGTTCCATCTTTTATCTCAGAGCTTCCTTTGTTCATTATTTTGATAGGTCCATCTGTAATGACTGTCCACATTTTGATGTGTTGTACACGCAAACAAATCTCGATTCTGAAGCTCCAGTAATCATAACCTGCAATGGAGAAATCCTCACAAGCGCGAACCATCTGTCCTTCCATGACTAAAGTAGATGATTAGTATAATGCACGTGCTCTATGCAGTGAAAACGTTTTCAAGATCTATCCAAGATGACAACATAAAGATTAGCTCTTGTGAAGCAGAAACAATGGTCAAAATGGACCACTGCTCTGATACCACTTGTTGGTCCCGAAAGAGCAAGATTGGTGTATGGGGGGGGGGGGGGTGAATACACCAATTCAAACTTTTAGGGTTTTCTTATTTTAAGATTAAGTTATAAGGCTTAAGCACACTTAATAGATAAGATAACTTAGAGTAGTAAAATAAGTCTTCTTGTCAGGAAGACTCAATCTTACTCAAATAACACCTTATGCGTGAAGAACAATAATCAAGAACAACAAATATAAATTAAACTTGATTAAAGTTGTGTGCGGAATTTGGTGGTTAATGCTCTTTATAATGTGAAAAATGTTATCTTGCTTGTAGATATTATCAAACCAGTTTTGAATGCAAGAGTATGAAGAAGATGATAAAGAAGTAAATAAGAATTAAAGAACGCAATTAGTTAACGTGGTTCGGGATAACCTTTCCCACGTCCACGGCTCGATCAAGTCTAGACCGAAAATCCACTAACTTTATCCTTTTTTTTTACTCGTTGAGTACGAGTCACAAGAATTATCAAAACTAGATGATTTATTGTGATTACAAATCTTCTTCCTAAGATTGATAACTACAATCTATAATTACAACTGGATCAAATCTAGATCCTAACTTTGAGTTTTGTAAAAATAGTTTTCCAGAAAAGTAAACCTTCAACAACAGTAAACACTACAGAGAATTCTGAGATGAGTGGAAGTGTTTTTGAACGTTGAGAGCTTGAAGATTTTTGAGCAGAGTAATGGCAGTATGATAGCTTGAATTATTGTACTCTTTCCTGGAGGTGAAGGTGGTATTTATAGAACTATTGCAGGAACTATCCATTTGAGAGAGAGAGAATTCATTCCTCTTCACATTAATGTCTGCATTAAATGCATGATAGTGTTGTTGATACACGCGCTGCCATATGAGAGTCTTGTTCCACCTTTCACGCGTTTTCCTAGTGTATTGCCATACTGGGAATGATTCACCATACTGCAAATTGATATTCTCGTAATTCATTCCTTAAAGTATGTTGTTGATGTGACAATACACCAAGTGGTTGACTTGTGATAAATTTAGGTATGTCGGCAGTCCACCATAGTTACTGTGAGGAGTAGCTCATTCTTGATGGAATGGCTGGTCGTCTTATGTCGAGCTGTTCCTTCATGAGTTAATTGGTTTTGTTCACAATTAACACTTATGACTTCATGTTAAACACTTCATATTTGTAGGTAGAGGAAAAGAATGATGAGCAGGTTATTTTTAATAAAAACGATCTGTTCCAATATTGTCAGCAGCTGCTATAGTCTTTTAATCTAGCTGTTCATCCTCTTGCAATGTCTTCAAGTATAGAAGTCTTCTATCCTATTTACAGCTTGATAATAAGGACATATAGTTAATTTATCTAGCTGTTCCATTTGACATGGTAGCTGATTCTATACAAATTCTAGAAAGGCAGATCGTTATAAGTAAATTTGAAACTTCAAATTACTTTTACATTTGTGATATGTAAAAATAAATTCTAGATATCAAAATCTAGAACAAGTAGAGTGAACAGTGAGCTGCAAGTATGTGAAGCAGATCGTTATTTTTAATCAAAACGATCTGCTCAATACTTTTAAAACTAGCTGTCTATACAATTTACAAAATACTTGTTATCTTAATAATCATTGTGTCCAGGAAGGCTTCTACAAGAATAATACAGATCGTAAGTAAATGAAAAATGATCTGCTTCTTTTATACTTAAGGCGTTCCTTAATAGATAACAATGACTACCTGGTTATCTGAGATCATAAAAAAAATGACTAAGTGTTGTTTCGAGAAATATCATCAAAACATAAATCAATTCATGAGGTTCCCAACACATACATTTAATGCAAAGTAGAATGACTCTTCATCTTCCCCAACGGCTAGTTGCAGGAATGGAGTCTATAAATACCACCATCATTTCCAGAAACGAGTACGAGAATTCAAGTTATCGAATTTGCCATTACTCTGCTCAAATTTCTTCAATCTCACATCGCTCAAAAAACTCCAACATCCAAGAATTCTCTTGAGTGTTTACTTTGCTTGAAGAGTATAGTTTCTGGAAAACCTATTTACTAAAATCAAAGTTAGGATCTAGTTTTGAGCTAGAAATTTGTATTCCTTAGATTGTAGATTTCAGTCTTTGAAAGAAGAAGTGTAATCACAAGAAAATATCTAGTTTTGATATTTCTTGTGGCTCGTACTCAACGAGTAAAAAGAAAGTAGAAGCTTAGTGGATTTTCGATCTAGATCTTGATTGAGCTGTGGACGTAGGGAAAGTTTATCATGAACCACGTTAACTACTTACGTTCTTATTTTCTTGTTTACTGTATTCAACATCTTCTTCATAATCATTTTTAAATTGGTTTGCTTAATATATTGAGTAAATAAAACGTTTTTCATTTAACAAGAGCATTTAACCACCAAATTCCGCACACAACTTAGTTTGAGTTTAACTTGTAAAGTTATACTTAATCTTTGTTAATCACTTCATATGGTCATAATTGACCAAGGTTAAATCTTCCTGACAAGAAGAACTTAACTTGCTACCCAAGCTATCTTAGTTATTAAGTGTGCTTAAGTCTTATTCATTAATATAAAAACAAGAAAACCCTAAAATTTTGAATTGGTGTATTCCCCCCCCCCATACACCAATCTTGCTCTTGACCAACAAGTTGTATCAGAGCAGTGGTCCATTTTGGCCATTGTTTCTGTTTCACAAGAGTTAATCTCTGTGTGGTCATCTTGGATTGATATAGGAAAATATTTTCACAGCATAACGCTTGCATTAAACTAATCCTCTATTGGAGTCATGGAAGGACAAATGATTCGTGCTTGCGAGGACTTCTCCATCGCTGGATATGATGACTGGAGCTTTAGAATCGAAATTTGTTTGAGAGCTCAACACATAAAGATGTGGAAAGTCATCACAAATGGACCTATCAAAATCATGCACAAATGCAGCGCAGAAATCAAGGATGGAACTGGACCTACTCCATCTGTTGAGATAGTAGAAAAGGAGAAAAGCATGGACGAGTACAAAGTCGAAGAAAGAAAAGAGGCTGGACTCGATGACTATGCAAAGGGATTAACTTCCAACACAGTTAGAGGCATTTACTTGGCCAAGAATAGACAACGGCAGAAAATTCAGGGGGAAGGATCGATCTGTTGATCGACCCGAACAAAAAAGTGAGGTAAAATCAACCTCATATGTTAAAGCTGACCTCTCTGAATTTTCTTGTTTCAAGTGTGGCAGGAAAGGACACTTCAAAACGGACTGTCCAGACATATCAAAGGCAGAAAGAGATGAGCTACGATCTAAAAGAGAAAAAAAGCTCAAAGAACAACGAAAAATAATGATAGCTGAAGAACGGGCAACACAAAGCCATCTGTCAGACAGCTCGTCAGAAAATGATGAAGCATTCGTAGTTGTTGATGAAGAAGATGAATGAGACGAATGTTTCATGGGACATGACAACAGACTCGACAATCCAGAGGTAAATTGTCAAGATTCTATTTCTTCTAATCCAACTGTTTATGATTCTGGTGAAGAAGAAGAAGACGATCTGTCAATGGACGATTTCACAAAATTCATGGAGGACCATGCCAAACTGAACAAAATGTTCAAACACACAATACAGGAGAATGGTAGGATGACAACCACCATCCAAGAAATGAGGGACATCAGTAGCTCGTTCAACGACAGAGAAAACGCGCTGATGATACAACTCAAAAGCAAGTGTGAAGAAATTTACGCTCTAAACCCTAAAATTTCTGATCTAATTGACCAGGAATCTTCTTCTAACAGAAAGGTCGATGATCTAAGCGCAATGATCAACTATTCGATGCACAGAAAAGAAGATATAATTCAAATGATCAACAATATGCAAAGAAGGGCAACAAATCGTACTGGCCTTGGTTTTGATGGAATGGATAAAGGTCCCCCATTAAGAAAGTTTTTCAAAGAGAAGGGTAAGGACAATGTGGTAAATCTCACCAATCACAATCCAACACAACCACAAGCCATATTGGTAAAACAACATTCCAAGCAACAACCTCAACTCCACTCACAGAAGAAATATACAACATATGGAGTTGGATATCAACAGATGAAACCATCTTGCCATCATCATCAAGGACATGGAGCATATCAACAATAATCTGCCCCTCATTTCAATCAGAGATATCAACCACCTGCTCCCACTAAACATCATGTCTTCAAACCATCTGCTCCAAGAAAGCAAACAGTGGCAGCTCAACCACTTGCAAGACGGAAACAAATAGTTTACATTGATTTCAACGGCAAACAGATCAGTCTGTCTCAAAATGTTTCCATTATTAGACAAATTTGGGTTTCAAAAGGAACTTTATCTACTGACAAAGCACCCTCTATCAGTAGGGTAGCTAAGTAAATTTTTATTGTAGGATAGGAGATTGATGAGGAGAACGCATACAACTCGGGGCACGATATGGATACTTGATAGCGGATGCTCCAAACATATGACGTGCAACAAAAACTTGTTAATCCACTACAAGGAGTGCATTGGACCAACTGTTGCCTTTGGAGGTGACTCTAAAGGATACACGAAAGGATATGGTGATCTCTGACAGAGCTCATTCATTATCACTCCGGCAAGATAAATTTATAAACCGATAGTCTTCACTAGGTTCCGCTAGTGGCAAGTACAATGTCGATCCCACAGGGAGTTGGTGGATTTCTTTCTCGATGTCAAAATTTGGTATTTTGATTCGGGTCTTGCCTTGATCAAGAGGTGTAACCAAGCAGAATAGTAAAAACTGTAAAAGTAAATAACTGAAAAGAACACACTAAAAGAGTTAAATGAGAAAGCAACTTGACTTGGGTTAGAATACTTGAGTCTGACTTATGTCTTAATCATTGGTGCAAAGTTGTTCATTATCTTGGTATGTCATCGGTTAAGGGCGAGCGTAAGAATCAGGTTTTATTCCTACCACCCAAACGCATCACTCAAGCAGCCCCCTTTTTAATCATCACGTAGCCACTCAATCCCCGCCCAACACACATTTTCAGGCCAGAGGGTAACGGTTACTCACTCCCTATCCCCCTTGCCCAAGATTGCTCATGGACCAAGCTTACTCCGATGTAACCGAATAGGCATTAGTGGGGAACACAACAACCATGGGCACACCATCTCAGACGCCCGTCCCATGGCGTCCCCACCTACTTCACTGCACTGATCCCTCTGGCTGGCAAGCAGGGAGTCGCTAACACTCGGAGTTTCCAGCTCGCAGTTGTAACCTGATCTTGTCCAAGACTGCTACTAGCTAGACAACACCGATGACTTGATCAAATTGTATAGGATTCAGATCTAGCACTTTAGGAACACGCCAAGACAACTATATGCACAGTTAGACCTCTCAAGACGTTATAAGTCCGGACTCAATTCATCTTTCCTAAGCCAAGTCTAATAACCTAGCTACTCATACGAAAAATAAAGAACAAGGATGAAATAATTAAAAACATACTTGTATTGAAATACGGAAAATAGAGTGTTACCAAAATATCCTCTTGCCAGGACCAACCCGTGGCAAGGCCAAAAGCATAAAAGAATATTAAAAGTGTTTGCTCGTAGGACTTGTTTTCTCCTCCCCAACACTCATAAGAAAATAAAAGAACTAGACTAAGCAGCTAGGCGTCGTCCCTCCCCTCTCATGTATGTTTATCTGATTTGTAGTGTAGGGTATATATAGCAACTCCATGAGTTTGGGCCTTTCATGTGGTGGTGGCTAGGGTTCCGACAAACTTTCCTTCCCGACCAGATATTCCGCGAAGAAGGAAAGATTTCCAATCCTTCCCCAAATCGTTGGTGAAAGGAAAGAGAGATATGTTTCCTTTTCCGCTGAAGGAAAGAAATCTGCCGCGAATTCCCGCCTCTTGCCTTTCGTCTTGTGCGCTCCTGGTTGCTTGGTCTGTTCTCTATCTTGCTCAGCACGCCCCCTTAGTCTCCATCTGCTGCAGTGTGGTCTCGGATGGTACTTCGTCTTGAGCTCCAGATTACCCAAGCTTCTTCGTGCATAATCTTTCCTTTCTCCCTAGATGACCCGTAGCTTGCCCTGCATCCTGCTTGCCATACACTTGTGTCCTTCCAGACATGAAATACGACACAAATAAAGGGGAAAAAACTCGATCTAGACCTAAAACAATACTTAAAAAGAGCATGAAAAACGGGCTCGTCAATCTCCAAGTTGGTAACACTACTATTCTCAATGTCTCATATATTGATGGACTAAATCATAATTTGTTGTCAATTAGCCAATTTTGTGCTAATGATAAGAGAGTAGAATTTACAGCTAACAAGTGTCTAGTGAAGGATTTGGAAGGAGAAGAAATTCTTCTTACCGGGATTTTGCAAGACAGGTTATATGTTGTACAATGGGATGAACAGATCTAAACATGCCTAGTGACAAAAATAAATACTGAGACCAGCTGGTTGTGGCATAAACGACTAAGTCATCTGAATTTCAAATCCATCAACAAGTTGGTAAAAGACAATCTGGTTGAGGGCCTACCCAATCAATCTGGAAAACAAGCAAGAGCTTTATTCTCAACAAAGACAACTCACTCAACTACAAGAATACTGAAACTTCTCCATCTCGACTTGTTTGGACCTGTATCTCCATTATGTGTAAACGGTAGAAAATATACTCTCGTAATTGTAATGAGTATTCTAGATTTACGTGGGTTGTTTTCATGTTTAAGATAAAGGAGACATTGGAGAAACTACCTAACCTACTCAACAAACTATCAAATCAAAAGGGAACTTCCATCATCACTGTACGATCAGATCGTGGAACATAATTCATTAATCACATAATCGAAGCCTACTTCTCTAAGATGAGAATTCAACATCAGACTTCTGCAGCTCGTACACCACAACAAAATGGAATTGTGGAAAGGTGTAACAGATCGCTCAAAGAAGCAGCCCGAACAATGCTTAACGAAATCAATCTTCCCAAGAAGTTCTGGGCAGAAGCAATAAACACGGCCTGCTATACACATAATTGATCTGTGATAACTCTACACCATGGAAAAACTCCATACGAGCTATAGAACAATAGGAAATCTCGAATTGCGTATTTTCGCTCTTCTAGATGTGTTGGTCCCGAAGGAGCAAGATCTGGTGTATTCCCCCCCCCCCCATACACCAAACCTTGCTCTTTCGGGACCAACAAGTGGTATCAGAGCAGTGGTTCATAGGACCATTGTTTCTGTTTCACAAGGTTGAAACCTGCGTGGTCAACTTGAATAGATCTAGGAAAACGTTATATATTCACTTGCATTCTATCTGTCATTATGGAATCTTCTGTTATTAGGGCTTGTGAAGAATTCTCCATCCAAAGATACAAAGAATTCTCATCACTGTCTAATGCGGAAAGTGATAGAGGAAGGACCATTAGTGATACAAGAAGAGAAGACTCGCATTATAGAAACTGGTGAGGTCGAAGAGATCGTTCTCAAGGATCCCAGAACGTATACATTAGAAGAACGACGTGAAGCAAATCTAGATGATTTTGCAAAAGGAATCATCTCCAGCACTGTTAAAGGAGTTCATCTAGCCAAAATCCAAGATTTGTATACAGCCAAAGAAATGTGGGAAGCACTGCGAGAACTCAGCTTAGGCTCTGAAGATATGATCTAGAACAAGCTGTCCCTGGCATGCATCAAGTTCGATGAGTTTAAGATGAAGCCTGGAGAAACCATTGAGCAGATGAAGAACAGAATCATCGAAGTATTACTTGAGGTTTTTGCTTTCAACAAGAACAAGTACACACAGAGAGAGAAAAATCTCAAAATTCTCAGAGCGGTGCCACCAAGCTGGGAGATATATTCTGCAATGCAACCACTACGTGTTGATTTCAACGATCTGTCTGTTGAAGCACTATTTGACCATCAGGCTGTACACGAATGTGACATCAGAAGGATTCATGGACCAAATCACTCCTCAAGTAAGAAGAATGAAAGCAGTTCGAAGAAAGAAAAAGAAATAGCCTTCAAAGCGAAGTGCGTAGCAGATGAACCAATTATACCTGCTGCATCAGAAGAATGAGGCTATGACAAGCTGCTCAAAGAGTTCACAATGATTGCCAAAAAATGGATAAAATGAAAGTCAGATCAAGTAAATACCGCAGATTCTACAAAGATAACAAAATTAGATATCAGAAGCACAGAGAACCAGAACGATCTGATAGCAAAGGAGATACAAAGATTAATGGTAAAACCTTTAACTCTACTGACATACATGTTATGGCTATGGTAGAACATGTCATTTGAAGACAGATTGTCCTGACTTATCTAAAAGTCAAAGAGAAGAACTAAGAGCTAAGAGAGATCGAAAGCTTAAAGCCCAACGCAAAGCAATGCTGGCGGAAGAAGACTCTAGCAGCTCAAGTCATCTATCTGATAACTCTTCAGAAAATGATGAGACATTCTATGTACATGTCACAGCCCAATTTCTTAACCCTATCTTAGCCAAGAGATTAGGCC